>JAPTOF010000026.1:1200000-1800000 GCA_028554755.1 Cordia subcordata | reverse complement strand
AAAAAAAAAGAAAATATTGTCATTATAGATATTAACACAATTATTTTGTTGAGCAAGCTTAGTAATTTGCTGTCTTATTCCATGGCATAAGTCATTAGATTGATTAATATTTTTTAACAAAATCACGGGCATTCCAAACTTAAGCTATTAGATTAATCAATATTTTTTGAGAAAACTCAAACCTCAAATATCAACTTACAGTTTAGAGTCCTCGACAAGAAAAAAAAAGGGTAAAATGTACTAAATTTCCCCTGTGGTCCATTAGAAGTCCATTAGACCCCCATGTAGTCTAGAGAATCCCTCCTAATCTCTTAATGGTCCATTAAAAGTGCAATAGACTCCTCTTAACATTAAAAAAACTGTTTTTATTATATTTTTTTTATTTGTGTCCAAATTAATTTTTTTGTTCAAAATTACTTAAACTATCCTTCTCAATTTTACAAAAGAAATGCTACTAAAATAATTTGATCCTCAACCTTAAATTAAAACAACAAATACTCTAACCGACTAGGTTATAAATAATTTATGTTTTAATCTATTACCATAAAATAAATATATCATATACTTTTGTAACTGGAAAAATTAGCAATCTCTGTTGCCACCACTCATGACGCCAATAGTTGCATGCTGCATAGAGATGACTAGGAAGATAATAAGATCCTTTATATCCTTTTAGCAACATTTTTTAGGTAAAAAAGAAAATGGTAGTTTGGGTAATTTTGAACAAACATTAATTTGGACACAGAAAAAATATGATTAGAGATAACTAATTTTTTAAATGGCAGGGAATTACGATGCACTTTTGGAACACAGGGGGATTATGAGGGACTTTCAAACCATGGGAGGTTCAATAAACTTTTGATATATCACAGGAGGGTCTAACACTTTTTCTCGAAAATAAAATATTTAGAATCCTAGGGGAAAATGTGTTTAGCTCGCTATCAACATTTTGCATTTTCTTTGCAAACATTATCCGAGTTTAAATATATTTTCTTCTTTCCCGGTACCAAAGTCATTGAAAAAGTTAAAAAACATTAAGAACAGTAGGCCTCCTTGCATAATGTACTAACACAAGCCAAATCAATGTGATGGTCTTTAAAATGAAAAAGAGGAGCATTCTAATTTATATCACAGAACAGTAGCATAAATTGCTTCAATTCTATCATGACAAGCTCAACTAGAAAAACGTTGTTAATTAGTATTAATTTCTTTTTCGTGTTTCTTACAAGGATGTCATGGTGGTCTTATATTATTTAGGGGATAAAGCCATTTATCCCCATGAATTTCACACTAAAACCCAAATTCTCCTATGAACTTTTAGCTTTATCCAATTCCCCCATGACACAGGTTTTGCCAAACAATAACTTATATTAAGGGCAAGTTTATCGATTTTTCTTTTGAGCTATTATTGAGTATTTAATTTCATTTGTTATTTTTTATTTCCATGACCAAAAATTATTATCTTTTACTTACTTTATTTTTTTATTTTATATTTTAAAAATATTTTATCATTGTAAAAAGGTTATACATTGCACTAGAAAAAAAAGCGTAGATTCAATTTGATATGTATGTGTGTATATATATATATATGTATATATGTATATATATATATGCATATATGTATGTATGTATATAAAAGATAGAATTTAAATTATCTTTGTCATTTTGTGCATGATATAAATTTTGTTCTACTACTACTACTATTACTATTACTATTATTATTATTATTATTATTATTATTATTATTATTATTATTATTATTATTATTATTATTTCGTATCTATGAAAAGTTTACTAATTCGAAGAGAAATCATGTAGTAAGTTACAAAGAAATTTCATTCAATTTAAATGTATATGTTAGGAGAAAGATATTTTAAACTGAATTTAATTTTTTTCTCTAATATTTTGTGCTAATGCTATTTAATAAGCTATTTTTAATTTTTTCCTTTATATTATGAAATTAATTAATTTTTTATGATTTTAAATTTGATAGTAAATTCAGTTGTTGAATAATTTTAATATTTTTTGGCTAATATTATCTTTTATCTTAAAAAGGAGAAAAATAAAAATATTTTTAAGACTTTGTTTGGTAACATTTGAACTTATGGGGGAATTTGAGATTTAAATTAGAATTCATGGGGGAATATGAGTAAAATTAGAAAGTCATGGGGGACTTTGGGATTTATAATAGAACTTATGAGAAAAAAAATGACTTTTTCCTTATTATTTAAATACTCGCTACATAATAGGGTTTTTGAAGTATACTTATTCACACTCGCAACTATTGTAAAAGTCTATGTATCTTATTATACGGCAATAAGAAACACTCCCTTTGAAGGGAATATTTCTTTCTTTTTTTCCCCTCCCCTTGGCAAAAACAATGTGGAATATTACAGTACCCATAAAAATTATTATTATCTTTATTGGTGTTTATTAGGTGCTTCAAATGTTGGGTATTATTTTATGATCTTCTTTTTTTTCTTTTTTACTTAATTCTGTGATCTTATTTATGTCACTCGTGTCATTTGCAACTGATATTAGGGCTCGTTTGAATTGGCTTTTTTTAAAAGCGTTTTTTTTAACAACTTTTAAAAAACAGTTTTTTTGAAGAAGCTAAAAATTCGGCTTCTAAAAAAAGTTATATTTGAGCTTTTTTCAGAGTTTCAATTTTTTTGGAAGTCAAATCAAATAGTTATTACAAATTTAATGTAACTTTTTAAAGAAAAAAAGTGTTTTTTTCTGAAAAAAAAAAAAAACCAATCCAAACAGGCCCTTAGTCTAGACGTATAATACTAAACAAAAAATTATCTGAAGAACATCTAAATTCTAGGGTCAAACAAAAGGTCATGAATATGATAAAAGGGTACAAAAACTATAGAATAGGTCCAAGGTCTGATTCAAAATAAATGTTAACGACAACTTGTTACCCAACAATTAGTTTTATAACTTGATATATCTTTTTCTCTGCAATCTAACCCATAATAGATGTTTTCTTCTCATTGATTTTACTTAGTTGAAACTCGCAAGGATTTCTTCACCATGCTTTCAAGTACCAGGCTCTAGCCTTGAATTTTATGTTTCTGCACTCGTATTCATTTGGGATTATGATGTCATAATGGTAGTTGAGTTCGAAAGATTTATATCGACTGCAATCTCTATTTTGCTTTCATTTTTCTTTTAGCTGTTTATAGAAAGATGTCAACCCATTGCATCTAACCTATGTATGCTATCATGAAAGTATTTTGAGTGAGAGTCATGCAGAAATGGAGGTATGAGAACTCCTACTTGCATAATGTCGAACAACATTTTACTATTGGCATCTTTTAAGATTTTTAGCAATACCTACACTGTGCATTATATGTATAGTGCTCCACGTAAGTGCTATGTAGCATACTATGTGTGAATAGTACGCACATAGTATATAACAATAAATGTGTTTAAAATTTTTATATTATAAGTTCAAAACTCTTATATTATATACTTATAGATTATACTCTATGTTGAAAATTTTTATATTACATGTTCAAAACTTTTATATTACATGTTTAAAAATTTAAAAGCAAGTTCACAAAATAAAAATTATAATTACATAAATTTTATGCATGTCCATGGATAAAGATACACGAGTAAATTTGGTATGTGTTCAAACATATTGTTCTATATATTTAAAACTAGTACACTATTGATTCAAAATGAATAAGAGTGCTATCTGATCAATTAACTGCCCTAATTCAAAACTATTATTCTATATGTTCAAAACCAATATACTATTGGTTTAAAATGAATAAGTGTGCTATCTGGTCAATTAACTGTGTTGGTTCAAAATTATTGTTTTATATGTTCAAAACCAATATACTATTGGTTCAAAATTGTTGGGGAAAAACGTGGTATAAACCGAGATGAAATAAACAAGAAATTAACGACACTATTTTACGTGGTTCGGCCAACGCCTACTCCATGGGCAAAAGGAGAACTTTGTTAAGTTAACATCAATAATGAATACAAGATGGACTCTCGCTCTAACTCTAAACGCTCTCTGCTACCTACCTCACGTCTCAATCTCTCCCTCACACCTATTACAATAGGTTAAGCACCTATTTATATGACTCAAAGACTACAAGATATGTCAATATGCAAATAAGGCAGAATTAGAAATAGACAAAACAACAAATATGGTAAGTCTTCTCATATTCTTTAGGTACTATTAAAATACAGGCTAGACCTTCCAAATCTCCACATTGGATTGTATTCACTCCCATTGACCAACCAAAATTCTCCTCTCTCCTTTGTCAATCAACCCCGATTGGGCTCACCTTTTTGCATTGCCTATACAGGCAATGCCTTGCAACTGTCTGAGCGACCTCTTCACTGCCTCCCAATGTCCTCGTAGCACTGCATCCCTGCTACCTATGTTGCTCGCAAGTGAAACATCTCGAGTGTCTTCCGTAGCATCCTCAGCCTTGATGATAACACCACTCAATTCAGGAGCATCACTTACATGCTCCGCCTCATCCTCAGAACCACGAAGAGACTCTATCTCTTCACTCACCGTGCCTTTCAACTGAGCCACCCTTGGACCATCTTTAACCTCTCGATGAAACCCTTATGCATGCATTCTCATTGTCGCAGCATTTAAAGCATAAGCTTCATCACTTGTTCCATCTCCGAGGGATTTTTCATCATGTCCACTTTGCTCAGTAACAACGTCACATTGCTCACTTAAAGGTACACATTCACCTTGTATCTCCTCTTGGACCGAACCTCTATTGCCATCCTCAGAGCCCCAAGAGCATCATCACATAGCTCTACCTGTTCAATAGCACCGTCCTATCCATCTTCCGCCCTACACCCTTGATCTTACAACTATCAAGAACATAGAGACTATCTATCAAAAACCCTCTTGAGAGAAAACATGAACCCCTATACACTTTAAGTACTCCATTCTTGCAACGAAACCTGCATTTGCGAGAATCTAACCACCCAAGAGAAATTAAGTTCTTCTTCATATCAGGGACATGCCAACACTCAAAAGATCTGATAGTGCCATCAAACATCTTGATCTTCACGATTCCTATTTTAGCCACCTCCAACATGAGGTTATTCCTAAGATAGATTTTTCCTCTCTTTTTGGACTAAGTTGAAAACCAATCTCTCCAAGGACACATGTGAAACGTAGCACTAGAAACAAGAATCTGTTGGTCTGTCATTGTCTTGTAGTGATAGACAAGACATCTCTAGTATTATCAGAATTTTCGTCCTTCGCATCGTCTGCAACGTTTGCTGATTCTTGCTTACCTCTCTTCAGGTAATGAGGCTTAACATGACCTCATTCCCTATATTCATAACATGTCATATCTTTTGCTCTTGGTTTTGACTTCCACGAATATCTGTCTTTCTTGTGTTTCACTGATATACTCACTAATCCCTCTCATTGAACCTCTAACGTATTCCCTGGGAAGTTTTTCTTCAAATCCTTAAACTTCAATGCTGAACAAACATTATCCAAACTAATCTTATCCCGTCCATAAAATAGAGTGTATACGAAGTTATCATATGAGGGCAGTAGAGAACACACCAAAACAAGGGCAAGATCTTCCGAGTCAATCGTCACTCCTATATTCTTCAACTCCATCACAGTGGAATTAAACTCGCAAAAATGTTCTTTCATGGGTGTACTCTTTTTCTTCTTGAGGGTATACAATCTCTTCTTGAGATAGAGATGATTTGTCAGCGATTTAAACGTATAGAGATCTATCAAAGCCTTCTAGGCCTCGACCACTGTCTCCTTATCAGCTATCTTCATCAATATGTCATTAGTAATACTCATGTGTATTGCACTTATAGCACTTTCCTCCGGTTCTAGTTCCTTCTTGATCTTCCTTACAAGCACTTTCCAAAGTCCTTGCATGACCATGAAAGCCTTGAACTTGATCTTCCAAACATTGAAACTGCCATTACCGTCGAATTTCTTATTCTCGAACTTTGCCGAAGTCGAACTCATCTTCGTCTCTGCCAAAACACAAAACTCGAAACAAAATTTGGTCAAACCAACTGCAAAATCGAACTCAACACCCCAAAAAACCCTAGGATACCCCTTCCAGTCAACTCGGTCATAAGTCAAATCCACGGTCAAAGTTGACGATATTCTAAAATACGTACTTCAAAGCAAAATTTTTCAAAATGGAATATAAAAACAAACTCAGCAGGTCGAAAAACGTTGGGGTAGGTCCAATCAAAC
The DNA here is from genome assembly GCA_028554755.1 of Cordia subcordata. NCBI lineage: Eukaryota > Viridiplantae > Streptophyta > Magnoliopsida > Boraginales > Cordiaceae > Cordia > Cordia subcordata. The sequence goes on along the minus strand of JAPTOF010000026.1, from coordinate 1,793,762 downwards.
TTCGATCAAACCTGGTCATTGGTCAATGGTCATAGTCAAAGTTTAGTCAAATCTGGTCAAACGTGGTCAAAGCTATCACAGCAGCTCGCACACGCGCATTACACCAGATTTTCCTTCTTCGTTCACGTTTTTCATGCTCTCATACATCCAAAATTTTGCCACAACTTCACGCACCAAATTTAACAAATTTTTCGTGTGTTTTCTCACACACCCACGACAACGATACCCACCCCACAACCTAGCTCTCGATACTAGTTTGTTGGGGAAAACGTAGTGTAAACTGAGATGAAATAAACAATAAATTAACGACATTATTTTATGTGGTTCGGCCAACACTTACATCATGGGCAAAAGGAGAATTTTATTAAGACAACGTCTATAATAAATACAAGATGGACTCTTGCTCTAGCTCTGAACGCTTTCTACTACCTCCATCACATCTCTATCTCTCCTTCACACCTATTACAATAGGCTAAGCATCTATTTATAGGACTCAGAGACTACAAGATATAACATTATACAATTAATGCAGAAATACAAATAAAACAAAACTGGAAAAAAAAAAAGGCAAGACAACAAATATGTCAAGTCTTCCCATATTCTTTAGTTACCATTAGAATACAGGCCACCTTACAAAAATGAATAAGTGTGCTATCTAATCAATTAACTATTCTAGTTCAAAACTATTATTCTATATATTCAAAACCAATATACTATTGGTTCAAAATGAATAATTGTGTTATATGATGAATTAATAGTATTAGTTCAAAACTATTGTTCTATATATTCAAAACCAATATACTATTAGTTCAAAATGAACAATTGTGCTATCTGATCAATTAACAGCCTTAGTTCAAAACTATTATTCTATATGTTCAAAAGCAATATACTAGTAGTTCAAAATGAATAAATATACTATCTGATCAACAGTCCTAATTCAAAAGTATTGTTCTATATATTCAAAACGAATACACTATTGGTTCAAAATGAATGAGTGTGTTATCTGATAAATTAATAGTCCTAGTTCAAAAATATTGTTCTATATGTTCAAAATTAATACACTATTAGTTCAAAATGAATAAGTATGCTATCTGATCAACAGTTCTAGTTCAGAATTCTTATATTATACGGTCAAAACTTTAATGCGCAGTTTACCCAAAAAATCAAACACTTAATCGTATTATTTTAAATCATTCATTAGACAGCCAAATTCTCCATTCTTTCACTCATATACATCAACCACATACTACATACTACCACTACGACACACACACAGATCTGTTGTTATATATCTGAGAAAATAACTAAAAAAAAGAGAGAAAGAGAATAGTAGTGGCAACTTGCATCGACAATGAAAGGAAATCAACATGAAGATTGAAGACTATCGTTATGGTCGCGCAAAGATGATGATCGTGATGGTGATGTCTGATTTAAAATCAGACGTTTTGATTTTGCTGGAGAGAGACAGACAGAAGAAAGAGGAAGAGAGTGAGAGGGAGAGAAAGAGATGAGAGGTTTTAGATTTTTTTTTTTAAGTACGTGTCTTTTACCTTATTTAGGATGCACAATGCTCCTACGGAGCACAGTTCCTATAGCGCACAGTAAAATCTGCGAATTTTTAGTGATGACAAATATTTGGGCATATGTTCCACACATGGTATGGACATGTAGTCTAGGATTATAAAATGGGAGAAGAATAAGAATGGTCATATCTATCTTAATTTCTAAATTTAGTTAAATGAAATTAATATACAATGTTAAGAAACAATATGAAATTTTATTTTTTAAAAACAATTTATGCTAATGTATTCAAATAATATTTCTTTATTATCCGTTAACTCCTGTGCATATGCACAGGATATATTTTCACTCGCGACTATCTTTTGAATCTGACAATATCTTATAACTATTTCAAGATTTATTACCATTCATGTCAAAAGTAAGTCTATTCTGGTTTCTATGAAGGTTGTTTTCCTTACCGTTTTATTGATAATATTGATGAATAATATCATATACATAGTATCTGTATATTAAGCATTTGACTACATGTATTATGTTATTTAATTAAAATTAATATGATATACATTGAATATGAAACCAGTCCCAATCATTGTAGTATTCTTTTTAGCTGATGTATCTGGCTCTCATCTATCTAGAAAGTTGATGTGTTAGGCTCTCAGGCACTTGTGCAACTTCTTCGGTTTTAATACATAGAAGAACATATGCCCGCACTATACACGGGTTCCAATTTATTTTTGCTTACCGATTTCAAATCTTGTTATATTTATTTTGTAAGTGACAACTAAAACTTTATTTGATTTATTTGTTCATTGACAATATTTATTAACTAAATTTTATTAACAAAAAGATAAATTAAAAAAACAGCTAACTTACCTAGTAATACAAAAGTAGGAAAAAATTAATTTTTAATTTTTAATTATTTACTTTTTTATTTTTTTAAAGCGGTAGGGATGTCATTATTATTGTCAATTTTTTAGAGAACCTACATCATCAATGCTCTAATTTGGATTTGATCTTATTTTATATTATTTTTCATACACAGAAGTTTAAAAGCACGTACAAAGTATCTACTATTAATCTATGTAACTAAATATATTTAGCCACTAAATTAAAGTCAATAACTATGTGGTATTTGATTGCATTTATGCATGTATCTAATATTTAATATTTTCCATTCAAGCATATACATAGCATTTGATATTATACTCATGCATGTATATGATATTTGATATTACATTCATACATATATACATATTACTCAATATTGCATTCATGATTTGCAAAAATAGATACAAATTACATTTATAATTTATTATCCAAAAACTACCTAAACTAATTAATAAAGAAAAATTACCTCATTAATATATTCATGCTAACGTGTCAAGCTCCCATCTACTTAGAACGCTAATGTGTCAAATTCTTTTGACATTCTTTGGCTTTAGAATATATATGAGAACATATGCCCGTGTTACACACGGGTTCCAATATATTTTTGCTTATTGATTTCAGATATTGTTATACTTATTTTGGAAGAGACATTAAAATTTTATTTGATATATTTGTTTGATAATTATCAGCAAAGAATCATTGACAATATTTATTTACTAAATTTTATTAACAAATGATAAATGGAAAGAAATGACTAACTTACCTAATAATAAAAAAGTAGCATTTTCAAACTAATGAATTCATTATTATTATTGACATTTCGAAGAACCTACATCCTCAAAATTCTAATTTGATTTGATCATATTTCATATTATTTTAGAGATTTACATAGAAGGCTAATAACACATACAAAGTATCTACTATAAATCCATCTAACTAAATGCATTCAGTCACTGAATTAAAGTCAACAACTACTTAGTATTTCATTGCATTCATGAATGTATATAATATTTAATATTTGCATTCTTACATATACATGGTATTTGATATTATATTCATTCGTGTATATAATATTTGGTATTGCATTCGTATTTATATATATATGTAGTACTTAATATTGCATTCATAATTTGCAAATTCAATAAAAATTATATTTATGAGTTGTTATCCAAAAAATATCTGAAAAGATTAACAAAGAAAAATTACCTCATTAATATATTCATGCTAATGTGTCAAATCCCGATGACATTCTTTTGCTTTAGTGTGTGTGTGTGTGTATATATATGTAGATAGATAGATAAGATAAATAGATAGATTGGTTATTTGATATTCAACTGCAATTATTTTTCCAATTATTGGTATAAGTCCTCTATATTTGCCTCTTTAGAGTTCTTGACTTAGACATATGAAATTATATGTCGTACGAATTTTAGATTGAACTAAATGGAAGTACAGAGCCCACCGCTCAATTATGCAACGTGAAACTTGCTCATGTTGGTTTGCTTGTAACTGATACTGTTTTTATGTGAATTTGACTAGTTGCAATTTTTCCACTATTCATTAACGTACCAAGTTTTATTTTGTTTTTGGTGTCCTAAAATATCCGAGGGAGGTAAATCTACTTACTGGACATGGATTTGCTAGTCCTTTTCTCCTCGCTCCTTGCACACTATAGAAGTTAAATAAAGATTTACCGGGATAAGACAAAATATAAAGATTCGGATGAATTTGATTACCATAGTAGTATGAGAATCATTTTGGGAGATTTTGTTATAAATTAAAAGAGTGACATTTTATTGAACTTTTAGAATATTAAATAATTATTTGTATCTTAGTTGATTTATAATTGTAATAGAAGTTGTGTAGGTTTATAAGGACTCCTCTTTATAGGCACATGACGGTCTTGTTCTTGAATTACCTAGTAAATTCGGGCACGTGATATTATAAGACTCGTACAATTTTAAAAATGTTACCAACAATCTAATTCTACTTTTCATTTGAATACTGATTCAAGATCTTCTTTCTTCAATTTTATGTCCCGATACTTTAAGAGAAGCAATAAATTTAATCATAGTGTTGCTAAGTCATTAACTAGAACATATGCACTTGCAAGCTTAATCACATTTATCTGAACTCAGTGCTGCTCTTTTGCTGAAGGATCAACGTCCCAATACAAGCGTATGAACTTTATCCTCAACGGCAACTATTCTTTTGAATAGTACTAAGACTTTCCCTTTTGCAAACACTATTAGAAAACTGATAATTAGTGACAGAAATTAGCGACGAAAAAAATTTCCGTCCCTAAATGAGATTTATTGAATAGTGACTGATTCTTCCATCTCCAGTCAACAAATTTCTAGTAGTGAACAGATGGCCTCTTGAAGGTAGTCTCCACAATTCAGCATCATCTTCTTGCACATAATTTACTTGATCCTTGTGGGATTTTCCAGTTGTGATATATATTATGAGTCAATGAGGAAATCCTCAATCGTTGCAAGAGACTTTAACTGCCGAGTGATTGAAGCAATTGTCTTTTGGCACTCAGCAAACTTGTGTGAAGCCATTTGCAATTCTTTGTCCTGCAATTAACATCATGAGTGTTAGGTCTTTTCTATTATAGACTCGTTTGGATTGATTTTTTTCAAAAGTGCTTTTTTTTCTAAGTGCATTCTCCTAGTCTTTTAAGCAGAGACTGAGTTTAGCAACTGACCTGATTTGCCTTAAGCTCTACAATGTTTGTTGCTTCCTGAAGTTGAGATCCATGCTTCACTTTTGAAATCTCAGTCTCTAGTTTTTGGCACCTGGTAACAGCTTCATTGGACAGAGCTTGTTCTTTTTGAACTTCTTCTTCCAAAATACTGATCTTCGATAGTAAGGTTTGGAGCTCAAGTTCTTTAGCTATAAGTTGCGTCTGTGCTATATTTTTCTTCTTGCTGGTGGTCTCAAGTTCTATCTCAGCCATCTGTTTTTCTTCGGAAGCAGTTGCTAACCGTGTCTGAAGCTCTACCAGTTTGGCCTCCATTTCCTCTAAATGCGCCATTGATTCTTTAAGCTTTATGTTGGTAGCCTCTACTGCCGATTCTGCTGCTTTTTTCTTTTCAATTTCCCCAAGTAACTCGGCTGTCAGCTCTTCCAACTTACGCTCTGTTTCTTCCAATTTATTTCTTGAAGTATGGACCTGATTTTGACACTCGACAAGAGTGACCTCCAACTTTGTTTTCTCTGCTTCAATCGTCTCTAACTTCTCTTCCAATTCAGCTGTTCTATTGATCATAGCTTCAAGTTCAGCTCTTAAAGTTTGTTCAATACTATGGGCTCCTATGTCAGAGCGGCTTCCGCTTTCCATCTCAGGCAGGGCCACAAGCCTCTCCATTTCGAGGAAATCATCCATGAGATTGATCTCGATTGAGGCTGCCATTAGGCTTCTTCTAAGAGGTTTCTCTTTCTTCAACTGATCTAGTTCTGCTATCACAGCAGATGTCCTAGAGTCTGAGTTCCTTTGCTTGCAATCATCATTCTTGGCACCACTCATTCTGCAACTCTCAGTTTCAATTACTGATAGCCTGTCTCCGCTGTCTGATTGACTATCCGCGAAAGATTCAACATAAATTGATGATTCTGTACCCCAACAACGGTGGTCATTAGCTCGTGCAGCTCTGCATGTGGCTGCTTTTAGCTTCCGGCACTCTGCTTCAAGCTTAGCCACCTTCTTAATGCTCTCCAGATGTTGCTTACTTGCAGTTTCAGCAGCGTGGGTGCTTAGATCCCTCTCACGGGTCCTGAGTCCTAGTTCCTCAGTTCTGGAACGGAGCTGAAGCATGAGGGTTGAATTCTCCTTCTCTGAAGCTTGGAGCTTAGCGCGAAGACCAGAAACCATGGATGCTTCAGTCGTGGCAGTTTGAAGTTGAGACTGGAGGTCGTGAAGCTGGTTCTCGAGTTTAGACTTGATGGATTCCCATTCGCTACCTTTCCCAAAAACAGCATGAGAAATCTTCTGTTCTTGCTCTTCCCTGACTTGGCGCAGCTGTCTCAAGCACTCCTTAAGCGCTCCGTCAAGATGGCCCATACGCTCTTCAAGGACTGAATTCTTCTGAGTCAGGCTTTCAATTTGTTTCTTGAGAGCTCTAGCTTCAGTTTCAGCCTTTTCCCATCCTGACATTTCAAATTTATATAAATGATTAACCAAATGGTTGACAAAGCCTCATCTGGAAACATCAATGTCCTATATATACAGCTAACATGCTTATTCAAATGTTCAAGTTCAGGACATCATTATGAATGAGAGTAAGCAGATAGTAGTAGTTCTTAATTCAGAAAATAGAAGGGGAAAAGCAAAATTGCACGACGAAATTATGGAGATGGTTGATTTAGCAATTTCACTGAAAAAAGTGTTAAGTTTCCCTTCCTTGCATGACACAGTAATCACATCATCATTTTGGCATGGTAGAAAAACAGCATTGCTATCAAGTGTTGAACATAATAAATTCATGATATGTTCAAATTATGGGTTCGAATCTTATAACTATCTATTTAAAAAGCATTTAAATCGTCTGTTTGCAGGGTCTAAATGAATCATATCTACACGAACGTGAGAGATCTATTAAACACGATAAATAAATATAACCAAATCCTCTGTATAAGTTTAAACTTTTAGATAAGATGGTACCTAGATAAGCAAGCTTAAGCTTTCAGATAAAGTGATAACTCAATAAGAAGGAATTTATGCTTGTACTATTTGAAACCGATACACTTTCTCCCATGGATAGAATGTAAACCAAGTATCATATTAGTGGGAACATTGTATTTGAAAAGAAATAAAGGAAAAGAAAAAGTTCAAGAAGAAAATTTCTAATATGTATTGGTCCATCACATTTTGTCACTAAGATTTGAGAACTATGAGTCTATATTACAGTTGATCACTAGAGTGAAAAGCAGGATCGACACATCCAAGGTCCAGTCAACTATGCAATGGTGGGGATCCTATGGGGAAAGAAATTTCATCCAGAAATGGACATTGCTCCATTTGAAGTGCTCAGTTCTCCAGGCAGAGAAAAGGGGTGTGGCAAAGTCTTAAATTATCACGCTGAAATAAGAAGACATGCCGTGTAAAATGCACGTCACCTCTACATGGTTTGTCTAATTAGCTACTTATTCTGACGTCTTATTACATGTATCTCACAATTGCCTTGTACTTTTGAAATTGGTGCCTCACTCGCCTCTGTTCGGTTGTTTTATTAACTCCATTAACAAAACTATTACAAAGACCATCATACAAGGGTAAACAATTAATTAGAAAAATCACAGGAGGATTAGGTAGCTAATTGTTCATAAACGCAGGGGACATTTTCGTCCAAATTTACAGCCATTTTATCCAATCTTATCCAATCTTATACCCATATTTGCAAAACGCGCGTGATATGAGCTACGTTTCAAAATCACAACGGATCATTTGCATGAAGAGAGTGACAAAAAAAAAAGAAAAAAGGATACCTGAGACAGCTTCCTCTGCAACTTTGGCATGTTGTTTTACCAACTCTTCCTTAGCTTGAATTTTCAGAAGAGCTTCTGAGAGCTTTTCTGTTAAAGCTTTGACACTCTCATTAAGTTCATCTTCGTTGTGTGAAGCCTTAGATGTGACCTCGGGGGATTGAGGATTGTGATATGAGACTGTCTATATGTTAACCAAGAGAAAAAGGAGAAATATTAAAGCTTAAAAGTTATTTGCATTAGAAATGCATATAAGTACGTGGACTCAACAAATTAAACTAAAATTTTATTCAATTATATTAGTAGTCGACGATATTGTTAAATGTAAAGGTCATTTACTAGACGAAGTGTTTGCAACAAAGGATTACGGAGAACGCATGCATGACGCCAAGATACTTTATATTAAGCAAATAAACTAGACGCATATAATGTACATATTTTTTATATTGTGAAGACCAATTGGTTTTTAGGTTGGAAGTCAATGATTCTTTGCATAGTATTAGAGCTAGGTCTTGGGCTCAGTTCACATTGTCCATGTGTGACCCATTTCTGGTTGTTTGGCTGTGTAGGTTCTTGTTCTTAGTTCTTGATTTGTAGGGTCCTTACTTTAGCTTGTTTGATTTCAATCACATTCTTGGTGATTTTGGTTCTCGTCCCCAATCACACGTAGGGAAGTGTTGAAATATACATTCCTCCCAAATGAAAAAATAATAAAATTTAAAACCACCTTAAAAATCCATAGGTCAATTCTCATATTAACTAATTAATTTTTATGTTAAAACCTCAGCAATTCTTCACATGTTTAACCTCTTGTTTTATAAAATGTATGTTTTAATGTTTTTGAACTCTTCAAAAGGTAATTCACTTGTCCCTTTGTTTGTTTTTTTCTCAACTGTGTATGTTAATAGAACTCTTGCAAATACCATCATAAATAGAGTAAATAACTAATCAGAAAACTATAAGAAGATTAAGTAGCTAATTATTCATAAAAGCGAGGCATTATTGTCCAAATTTATAATTGTATCCGTATTTGCATACAACGCCCACGCACACTTTGTTAAGTTGGATAAAAAAAATGTTATAGGAGAGCATTATATGTCACCTTGTCAATATTATAAAAGAGTTATTAAATAAATTTTTTAAAACAAAGAATAAGTAACTAATTCAAAAAATTGCAAAAAAATAATTTATACTAGTGGTAATATATCATGAATATTACATTTTTCTGTATATTTCTTTTATATAATTAAAAATCAATGAGTTCCATTGGAAAAACTATCAAAATTTATTAAAGTTATATTTCTTTTAATCTAAACGTTCATGAAATTTAGGTCTCTACTATTTAATCTCAGTTTTCGTCTAACTGTTACAGCATGTTCACCCATTATCATTTGAAAATACATATGAAAATTTTGAAGAAGTAACTGATGGGAGAAGCGACTGACGAGTTACCACGTCCAATGAAGATAATATATAGATTATAATAAATGCTAATAACATTAATAAACAAAATATAAAAGAGGTGACAAATGTGATTGGAATTCATATATATATATATATATATATATATATATATATATATTCTATTTACCAAATCATCATAAATTCTATTTTTAACATTGTTATAAATCTATATATTATAGTATTTAATTACATTTATGCATCACTTCCTAATCTCATTACTGAGTTCCAAAATATTTAATTATATTTATGAACCATCTATATATTTCTTTTTAATGAGCTTAAAGTAATAAAGTCTAAAAAAACTCATTAATTTAATTAATTTATGCATTATATCTTAATAAAAAATAAAAATAAGAATAAAAAAGCACTAGACTTAATTTTTATAGATATTTTAAAATAATTAAAAAATACATGAAAACCTAAAAATAATAAAAAAATCACATCTATAAATATTTTAAAGATTAAAAAACAAACAAAATCTAAATAAGCCTGTATAATACACAGGGTATGAAAACACTAGTTCATATACAATACAAAAGAATACATTGCTTGAGCAGTGCCACATGGCACAGTACTAACGCATTATAGCCCTACTAAAGGTTATAATGTATGGTTAAGAAACGAAACCAAGAAAAAAAATTTTGAAGAAGTAAATTGGCCTTTGAATATAATGGAAAAAAAATATATTGTAATGTCTGAAAAGGTATCACTACTCAATTGTTATAATATACAGATTGATGGAGAGTCATGTCAAAGAATTAAGATTAATTGTTAAAAAAATATAAAACAAAGAAGAAATTGAGCATACATAGCAATCCTCGATAACTATAATGCATGCTAAACGAGAAACAAAATATAGAAAAGATAAAAGTAATTGAGATTTTTTACGCATCATAGGGCAAAAAGAAAATAATGCATAAAAACGGTTAACAAAAAGAAGTACGTGACGTATGGCATACTTAGTCAACCATTTTACTTGAGCATAAATATATAGATAAAAACACTAATAATTTATATACTATGTAAGAACTATAAAAAAACTTAGAGCTAGTTTGGTTTTCAGTTTGAAAATATCATTTTATAAAAAGGTAGTTTAGAAACGGACTTTTATTAAACAAGATGATATTTGGTTTTATATTTAAAAATAATAGTTGGTTGCTTAAATTACTAAAAGAGATATTTTGACACTTTTTATAATAAACTATTGTTTGTTCTATATAGTATACCTTTTATTTTAATTATATTTTAATTTGTTTGAATAATTTTTAAAAAATTATAATTAACTAATAATTATTTTTAGTAATTATTAAATAAAATATATTTTTATTATTTTATTTATTATTAAAATTATTAATTATTTATTATTAAATTGATTTAGTTATTTATTGTTATATTTTATTAATTTTAATTATTTTATTTTAATTAAATTTAGACATTTAAGTTTATTTTTATTTTTTACTTATTATATTGTATTTATTTTTTTAATTATAATTATAATTTAAGAAAATATTAACAATTAGAACAATGAGGACATTTTTGTTTCAAAGTTTTGGAAAACTCATCGCTGCAAACTGCAAAGAGAAAAGTAAAAGAATTTAACTTCTCTGTTTAAGTCTAAAACTCTATTGACTTTTGATTCAAACTAATTTTTAAGATGAAAAATCAAATACTTTTATTTTTTCAGAACTGACAAAAGTCAGTTTCTCAGTTCTGCGAAAAAACAAACTAAATAATTTAATGTTTTAATGTTTGAGAATTCTTGAGGGTGACATGTGACACTCCACTCAAGTTTCGATATATATAAAGATTTTACCAAGATAGCTAATGGATGGTGACGGAATCAACTAAGAGCCTATTTCATCGATTTGCATCGATTCTCTTATTCATCGCTGGGACGATATATATTGTTCAATTATTAGACTTGAAATTGAATCGTGACAAGATACTAAAGAAAAAAAAAAAAAAAAAGCAAAGGATTGCAATAATAATAATAATAAAAGTGGTCCAAACTTGAAAGTACACATACACCTAAGTGGTCCTCTTCAGTTGACAAAACTTCGAATTGGTCCCTTCTTTTACTATAAGCTTTATTAATCTAAATTATATAGAAAGAGAATACAAATTTAAATTTAAAAAAATATACTTGTTGAAAAGACTTTTTTTAAATTATTTCTAGTATTATAGGGATTACTCTTAGGTCTAATGTGGCTTGGAGACACTCTAATTCAAAGCAAAAAAAAAAAAATTATGTAAAAATTAATTTCAACTTGCTGATGTTTCATTTCATGTCGCTGGTTAATTGACATACACATAATATGTCATGATGCGGCTGATTAAATATATGATTAGATACAATCATTTGTTTATTAAGTTTTAATATATTAAATTTTTGTGCAAAATGTTCGTTATTATCTTTTTGTAATTTGCATAAATTAGTAACTTACCCTCCGCTGTTCTCTTGTGCTTTTCTTAATTTCATTAATAAAACTATCACAAAATTAGACATAGTTAATTAAAAAAATCACGGGGTTCAAGTAACTAACTATTGATAAATGCGGGAGTATATTTCTTCAAATTTATGACCAATTCGTTTAAAATTTTGTACTTAAATTTTTGCATATTTACGTGTCTGATACAGACTCTGCTAGGTTGGACGGAAAAAATGACCTCGGGAAAAGGTCAGCTACTACCTCTTGAAAATTAGAGGGGTTGTAGGATAAGTTTTTAACGATAGATTAATGTGTATCTTACCCTAAATATAATGACTAGTAAGTAAAGAAATAATTATGAAAAAAGTTTAAGAAATAGTTCAATGTATTGATGCTACTTTTTCAAAAGTATCTTGCGATTGGATCGCACTAGGAGCGAGCGTGGGTTAGAGGTAGGGATTTTCAAAGAAAAAAGAAATAATTAATAAGGACAAACAACAAAGTACCAATTACCTGATCATCAGATAATCTTTCAGAGTGAGAGGAAATGGATCCTCCTGAGCTTTCTCCTTCACCGCCGGTAGGACTCTTCTCCGATGACTTCCTCCGCCATAGCCAGCTCCTTCTGTCCATCATCATCTAAGCTCTATATTTACGCCCTCTAATTAATAAATAGGCCTCTCCATCACACTTACCATCAATTTATCCATATTTTCATCATCAGAAAAAGGAAAAAAAAAAAAAAAACCAATATAATTCTGCACATCTATATATCTAATATATGCAGATGGATGATCATAAGAACTAAAATGGATGTAATTGGAGAAAGGTGGGAAGCTTTCATCTCAACTCATGACAAAGACAGGATGAGCAAGTGGGGGCAGCAATCTTTGCTTAAAATTTACCCTTGAGAGTAGGAATAAAAAATTTGATGAAATTCTACTTTTTTTGACACTTAATAACTCAGTTGGTAGATACTTACTTGCAACACAAAACTTCCTGTAACAATCTCTGATGGCTACCTTTTACTTCCCTGTAACTATCACCACAGATACATATATATATGAATTATTTGGATATTTATGAGCACTGTAAAGAAAATTAAGCAAGACCCATTTTAAGATATTCTCCAGAAGAGAAGATCCGCATGAAGAAATCAGCAAAAAAGTCTTCATCTTTATGCACTTACGTGTCCGCGTGCCTATATATGTACAGTCATCTATATATATATATATATATAGATCAAATAATTATAAGCAGAGATAATTAGTGTCGACCTTTAAGTGCTAACTGAGAGATAATTAATAATAATTTTTATTACTGTTGACTCTATTCACAAACCTTGTTATACATTTGTATAGTGGTTTATCTTTCATTTTAAATTAAAAAGGTTCAAAATCAATTCTCAATATATATATTCTTATTCTTTCGTTACTTAAACACAAAAAAAAAAAAGGAAAAAAAATAAAGAAAAATAATCGTTTAGCGGTCTCTTTCGTGTGGGGGAAAGGCTGCACTTGGAGGTGGCAGCGTGGTGTTGATATTTTGTTGTTTGTTATTGCGTTGGATTACATATTGTTATCATAAAGATGAAAATATTCTTCGGCGGCTCAAACGATGATTGCACTCGTGGTCACAACCCATGTTGCAAGTGCATGCCGGGATGGGGAACCAAGTTGAATGCACGGACCCCAAAAGTCAGCAACATAATGCTGCAATCAGAAAAGGATCCATTCCTTTCGTTTTCTCTTTCTTTATTTATTTCTTTCTTTCTTTCTTTCTTTCTTTTTTTTTTTTTCTTTTTGATTGAAGAAATACTTGTGTTCAATATAAAGACATAGGGCTAGTCTATAGTAATTCTAATGGATATTGCACTTCTTTTTCATCTTTATCTAATTAATAAACTATAATGCGAAAATAAATTTAAGGATCGAAATTGCATGATATATATTATTAGCCATAGTAGTCTGACAGAGAAGTTAATCAAAACATGGCAAACATAGGAACCGAGTATATATAGAGGAATCATCATATCGTCAACGTCGATTGGGAAACGTAGAGAAAAAATGGTGATGGAGCCGGAAGGAGAATGAGGTGCCCCTCAGAAGGTGGGAGTTGGTTAAATGTGTAAGTAGTACAAATATCAACCTTATACCCAAGGGTAGGGTCACTGAAACTCACACATTCGAGACGAAGCAAGAAAATATTTTTCTACTGATGTCAAGATAAAAATAATTTATATGTAAAAAGTTCGAATACTTTTTCAAAATATAAATGTTATAAATGATCTCGACAGGGGCCTCATATTTCGAAAGTATTAAAATTATCACTTCATCGTTAATGCTATGAAATACATCACTTTTTACATAAAAAGGACAGAAGGTAAATTACGAGATCATGGGTTATTTTAGTAGAGTCAAAATTAATTTTTTTCAACATAATATGTATGCAATTTTTTTTTTAAAAAAAAACAATTGTAATATGTATATAAATTCTTTCTAGAAAAATTTGACACCACAATACATAATATGGAGCCGTCCCTAAGAGTTTAGTAAATTGCCAAGTCAAGGCCAATATTGTCAATGAAGCAGTGCTGGAGATTTTATCTCCTCACACCTACTAAAGTCCAAATGAAGCACAGATCCCGAGGATCACGAATCAATCATAGCTCAAACTATGATATTTCCATAATGGGACAGATTGAAATTAAAGTACCTGAGGAACATGGAGTTCGGGGAGGCACAGGACCCACTCTTGGAGTGGTGAAACACGATAGCTAAAAGCTTAGCAGCCAGCGGAAAGGTGCTACAGGAATACGTTTCGGCGCTCAAAGCTGAACCCAAGTCAAAACATATGTATTGTTATTAAATGGTTAATATTTCTCTTTTAATTATGTTAAAAAAAGTAAATAAATTGAAGTATTATGTTAAAAAATGATGGAATAAGTAATATAATATTTTATTTCTGATTAAAAGATTGGCAAGAGTATTTTAGTTTGTATTAGTATTGTATAAAATTAGTTCTTATGCATGAACTCAAATCTATGCCAAATAAAAGAATAAATATATTTTTGTTTATAGAATTAATTTTCATTCCTTTCTAACTTATTAAAATAATTTTACCATACATATGAAATAAAATAAGCATTCTAGTCTAGCTTTTTTTTTATAACTTTAACCAAATACAAGAAAAAAGAATAAGTATTTAATGAGTATTCTGCCTTTGAATTCCATTCCATCTTGAATTACCATTCATTTCCAAACCATTCCATCATACAAAATGAACCCTTACTTTCCATTTTGTGGTTTTAAATGCAAAATCAACATGCAATTGAATCATCAAATGAGTTACCTTAAAACAAGCTATAGGCCGTTGTGTTAACATATCATCAAGTTATAAAATCCTTAACTAAGAGAGGATGTAAGCATAATATAGGATTGTATAAATGAATTTACAATATAAAATTCAAAGACATAATTGATAGCGAAAACATATACCTATTTGAGCCATTATTGTTAAAGAATTGTTGTTGAATAAATAACTGTCACCCAGTTTAGGCTTAAATCATCCTCTCCCTGCTCTACTCAATTTTAACAGATGCTTATGGTAACAACTATTAAGTTAAGAGTAGGAGGGGATCTAGTTTTATTTATAATAAATTCTGACAGTCCTACCTATAAAAGGATTTATCAGAATATATAGGCCTACGCATAAAAGAACCGTATGGATTTATGAGGTGGGCTAAAACCAATATGATCACAAAACCCAACTTGTGAACCAGATATTTGGCCTATTTTATAAAATCAAAAATAATTAACAGTAGCCCACTTTAAAGAGAAATTTACCAACAGTCTCTTACTTGGACAACGTTAATTGTTTTTATTTATTTTAAAAAAATTAAGAAAAATATTTATTAGGCTAAATAGGAAACAGAATGTGGCCACAATTTTAAAATATTTTGATTCACAAGATTACACCTCGAGCACATACCCATACCAACAAGATTGTCAAATATCGAATATGGTAGTCATAGTGTTCCATATTGACACAAGACTTTCCATGGTCACAAATATCATCTAACCTTATCATCATGGACCAAACATACGATAGCGTGGCAAGAGACTCGCACCAATATGTGATCAAAATGTGTTATTTCTTTGTCAGTCTTCCATACAATTTCTCCAATTTTCGCATTTAAAGCAAGAGAAATCTATTGTTCTTATCCTCACAAAATAGCGTTCAATATGTTAGAGGAAACAACACGTATCCTCACAAAACGGCATTTAACAGGCCAAAAGATAGATTATTCTTTCCCTCACAAACTGGAAATCAACATGCCAGAGGTAAGAATACATATCTCCAACTAAAATGTGTCCTCGTGGAGATATTAAACTCAGTAGGGGATATTATCGCAATGGACACCAAACATAAGATCCTCAACAAAACATGAATATGAGTAATCACAATATACAATTATGTTGTAAACCATAAAGCAATATGCTATTGTACGAATGCACTAATGTGCAAAACAAAACATAAAAAATGAGAGCATCTAATAATGCATGATGATATAAAGCTCCTACTAGACAATAACATCAAAAGATTGTAAAATACTCATATTCCTAACATGTTTCACAAAAATCATAAGTCAAAAACCCTTGGACAAGTAGTCAATTAATACGTCATCACTAACAATTCGTTCTATATGAATGCCATTATTTTTGACAATGTCTTTGACCACCAAGCACTTGATATCTATATGCTTGCAAGCTTCAATTTTCTTATTATTCTTTGAGAATAGAACAACAACTCTATTATCATAAGTAGCAGAATTTATTATTCTCAAAACTAGATATCATGTTCTTAAACCATATAGCAGGAGATGAGGCATTATAACAAGCCACAAATTCGCATAGTTGAAGAGGCATTAAGTTGTTATTTAGCACTCTTCCAAGATATAGCTCCTCTGGCTAACACAAAAATATACCCAAAAGTAGATTTTTAATCATCTAAGCTTCCAACATAGTCAAAGTTAAAATATCCAACCAATCATAGATAATCTACTTTATAGTAAACAAGCATATTGTTTTGGCCTTTTATAGGTATTTCATTACCTTTTCAGCAACAACACAATAGTCCTTTTCAGGATTTATCATCAACCAAACACTCTTACCGCAAAAGCGATATCAAGTGTAATGCATACTAGATCATACAACAGGCTCTCAACAGCACTAGCACAAGGTATATCTTTCATAAAATCTCTCTTTATATCATTTTGATGATATTGCTTCAATTTGACTTGATCACCTTTTACAACAAATGCACACAAGACTTACAATCCTTCATACCAAAAAAAGTTCTGAAAACTCAATCAATGTAAGATTTTCGTAAAAGATTCAAAAATTCCAAGAGATCTATTTCAACAAAACTTAGGACTAAGAACAAAAGAAACATCCTCAAGATCTTTCATATCGAAAACCTTAAGTAAATATTGTTTAGTCTCATGGAGCATATCCAAGTCATATATAACTAGCAGAATATCATCAATATGCAATATTAGGAAGATAAATTTACTCCCATTGATCTTGAGGTATATACATGGATCAACTTTATTTTCCTCAAAATAATAATAAAAGTTACCATTTCATCAAACTTCAAATATTCATTGCCTTGAGACATGATTCAAAACTATAAATGGATTTTCTAAGTCTACAAGCCATGTTTTCTTTGCCAGTAATAGTAAACCCTCAAGCTATTTCATGTAGACTTATAGATATATATCACTATTGAGAAAAAATATTTTCACATCCATAAAAGCCATTAATATCTCAAAGAGTAGAAACATGTGAAAAAGATTTCATTGCATCTATAACTTCCTTTTGGGTAAAGCCTTTTGTAACTAATCTCACCTTTGGCCTCTCAATCTTCTCTAGGGGATATATCTTGGTCTTAAAGACCCATTTGCAGCCAATAAAATTATCTCTTTTAAGAAGATTAATAAGTTCTCAAATTCATTTTCATCATATGTTGTATCTCATCTCTCATAACATTCAAGTAAATGAGATAATCATTATAGATGGAAGTTCTCTTTTCTCCAATGGACCTTTTGAAATATTGTTCATCATTAGTCTCATGAGAATGTGAGCTCTCAGTATGTTGATTGTCATTAGCTGTAACATGATCATCTATTATAGGGTATCCACTAATATATTGTCTCTCAATGTCAGAAGAGTACCAGCTTGACTACTTACTAGTAGTGAAATAAGACAATTTTTCTGTCATTATCCCCAGTAGTAGGTTGAGGACATACAACATTACCAACATCCAATTCTAAGAATTTGGGCGTTTGAGATTTGACAATCTTAGAAACACATGTAGAAGAGTAAAACCTATATCATTTAAAATGAGCCAAATACCCAATGAAACAACGAATAATCTTAGTGTCAATGGTTTTATTATTTGAAAATCTTTACCTAAACAGGACAACCCCAACTCGAAAATTAGTCAAACTGGGTTTTCTCCTTAACCAAAATTCAAAAAAGAGGCTTAAGGACAAACTTGTTGGGAACATAGTTAAGCATTCAACAAGTCATTTTAATGGCTTCATTGCAAAAGTACTCTAGTAGATCAATAACATTCATCATGCTTCTTATCATATCCGTCAAGGTGCATTTTCACCTTTCGATCACACCATTTTACTTAGGGATACTAGACATAGTATACTGGGCAATAATCCCATAATTCTCTAAGTACTTGGTGAACGACCTTATATGTTGTCCGGAGATCCAAGCCTACCATAGTACTCACCTCTTTCGTCAGATACAATAGTTTTAATAATCTTCCTAAGTTGTTTTTCTATCTTTGTCTTAAGAATTTTAAATTTCTCAATAGCGTCAGATTTCTCTTTGATTAGATAGAGGTCTATTTTGTAACGAGAAAAATCATCAATGAATGTACCAAAATATTTGTTACCACACAATATAACAGAATAAGGTCTAGTAGTATCTATGCTTATCACTTCTGAAAGGCAAAATTGTGGGTAGCATATTTATTTTAACTTTAGTGCGCTTACCCCTTATACACCCAATATAAGTTTCAAGATCGTAAAAAATTTAGAGAAGGAAAAATCTCACTATTAATGAGTCTTTCAACTCTTTCCTTAGAAATATCACCTAACCTTTTATGCCATAGCAAAGAAAAAATTTCTTTACTTAAACTCCTTTTAGAAGCAAAATTTTTTGTATGAAAAGAGTCACAAGAACTTCCTAGGAATAAACACAATTGGTATAAACCATTTGACAAAACACATTCACCAACAATTCTGGAATTGAAAAACAATTGTATTTGGCCATTCTAATGTTAAAATCATAACCAATCTTGTCTAAAACAGAAATAGAAATCAAGTTCTGTCTAAAACATGTCATCTAGAAAACATTTTCTAAAATAAGTTCAAAACTAATTTTTATATACAAACTAACAGTCCAAATGTAAGACTCTAATCCACTTGCCCTTCATCTATTTTCTCTTTCTATAACCAAAATTGAACTTGTGTGATAAGCTCTTTTATAACCTTTTCTTACAAAAGTAAGAGTTCTTATCAAACTTAGTTATAGCAGATTTGGGACATCTTACATTGTGATTTTAATCTACGATCTAGATCTGACCTTTACCACCCTTTTTAAAATTATGACCTCTCTTAAGAACATGACCCTTAGACTTCGAGGTACTAATGTTATAAGAATAGGGCTTAAGATTGGAAACAAACTATACAACCTTTGGGTTTTACCCTTAATTTTGTTTTCCTCAGTAACATAATTGGTAATTTTTAGTCATCGATATTCCAAGATTCCTTGCTATTTCTCTCCTATAGCTATTAAGAGTTCTTTTACATTCTAAATTCAAGACAAGCCATTCACTAAATACTCAGTTATGGTCTCTTCATAGTCATTAAGCAAGACAGCTAGACCTTCCCTATTGCCAATTATATTCCTTTTTCTTTATCACCATTTTTATCGACCAAAGTGGCATATGCATCAAATGTAATGTCAAGTCAGTATCGACTATACTCAGATAAAACCCAATATCCACTTTTGCTTCATAATGGTTTTATCCGTTCAAGACATCTAAATAATGATCGTTCAAAGCCAAGGAAACAATCCAAGAAAAGAATGCAATATCCATAAACATTATGTATACATGCTATATTACAAGAGCAAGCATTATAAACAAAAGAGTCAAAGCACATCATTGTCATATCTGCCTTTGGGCAAATAATTCAACATGTAAATTGACACTCTTCTAACATAAAGTAATAAATATAAGATCACCTTACTGAAAGAAAAGTTAACCATCTTTGGGCAATTAAGCTCCCTAACAGCATTGTAATCTTGGTCCATACTTTATGTTTATGCTACCGAGCTAAAGTCATATAATAGTAGTTTCCCAAACAAAATAAAAAAAAGGCAGATTTAATTGAGCAAGTCACTTTGGTGAATTTGCCAATTTAAATCTACGCTGTCAACTCATTGGGAAAAATTAATGTTTAAGCACAAAATGCTATGTATGTGATTGACCACACAATATGAAACACTTCAATATGACGTGTCTTAGTAATCAATTTAAAATTGCATTCCTCGATAAATATTTTAAAAATTTTGTCTAATACTGAACACGGCACATAGGAACAACTTAGAATAGAAAATATATGAAATCCCAAAATAAAGAAAATTAAATATTTTCTCTAAATTCAAAGGACTGATAATAAATTAAAAAAAAACAAAAGATTCAATTAAATTGTATAAAAAGTAATCAAACCTTTCTCTTTCTTTTTGTATGGATTTCTTTAACCAAACTTCAACAAACCAGATGATAAACAAAGAGTGAAGAAGAGACGTAGTTCTTTTCAGCTATCTTTTGTGAATATCAATTGGCACAATTAGCTGAAAAGTTGTTTCAGTCAATGACTGGATGCAAATAGTTTAAATTTAGACATCCATGCATGGCATTCTAACATGATAAAATATTGGTCAATATAATTCACTGACAATTCCAAGACATACTAAGTCCTACCTTGCAATATTGCAAATAAACAAGAAATAGGTACGTAGGATTGAATAACGACTGTGACACCTTTTTTTTTCTAAAATTAATTGAGGGCTTTCGTAAATCTCTTCTTGCTCTGATACCACATGTGAAACAACGATTTAATAATCACAAAATAAATCAAGAACTCTCGTAATCTTTATGCTCAAGCAAGTATTTTGATTTTTTTTTTCCTTAAATAAACATATGTCCATCCATGTATAAATGACTCTGATACCACATGTAAGTGCGATATAAGATCATATACATGAATTTACAATATAAAATTCAAAGACATAATTGATAGAGGAAGCACATACCTGTTTGAGCCATTATTATTAAAGAATTATTGTTGAAGAAATAATTGTTACCCATTCTAGGCTTAAATCTTCCTCTTCCTACTCTACTTAATGTTAACAAATGCTTATGGGAATAACTGTTAGGTTAAGAGTAGGAAAGGGGACCTAGTCCTATTTATAATAAATTCTGACAGTCCTACCTATAAAAGGATTTATTAGAATATATGGGCCTACACAAAAAAGAATCATATGGATTTATGAGATGGACTAAAACCAATAAGATCACAAAGCCCAACTTGTGAACTAAATATTCAGCCTATTTTATAAAACCAAAAATAATTAAAGGTAACCTACTTTAAAGAGAAATTTTCCAACAGAGGAATCTACACCACGAGCAGACCAAAAGACAGCCTAAGAATGTTACACCGCATCCTTAAAACTAAAATGTCGGACGATGATATCCAAAGAAAAGGAGAACTCCTAAAACAAAAACATGTTCACATGGAGTCTGGAAGACATAAAGGTAATAGAGGCACAATGACTATCATTTACCATGTAGATCATTGAGTAAGGCTGGTCAAGTAGAAAGGAGACCATTTAGTCCCGAGAAGACCATAATGATCCATAAAGAGGTCAAGAAGCCACTGGCAATACAACATATATAGGAGTTGCTGATAAATAAATAGTGGGTGAACACGGTATTAGAATTTGATGAACATTAGATTGGAAAGCCGCCAAACATAACACTGGAATTAGGTGAACACTTAAACTGGAAAATCAATGGACACAATTCTGAGATTATGTTAACACTAACCTGAAGACCAATGAACATAGTATTAGAATTGTATGAACACTCAATCAGAAACAAATGAACACAGTAGAGGAATTACAAAAGTGAACTTAAGTAAATTGGAGAACAGTAATAAAATATGCCGACAGAATTTAAATTGATTAAACCAAGGCTCGTAGCACAATATCTTTAAAGGATTTATGTCCCAACTGTGATGTTAATGGTTCTAGCGTATACTTCCTAGGATATAATGGTTTACCTCTTACAAGTTGGCTATGAAACACAGATATTCTTCTGAGGGTTGTGTGTTCATGTTAGACACCAATACTATTGTAACACTCTCAAACACGTGTAGGATATGTGTTTAATAATTTTAATTATGTTTATTTTTATCAACACTCTCCCGACACCTCACGATACTCTCTAACACTTTCTAACATACGACCGCCAAATGCCAAACAATGTTTAATCTTTCTTGAATAGTAATTAAAGTGATAAATTTTGCATTTCTAATGTAAATGTACGTCTCTAACTTATTGGTAAAAAATATATATATTCTTTAGAAATATAACATATGACTTTTTAAATATATCTATTATAGAATATTTCTAGATATAATTTTATAATATTTTAACTATCATCTTTAAAATAATAAAGAGTTAATATTTTATACTAATCTATTTAATTCTCTATTTCACCCTACATTTGTATTAAATGCTAATCTACTCAAGTCTCTATTCGCCCTACATTTGGATTAATTCTATCTTCTTTTTCCTTATAATGATATCTCAGATTTTACGTTGTCTTTAAAAGCTTATCATTGAATTACACTATTTGATACACTTAAGGAGTTCATTTGAAAAAATCCAAATGTTTTAAAAAGTCAAACATGCATGTCTATATGTTTGGGGCATGAACCTCCCATGCATATAGAAGACAAGATATGGTTAAAAAAATTTATCCTAATGTAAATGCGATTTTGCTTATAATAATAAACATATGGTCATATAAAAAGAAATATTATTTGAGAATCTAGAAAAAAATAAAAATAAAGATTTTTATTCACAATCTTAAGTGAGAATTTTTGTCTTAGATAAACCAAACAAAAAAATTAAATCTAAGCATGTTAAAAGCAATTGTTATATATTTTTTCACAAAAAGGAATGCTATCAGTCTGTAACTAGAAAAAAGGAGTTGACAGAACCTTTTCATTTTTGTTTTTTTTCCTTCCCAAAGCAGTTACCCAACCATATCTTTTCCTACTCCCCGTATCAGCATCAAAGTATTAAACATGTTGCTGCATGCATTTCGATTAAAAAAAATGATACTACATGTAGATCCCAAGCTGCTTGCAAAAAACCATCATCTAACCCTAATAATATCTTTATGATAGAAATAATTCAAGCAATTGCAAAAAATAAGTGTTTGTAGACTATTAGAATTAAGTTGCCTGATGACTTGATATCAAGGAAGAGTCATACTTAACTGATACCTCTTATCATTGATCTAATATACAAGTGTATAGATCATATAATAATGACTTTTCTTCATTTGTAGTTATCTTTTGAAGTCTGTTGTCATGTATTTATACAAACAAAGTGTATCAATGTAAAATATCTTTTAGCTTATTTTACTCCTTATTTATATGGTATTAGTGGACCTCTAAAATACTAAAACGAGTTCTTCCATGATCCTTCTCTTTTAATACTTCACCTTCATGGCTTCTGAAAGCTCATCAGCTATTGGTCTCAAGCTCCACTTCAAAAAATGATCCTTCACCCACTGCCCACACTACACAACCTATTTTTATGAAGCTGGTAGTACTATGGTGTAAAAGTCTACAAACTTGTGTAGTGGTGAACTCTCTCAGAAACCAAAATGCAACCTAATTTCTAATACAGTGTATGCTCATGTGTTTCGAAAATTCAGTGTAGTAGTGAACTCTCTTTGGAAGCACTAGAACTTGCTCTATATATGACCATGAGGAATGGCCAATTACTTTTGCATTCAGTAAGGCGAGTTAGTGGGTAATTAAGTTATTTCCAACAGTCAAAAAGTCCAAATATGGTGCTTAAAACCATCCCCAACAAGCAGAAGAAATTATTCTTGAGCTTGAATGCATTTCAGTTACAATTCTTCATCTTTTGCTCGTTGGATTTAGGAATTTTGTCCAAAAGGATTAGTTCGAAGCGAATGCTCGAGCCACACCCATACCAACGTTAGGCGCGCATGTGCACATGTAATAGTTTTTACTACCAAGCCCACCATTGTATAATCTTCCCACCAAGTCCCTTCTTAGTACCACACATAAAATTTCCCATATATAAGGTGAACGAAATCTCCTTGAATTTCTGATGTGGAAAACTTGTCCGATGAACACCTTAAGTAACTGGAGCTAATTAACTTTAATTGGTAATTTCTCATTCATCATATGTCAATTTTTTACATGTAAAAATACCGGACTTAGAGGTATGTAATAGTACCAAGATCCAATCCGTTTGATAAACGGGACTAACCCAGAAATAGGTCAAAATGGCTTCGAGCTCTATATCAAAAACCACCCAACTAACAAGAGCACTACAAGAAGTTAAGGATTTAGTGATGATTTTTTTGTGATGATAGAGATATTGTTGCTATAATTGTAATAGTAGTGACATTATAAAATTTTAATCACTAATATTATATTACTTGTGATATTATATCTTTTGTCACTAAAATTTAATAATCATGCTAGGATAGTGGAAACAATTATAAATATTATTCCTGACGCATGTAGGCATACACAATAAAACATCATTATGGAGAAAAAGTGATAGAATCATTACGCTTGGGGGGCGTTTGGTTCACAGAATCAAGGAGGATTCTTAGGAAGTGAACTTGAGAATGTAATATTCCCGTGTTTGGTTCACAGAATAAAAAATGATTTCCAGATATGTTACATTCCCGATAATACAATATTCCCACGATTTGCTCAATTTTCACTCCCACGCAAGGGGGTGGAAATCTAACTTTCCTAGATTGTGGGAATGCATAGAGTAAGCTTAAAAGACCGAAAAAGCCATATTTAAGACCCTCTCATGTATGATAAGAAATTAACAATAATAAAATAATCATTACAAAATAATAATAACAATAGTAACAACAACAACAACAACAACAACAAAAAACAACAACAACAATAATAATAATAAATTATTCAATATGTATTGTTATTAAATATCGGCATTTAATCTTTAAAAATAAAAAATAATAATAAAAATTAATTAATAAATAACTAAAAATTAAAAATACAATAAAATAAGAATATGAAATAATTATTTAAAATAGTAATTCTAAAATACAAGGATTTAAAATTAATTAAAAATAAAATTATAATTATAATTAATTATTTTAATTAATTAAAAATCATTAAACTATTAAAATATTAATAAAATAATAATTGAAAATAATAACTAATAAATTAATTAGTTATTTCGTTAATTATTTGAAAAAATTAATTAAATTAAAAACTAATTTTTAATTATTTAAAAATAATTAATTTAGTAAATAACAAAATGATAAATTAAATAAAAATAAATATTAATTAATTAAAAATATAAATTAAAAATGAATAACATTAATTAATTAATAGGTAATTAAAAAATTAAAACTAAAGCCAATGAAATAAATAATCAATAATACTAAAAGTAAAAATTAATTAATTAATTGTGGACATTTATATATCAGTGCTCAAAATTCCTAGAAATGTTAGTTTTAAACCAAACATAACAAGTTAACATCATTAGGAATTCTCCAAATTTTCTGAGGAATGTTTTTGGTATACCAAATGTTTTTTAGATCATTTCCGAGAATCACATTCTAAGGAATTTGATTCCTAAGAGTGTGATTCCTGGAAATGATTTTTCATTCCCCGAACTAAACGCCCCCTTGTAGCATGAACTTTAAAACTTTCGGGTTATTTGCACTTTCTTCAATTCAAGCGTTGATTCCTAGGGAATGTAATTCCCAGGAATGATTTTTCATTTCCCGAACCAAACATTCCTTTGTAGCGCAAACTACAAAACTTTGGCATTCTTTGCACTTTGTTCAATTCAAGCCTCTTCTTGAGCAATCCTTTGATCTTTTCTACTATGATCACCTTCCTATTGTTAAAGTGTACATGTGTCTTAAATGGGTAGACATTAAAAGTGAAGAATTTTTTTATTATTATAGGCTAAAATAACTTGATTGAACTTGATGTGTGTTTTAGGTAGAGTGTGTGAAAATTCATGCATATTGTCTAAAGCATTAAAATGAGGCACCTTGAGTTTTCACCTTATGTCCACTATTCATAGTATAAGGCAACACTAGAGAAGGAAAGGTGCCTGAAGGGCTTTAATCTTCAAATCATTTCATTAGCATAAATAGAATTTTTCTTGGTAAGAACATCTCATATATTTTACATATTACACCAAAATATCATATGTCAATATAGGACCTATGCCAACTAAGATGTATATAAGTGAAATTCGGAAACTTAAATCATAAAAAACTTTTTTTCTAATTTCTTAACTTAAACCTATATTAGGCAACTACATAGTAAATTAGCTAACTTAATAATCAACATCAATAGGATTATGACTAGTGGAGATACCAAAAGACATAACTAATCTTGGTTTCCAGAAGAACCAAAATGTCCTTGCCAATCTTTCTGCAATATAATGATTATTTTAACCTTGATCTATTCCGTCAAAACATCAAGGCTATACTCTGAGAATAATCACTAAGGCTCTATTTGGCCTAGCTGCGAGATTTCAATTGTTAAGCAATAAAACTTTTAGCAGTAGAGCTTTGAGTAAAAGTGCAATTGAATAAAAGCTATTGATTGTTTGTTGTTGTATTTTAAGAGTTGAACTTTCAACTATTTTGAGGTTAATATTGAACTTTCAAAAATATAGAATAGTATTTTTGAGAAAAAATGAAAAAAAATTTTGACATGACATAAAAACAGCTTTTCAAAAATCTTTTTTCAAAAGCTCCAATTTGGAGCTTTTGGTTTTTTAGCTTTCTTTTAGCTTCAGCTTTTATGTAAAAGTTCTTTTAAAAATTAGCCAAACAAGTCAATTTCGGCTTTTAGACTCACAGAAAGCACTTTTGAATCTCCAAAAGTTGGGCCAAACAGACTCTAATAGTCAAGAGTTTGTTACACCAAGTGTAGCCTCTGTCTTTGACCTCCTAAGCAAAATGACTAAAACACCTTTCTATATATACGCGTACCCAAGGCTGGTCTTTTTGTTTGTACCATCACCTTCTTAACTACATCTAAACCTGAATCTCTAGTCTACTAGAATAATCATCCCCTAGTCACAACACTCTTGATCTAGGGAGTAACCTATAAGTCAAATGACTGATATACCCTTAAAAGGTATACTACTAGATATAGATTTAAATGATTAAGTGGACAAATCTAAAAGGACATATAGACTCTACTATGGCATATGAATGCTACAACTAATTAGAACACAACACCTAACACATAGAGATGCTAACCCTAGCTGAGCAAGGTCTCACCCATAGTGTATCAAAGTGTTATGCCTCGATTTCATCAGTTCATCTACACCACTCAAGATTAAGAGCATTAGACACTTAGTAGTAGTCATTATATTGTTTTCCATCTTTGATAGTTCATTTCTCAAAAAACATACTTATAGTGATCTTGTCCAATATGTGATATATATACTAGAACGGTAAGTTCAGAAAGTCCTCGAATGATCTAGGAAAATTACCATGACAAAGAGACTTGCTCACTATAATCTTATCTTGGTAAAATGCCTAGCACTATCATTTAGTTATGGACTAGTTCATAATATCACCAAAGCTAGACCTAGCCTTACTACTTGTCTAGCTCACTATGCACCCAAGTCATTAATTTATATCATAACCTTCATACATACATCAATATATACAAAATGGAGAGTATGATTTACAAACTCAATAATGTTAATAATATCATAAGTTTAATATGTCCAACATCTAGTAAATATCAAGTACAATTGTTCTTTAGGGCATAGCATTCTCGATATGCTATTCGTCAAGCAGGACTAGGTCACCATGAAAAACCATTGAACAAATCATTAATTACCATGATTGGCACTCAAATAATCATGAAATGACATTATGTCTTTCTCTTTTTCTTCCTTGGTTTTATTTTTATTTTTTTCATAAGTAGTTGTCGTTCATAAAATAGGATATGATTGAGATGGATTTCGAACAAACCAACAGTGAAAAGAGAAAGAACAAGTAGGGATGAGCATGGTTGTGTAAGCTGGTGGTTGGAGATGGTATCATTGATAGCAAATGAGTTCATATGCTATTAATTGATGGCAAGTGAAGCCACATGCAGTTGCAACAAGTCACACGTAGGGTGGTCAAGGTCTAAATAAACTAGGGATTATAGTAGTATGGTCAAAATTGAGAGTCAAGTCCTAGATCTACATAGGCCTTGATTAAACTAGTTATTGAGACAAAGGTCGCAAGTTGCAATGGCTTTCGGCAATGGATTGGTGTGACACCAAGAAGGATGACCTCTAGAAATCTAAGAAAGAAGATGAGGGCGGTATTGTATATTGCCATGGTAGGTTTTTCAATTTTTTGCTTTGATAATATATTTGGCTTGCAAATAACAGCTCCATGCTTTTGACACCATTAGCCAACTTTCTTTGTAATATTTATAACATTTATAAGCCAAAGGTGTTCTCTTTCCTCAGACATGGGAGACAGAAGTTCACAGATATTACATAATACTATGATATCTTAAATCTTAAACTAGGTCTCTTAATTGTCCATAGCTCAAAGGCATTAATAGGATAGTTTTACTAGGAACTTTACTTAAGATATACATTGTGGCTTTTAATTCTTTACTCTACAAGGAACTAGGTTTCTTGGAATAACGCACTGAACCCTTTATTGTGTTCATTAGTGAACAATTATGCCTTTCAACAACTCTACTTTATTTTAGAGATTTTTGCATTGTATATCGAGCACGAATGTTTAGCATCTCTAAAAAGTTGGCAAATGGACATAATTTTTTTGACTTATCATATTTACAATATCATTGTATTTATCATAATGTGAACACCTATTTTTGATCTAGTAAGTTTAATCTTTCTATCTAATTATTTCTCTACATCATTAGTGAACACCTCGAGAATGTCAATGACTTGAGATTTTTCACACATTAGATACACGTAAGCATAAAACTGTATATGATCTATGAAAGTGATAAAGTATTTGTCTCCAATAAAACATGGAATAAAGAGTCATATATATCAGCATGAAAAAGTTCAAGAAGTTCATCACTTCTCATGGCACCTTTCTAACCTTATTTGATTTGCTTTCCCTTGATATAGTTTGGGTACGAAACTTGATTTTTCACTAATCTCATGATCCTTTCCATGGATTTACACTCTGGTATTTTATGCCACAAGTCGAATATTTTGTCAGGAATTATATCGTGAAGTCAATCTTCTATTATAGCATGATATTTTGTATATGATTTGTTCTAATATTTGGTAAATTTCATCATATCATACCGTTTTCTTAATCTTACTTGATAATGACATAGTCATTATAATGGCTTTAAAGGATTATGTGAATGAGGAATAATCTTGGTTATTCTTAGACAAATAATAAAATTGTTACTATGACATAAATTTAGTCAAGCACAGATTATTATATGTCCTGTTAATTAGTTATCTTCATGAACAAAAGGTATAGAGATATTGGAATGACTTATACGTGAAAACAGAATATGTTCACTAAACATGTCTCCTTTACTGAGTATCTGTAGTATATATCCATTATCAAATGGTGTGTAACCTACATGAACAAATATTTTTCTCTAATTTAAGATCATGATATAGACTTGTAGAGTATTCTGTAAAATAAGAAGAGGCAATGGAAAGATTTTCATTACAGTAAGCAACATATTATATAATATACAATGTAGCCAATCCTAAGATAATCATGATTACAATCAAATCAATTACAAGATGTGCAAAGATACAATCATGTTAAGTGTATAAGATTGATGGAGCAAATTGTGTGACTGATGAAGATATGCAATCACGTCAATTACCAAAGATCATGCAGTCATGCCAACTTTACAGGATATGACGAGATGATTTCCGATACTCCTCCTTAAGTT
Source organism: Cordia subcordata (assembly GCA_028554755.1). Classification (NCBI taxonomy): domain Eukaryota; kingdom Viridiplantae; phylum Streptophyta; class Magnoliopsida; order Boraginales; family Cordiaceae; genus Cordia; species Cordia subcordata. The sequence goes on along the minus strand of JAPTOF010000026.1, from coordinate 1,763,618 downwards.
GGTGCGTGAAGATTCGAAATGCCCAACTTGCCCAATAACAAGTAAAATTTTTCTACACATAAAGCCTTAGTAAAGATGTCAGCAAGTTGAGATTAACTTGAGATGGCATGAGGGATTAAGGTTTTAGCCTGAACATGATTATGAAGAAATAACAATCAATCTCAATATGTTTTGTGCGCTCGTGAAAAATAGGATTAGCGGAAATGTGGAGAGTAGCTTAATTATCACAAAAAGGGGGACTGGTTCTAGATGTGGTACCAAAAGATCCTGTAATAAACGTTTGAGCCAAATGATCTCAATGGTAGTTGTCCTCATGCTTTGATATTTAGCTTTTGCAGAAGATTAAGGCATAACAGTCTATTTTTTTTTATCGCCAAGAAATGGGTAAAGAACCAAGAAATATGATGTAGCTTGTGGTGGAGCATCAAGTAATTGGATATCTCACCCAATCTACGTCGCAATAAGCATGAAGCATGAAGGAACCATTGGATAGTAAAATAATGCCTTGACAAGAGGTTCCTTTAAGATAACGAAGTACTCGAAAAGTCATATCAAGATATAGTTGTCACGGATGAATTGACCAAAATGTAAGTAGCATAAGATATGTTCGAGCGCATAATGGTGAGATAAAGAAGCCTGCCAATAAGACGTCCGTACTGTCCTGGGTCTTCGTATGGGTCACCAATATCAGTTGAAAATTTGTGCTGAGTTTCCATGAGTGAAGAGCATGGTGGAGCTCCAAGAAGTCCACTCTCAGCAAGTATATCGAGAGTGTACTTTTGCTGATTCAGTGAAATACCTGCCAGCGATCTTGCAACTTCAAGACCAAGAAAATACTTGAGCCGTCCCAAGTCTTTGATGTGAAATTCTTTATCAAAATGCTGCTTTAAACGAGTGATACGAGAATGATCATTGTCAACTAAAATAACTCATTAATGTAAATAAGGGCTGTAATAAAAGAAGAACCACTCGAATAAGTAAATAAGGAATGGTCATTTTGTGATTAACAAAAACCAATGTTCAACAAGGATGTAGTAAATTTTTTATACCAATTTTGAGAATCTTGGCAAAGACCATAAAGAGACTTACAAAGAAGGCAAACTCTATGCTCCTTTCTACCACCAAAGCCTTGAGAAAGCTTTATATATACTTTCTTTCGAGATCACCATGTAAGAAGGCATTATTTACATCAAGTTCATGCAATTCCCAGTTTCAAATAAAGGCAACAACAAGCAACCAGTGAATAGTGGTTAATTTGGCTACAAGCGCAAATGTTTCATTAAATCAACATATACAATCTGATAGAAGCTTTAGCAACCAAGCGTGCCTTATAGCATTCAATTGTGTCGTCAATTTATATTTAATTTTTAAAACCCATTTCAAGTCTATAGCACGTTTTCCAAATGGTAAAATTTCTAGGCTCCAAGTTTGATTAGCTTCAAAAGCTTTGATTTCTTGACTCATGGCATCATGCGAATGTTGGTGTCAAACTACCTGTGAGAAAGATGTTGGCTCATCATGTGAAGTGATAGTCACTAGAAATGCATTGTGAACATTAAAAAAATGATCATATGAAAGATGAGAATTCAGGAGGTATACCATCGAGTTTTCCATAGAAGTGGTTGAGAAAGTCAGCTTGAGAGATGGGGATAAGGCAAAATCATAAGCTATGAGCCTACGTGAAATTTGTCTACTGCATCTCTGTACATATGGTTGAGCTTTATTGGTGATCTCTTGATCCATGGCAACGTCATTGAACGAAGAAGGAACAACATTTATGTGAGAAAAATTGTCATCTATTCTCAATTGGGTTTGTGTATCATTATGCAGGAATGATGGCCATGATAATATGTTTGCCAGGTGGTGTTGCTACTGAATGGTGACTTGGTTGTGAAGTCATGTTGTTGGATGATTCAATCACTAAAGAAGGTGTATGGCTAACTAGTGGCCCAAATATGTAAATACCTTAATGATTGTTCCCTTTCTTTGTAGTGATTTCATCTTTCAGAAATGGGAAATAATCTTCATGAAAGGTAACATCTCTAGAAGAGTAAATCTTTTTAGTCTCCATATCAAAGATGTGACAATCTTTTTTACCTAGAGAATATCCAATAAAAATACATGCCGTGACCTTTGAGTAAATTTATCATTTGGCTTGGGCAACATTGTATATAGCATAAACACCCAAACTTTCTTAGGCGGTCGATGGGCAATGCAGAGCCAAATAACATTTCATAAGATGTCTTGTTTTGCAACACTAGTGTAGGCATTTGTTTGATTAAGTAAGTTGCTGTAAGAATGCACTTACCCCAAAATGAAATAGGCAAATTTGCTTGAAATTTGAGAGCTCGTGCAACCTCCAAGATGTGTCCATGCTTTCGTTCTACAACATTGTTTTGCTGCGATATGTAGACACATGAAGTTTGGTGTTCAATTCCATACCCATGATAATATGTGAACAAATCTTGGTGCATAAATTCAGCTCCATTATCAGTTCTTAGATGGCGCTGTCACATTAAATTTTGTTTGTACCCAATTGAGGAACCTTAACAAATGGGAACTGGTTTCAGATTTGCTTTTTATAAGATAAGCCTAGGTGGCCCTACTATAGTCATCCACCAAATTCAGAAAGTAGTGCGATTGAGAATCAAAAGATGTTTTATACGGTTTTTTATATATCACAATATAGTAAATCAAAGATTCGAGAAGTTTTATTGCTCTTTGTTGAAAATGTCGATCTTGTATGCTTTGTTTAAAGACAAGCATCACAAAAAATTTCTCTTGAGTTCTAAAACAAAAGGAATTAGATACATGAGACAAGTGTTCCATAGACTAGTAACCAAAACATTGATGCCATAACGTCATGCTTTCCTTCTTTGCTGCTATTAGTGCCTTCCCCTCTCTCAATGGTTCATTTGCTCTATCCACTCCAATCAGCCTCCTCGACATTAGGTCTTGTATAACACAAAAATATAGATAAAATATTACCGCACAATTCTAATCTTTTATCAATTTATTTACTGAAAAAAGATTGCAATGAAATTCTGGGACCCCCAATACTCTTTTCAATTGGTGATTTGTTCTTAGCACCACATTTCCTATGTTGTACACAAGTTCTTTTTTTTTGCCATTAAGAGTGGATACTGATGGCAAATTTGGACTTGCCATTAAATCAACAAGCATTTCTGGCACGCAAGTAAAATGATCATTGGCTCTTGAATCAAGGAATAAGTGAATTGATTATATCAGAAAAATTTGCCATGTTCGCAAATGAATTTGCAAGGCTACTGCTACTTAGCAGCCCTAACAATTACTTGTATTAGACCTCAATAAGAGATGGAAAAAAGGCTTGAGATTTAGTTTGTACATTAGTGTTTGGATTTGATGTTACCACAAGAGTCATATTCACTACACTAGAACCTCACAACACAACTTTTGGATTGTTAAATGTTGTCACTCCTTTGGTATTTGGCCTCTTTGATTTCTGTTGCCAGTTAGATGGGTATTCCACTATTTCATAGCATTGATCCTTTGTGTGGCCTATTTTCTTGCAATGGTCATAGGTCAGTTTAGATCTCTCTCCTTTGCCATCTGCTAATACTTGGCTTGCTAAAGGTTGGTTTGCTAAGAAGGTTGCAACATTAGTACTTGATAATTTTGACGCTACTACACCTTGTTACTTCTTATCTTGTGCGACAATAGAGTAAGCTCGTCCCAAGCAAGGTGATGGTTCCATGCTTAGGATGTAAGAGCGTACTATATTGAAGCAATTGTCTAACCCCATTAGAAAATCATAAAGCTTTTCTCTTTCTTGAATCATTTGCACCTTTTTTGTTATACAGCACTTGCAACCACAAGTGTATATTGGTATTGGGGTCGCAGCTTGCAACTCATCCCAAAGTCCTTGTAGCTTGCTGTGATAGCTTGAAATGGTTACCTTTTTTCTTGTTGAAGAAGAGCAATGGTGCATCTCAACTCATACATCCTTGTAGTATTCCCTTGTGAAAATTGTTCTTCAAGATCATCCCATATTTCTTTTGCAGTATCGGCATATGCAATGCTATTTTGAAGGCCTTTGGAAACTAAATTGTCAAGCCAAAACCTCACCATAGCATTGCAATTGATCCATGCCAACAAAATCTTGAGAACTTGCATCTGGTTTGCTGATAAGCCCATCTTTAAGGCCTATTTTAATATTTGAATCCAAAGCATTTGTCATGTTCCTTCTCCAAGTGAAATAATTTTCTCCATTTTCCTCTAATGGAGTCACAATGAATACCAATTTTGAATGGTCTGAAGATTGGAGATAATAAGTGGAATTAATTGAAAGGGTAAAAATATTTTCTTATCACAAACTGAGGAAAGCTACAATATATTTATACAAATTGGAGCTGTAATCAGAGTCTGAACTTAAGACTAAAGTCATGGAATCAAATACTAAACTTAAGCCTAAAACTATGAATTGACTTAACAAGAATGGAAAAGAAATAATATGCAATGTTTACTTTCCTATTATTACATTTCATCAGGAATGAGTGAATCATTTTAAATTTCTTCAATCAATCCTGACACCCCTTCCAAGCTGATGGAGGGGAAACCACCTGATGCTTGTCTCGAAGTGCTGCAAATCTTGGCTTGTACAGCAGTTTGGTTAGTATATTGACTAGTTGATCTTGAGTGCCAATGTATTGTAACTAAATTGCGCCAACCATGACTTGTTCACGAACAAAATGTACATCAATTTCGATGTGTTTGCTTCGACTATGTATAATTGGATTTGTAGCCAAATAAATTGAGCTCACATTATCACAAAAAATGACAGGTACTGTTGGTAATGAGATATTCAAAAATTTTACCAATTGTAACACCCATAACAATTCAGAAGTTAAAGCAGTCATTACACGATATTCGGCCTCTGTGCTGGATTTGGACAAAGTATTATGTTTCTTTGAACCCCATGAAATCAAATTCTCTCCAAGAAATATGGCCAAGCCTGTAGTAGACCTTCTTGTAGAAGGACATCCCGCCTAATCAGCATCGCTATAAGCTTTTAGTTGCCAAGTTGATGTAGGCGACAATTTAAGCCCATATTGAAGCGTTCCTTTGACATAACGGAGAATTCTTTTGGCAGCTATAAGATGAGTAGTGCAAGAAGAATGCATGAACTGACAAATAGAATTTACTACGTATGAAATATCAGGGCGAGTCATAGTAAGGCACCCACCAATTTTCTAAATTCAGTTGGATCTGGGAAAGGATCACCATCATCTGAATGAAGTCGCTCACCAACCATTGGTGTGGAGATAGGTTTGGAACCATCAAGACCAAATTGCTGCAGGAGCTGGAGTGAGTATTTTATTTGTGTAAGGATTAAATGATCACCTTGAGAATGAACCTCCATGCCCAAAAAATAATGGAATGGCCCTAAATCTTTCATAACAAAGGCTGTAGATAGAAGATTAATAAATTATCAGGATGATCAGCATCCACAAATTCAATCGGCTGATGCATATACACGGATTCTTGTAGGTCCCCATGCAAAAAGGCATTCTTCATGTCCAGTTGGCGTAAGCTCTATTTTGTGACAAGTCTAGTGTTAAAAGCAAACAAATAGTACCTGGACAAACAACTGGACTGAATGTTTCGCCAAAACCCCTACCTGGTTGTTGATTGTAGCCTTTAGCAACCAAGCAAGCCTTATATAGTTCTAGAGTACTATCAGCTTTTTGCTTAATCCGGTAAATCTACTTTCTGCCAATTATGTTCATATGTGGCTTAGGTCGTACCAAGGACCAAGCTTTATTTTTGATAAGAGAATTAAATTAGTCCAACATAGCATGCTACCAAGTGGAAGGACATTTTGTGCAGCAAGTAAACAGTGAGAGATAGGATAACGAGAGGACAAGAGGACCTTAGGTCACCATGTGCCATCTTGACTATGGGTGACCATATGATGAATGCGCTGGGGATGTTGGTTTGATTATGCAGTGTTGTGATCAACTATTTCATGTGAACCATCAGTGGATTGTGGAAGATTAATAGGATCAAGGTAATGTGAAATTGGATGTGATAATGTATTATGGGTGTGGGGTGATGTGGTGGCATTAGGTGATATGCATGGTTGCAGATGACAGTCAGAAGGTGGGTGATTCTCATGATTATTTTGGTCAGGCAATGTAACGGTGTGGTGTGACATATGAGTATGCATGTTTTGGGGGAAGCAATTGTCAGAGATTGGTGTAGGGTTGTGCATACCTAGTTTGAGTGTGGGAAGTAATTCGGCTGGAAAAGGAGAGGGGCGTGAGACGTTATTGCATTGTGATATATCCAAATTAGATCCATTGTTGTGTGCTATAGAAGGAAGAAATCATTCCTCATCAAAACAAACATGCCTTGATATGTAAATTTTGCCAATTTGAGGATTGAAGCATTTGTAACCCTTGTGATCCTTGCTATAGCCCAAGAAAATGCAAGCACAACTTTTAAATAACAATTTACTGCGACCAAAAGGCGTTAAGCATGGATAGCACACTGAACCAAATACTTAAAAATCAAAATCGCTTGGGGATTTGCCTTAGAACAATTCATAAGAGGACTTATTACCTAGTGTAGCAAATGGAAGTCGATTAATTAAATACACCACTGTAGAAAAAGCATGCACCTAAAATTCAGTAGATAAAGAACTATGAGCAAGCAAGGTTAACCCTATTTCAACTATATGCCTATTCTTATGCTCCGCGACTCCATTTTGTTCAGGTGTATCGGGGCAACTTAAATGATAAACAATATCATTGGCACGAAAAAAATGTTTGAGAATATGTAATGAACTCACCACCGCCATCTAATTGTATGTATTTAACTTGTGAGCTGCACAAATTTTCCACCATTGAGATAAAGGTAGGAAAAATAGTTGCTACATCAGACTTTCGAACAAAAGGATAGAACCAAGTAAACCGACTACAATCATCCACAAGAACAAGATAAAATCTGAATCCTTCTGAAGAAACAGTAGGGGAAGGACCCCATACATCACAATAGACTATATGTAATAACTCAGTTGATCGTCGTACACCATTATCGAAAGATAGCCTATTACTCTTACCCAATTGGCAATTGTGATAAACACTACCAACTAAGAAAGAAGCAAAAGTATTAATGACAGATTCTAATTGATGTAGCACTTTATTCAACGGGTGTCCTAGACGGGCATGCCAAGTGGTGGCACTAACTTTATTTGCAACCAAAGAATGCTTCAGATTTGTTGGCAACATGTAGAAACCATTATTAAGCATTCCGCAATGGAATACCTCACCAGTCTTCACATTCTTTATACAAAAACCAGCAGTATTAAAGACGAATTCACAGTCATTATGTTTGCTAAATTGCGCAATTGATGGAAGCTTTTTAGAAATTTTAGGAACATGTAAAGCGGGTGATGGAATGGTTAGACCATTTGACAAAGGAATAGACACAGTACCCAGCTGAGAAATATGCAATCCATTTCCATTACCAATAATAATTTTATCAGAACCAGGATATGGGATCGTACCAGTCATCTCAGATGCATCCGGTGTCATAGTATGTGTCGTCGTAGTGTCCAAATACCAATTTGGGTTTGCTAGATCAACCACATTCATGGCATTCAACGCTTGAGCCGAAGCATTAATAACCTCATCGGGTGCCTAGCATTGATTTGCCTTATGAAAGGGGTGCCCACAACGATAACAACCTATATGAGAGTTAGAAGCACACCCACGGCCCCGGCCAGAGTTGCGTCCTCCACGAGCACCTCGACCTCTTGAAGTATTCCGTTGTTGGGATGCTCGTTGTTAAGAATTGTGGCTGTCATTTATGGGTGTTGAAACTTGCATACCAGAAAAATTATGGGAAGAGCCATTGATCCCATGAAATGCTCCAAGTAGAGTATTGGAGCGAGAATTAGATTGAGAAGCAACAAAAGTAGAGGATTTATCAAACATGTGAGATGTAGATAATCGCAGGTCAAAGTCAAGCAACAGGCTATACACCTGTGTGAATGTAGGGCAATCAACACGAGAGTTGATAATGGCAACAATAGGATCACATTTCCAATCCCAAGCTTTCAATAACCAGAGAATTAAATCATCATCATCTACATGTTTGCTTGCACTTGCAAGAGCCAGAGAAATAGATTTGGTTTGTTGAATATAATCATGCATCAGTAGAGAGCCTTTTTGGAGAGATTGTAAAGCCAATTTGAGATGCTGGACTCGAGTACGAGACTGAGTTCCATAAAGAGTTTCGAGAGTGCTCCACACCTCAAAAGAAGTGTGTTTGTCCATGACTTGAGATAACACCGAATCAGACAAAGAGGCAAGAAGCCAACCAAGAATCATTTGGTCAAGAGCGATCCATTGAGAAACTTGCTCTGGAGATGATTGAGGTTTGAGTAAAGTACCATCTACAAACCCCAATAAACCATGACTTCGAAGAATTGGAACAACTTGTGTCTTCCATAATAAGTAATTATTAGCTGCAAGTTTTAAAGTAATGGTTTGATGGATATGATCAATTGTAGGGAGAGACACTGGTTTATTTGTGATAACAGCATTAACTGACGAAACATTGCTGGTATTGGAAATTTCAGTAGCCATGGAAGAATAGGTTGTAGTGCAAAAAAAAAACATAGGCTCTCTAATACCATGAAAGGGTAAAAATATTTTCTTATTCACAAGCTGAGAAAAGCTACAATATATTTATACAAATTGGAGCTGTAATTAGAGTCTAAACTTAAGCCTAAAGTCATGTAATCAAATACTAAACTTAAGCCTAAAACTATGAGTTGACTTAACAAGAATGGAAAAGAAATAATATGCAATATTTACTTTCCTATTATTACATTTCATAAAGAATGAGTGAATCATTTTAAATTTCTTCAATCAATCCTGACATTAACGTCCCCTATGTTTGATAATTGCCATCATTGCCTACAGATGTTGTTTGGCTGCTTTACGTTTTATCATATAGTGTGACGTGAGTGGCCATGGTGTTTGTTTAGCTTAGGTATTGGTAGATTATTAATATTGATAATCTACTCTGATACCATGTAACATAAGAAGAGGCAATGGAATGATTTTCATTACAGTAAGCAACAAATTATATAGTGTACATTATAGCCAATCCTAAGCTAATCATCATTACAATCAAAACAATTACGAGGTGTATAAGGATACAATCATGTTGAGTGTGCAAGATTAATCGAGCAAATTATGTAACCAATGAAGATATGCAACGCCAAGTGCCAAAGATCATGCAATCATGCCAAATTTCTGGGATATGATAAGATGATTTCCAATATATTCCATATACCTTGCTATCAAAATATTTAAATTAGAACTTATCATGTGCTAACTTATTAAAGGCTTAATGTTTAACAATGCCTCTAGCATCATTTAGAACTCCGAGGCAAAAGGAAATTTATTCATGTGCCCATGTTCCTTAGTGATGCCTTTTATTCATTTGACTTGTTCGGACATTAAGAACTATTACTATATTGTAACTTTGCTTAGTGCCCATGACTAGCATATAGACAAGAAATTTTTTTTAAACTTTCAAGTAATTCTATTTGCATTTTCTTTTTTTTCTTTTGTGAGCTAGTCTATGTGAAACTAGGAACTAGTAGATGATGTTGTTGATCGTCAATGCATTCTATTTCTTCAAATTTCTTAGTCACGTGATGATGCTTAGACATAACATTTGAATGCATGTCTATTAATTAAAATTTTAACAAAGTCATGATTTTGAGCAACTTTATATGAACCATTGTATAAGGTACCTGAACTAACTTTAATTCAATTAAATATCAAACAGAGTATTCCATAGCTAAATAAAACCAGATACTTAAAAACGTCTAATCTAGATAAAACTAAATTCTTAAAATTGAGGACATAAATAAGTGGCTCTAAGATCCATCTCATGTCTTATCTACATGAGTAGGCTCTTGTTTTCTACAAAGTTATGGTGTACAAGTCTTATTTTTTAATAGTTTAGGAAGCCTAAATTAAAATTATTAATTATATATATAATACATTAAAATGACAAGGTGGGGTGCCATATGTCAACCAACCAAGTTTTCATTCATTCTTTTTTTTTAATAGAAACTAGTGCACTCTTATCCATGCTTCACACGGATTCATTTTTTAATAGTAAATATTAATTAAGTTGGATTTGTTTATTTCTAATAATAGATGACTAATTTAGTCATAAACAGTATATGGCACGTGCTTCACACGATTTAGGCCAGAGTATGTATACTAGTGTAATTTGCAAGAATCTACATTTGAAAAATGTCCATTACAACAATAGTGGATATTCTTCAAAACAAAAGCATTGCGTGACTTTGACTCATCTTATTTGAATATAAAACTTGTACAGCACACTAACTCATGTTTTGAAATTAATGCACAGTATGTACATAGTGTGCACGCCACATATATTTCCATTAGACTATACATCCATAAAAGCAAACATATTAAAGTTTTTTGCTAATTTGCATATAATTCGATAATAACATTATAATTTATCATCCAATCTGGGAATTTGTCCAGACCCGTTGGTCTACTTGTAGTCATCATTATTAACATGCCAATTACAACTCAAAATTCACATATTTGAGTATTTGTATAATTTGGAATGGCTGAAATAAATAAGTAGCACATGAGCTCCAATTGAGATAGGCTTATCAAAAGAAGTTCGAATTGCATATGCATTCGATCTAGTATTTACACCATGGGTCGATCTTGTCATATTTAAAACATATGGAAATGTGAGAATAACCACAATTGAATCAACAGGGACAAAATGAAAAATGTAGCAAAACATTTAAAAAAAAAAGTGGAAACAACACATGCCAAAGACGTATCTAATAAAGATAAAAGTGCAGTCTACTTACGTCGTTGAGCAGAAGAAGGCCGATACTATTGGTTTGATCTTGAATTCGAAGAGCATAATTTTCCATAAGCGAACAATATCAACAGCGATTCAGCAGTTGGTGGATTGCTTTGTCAGGTTTGCAAATCAAGTTCCAAATCGTCAAATTTTGGCTCTAATTTCTGCAAAATTTTACCTTTAAACAGCCCTAAATCAGCCATAAACTTTCAAATATTAATGCCCAATTAGCTTATCAAACTCAAACCAAGTTAGAAGAAACTAAAACAACAAAAAGAAAAGAAATTGGCCCCCATTTTTTATGCAAATTTTTCAGCATTTTCTTTCTATGGAAGGTGAGCTAAAAAATGAGCTCAAAACATCACTAAAACTTTGTCCTAGCTTCCTCCTTTTTTCCCCTTAGCTAATTTAGAGAAAACTGAGCACTTTCCTTTTCTTTTCTCTTTTTTTTTTTTTGCAGCTTTTTTCTTCTTCATTCTTGGCCGAAAATGGCCTTTTTCCTTGTTATGTTGTAGCTTGTTGCTAGCTACTTTGCATTAGGCAAATGGTTGCAAGCCAAGTGTGTGGTAAGACATGTGAAGATTGCAAAGCAACCATATGGTCTATGTAGGCAATACAACTCCAAGTCAGGGATGGTGAAACCATGGGGGGCACACTGCAAGATAAGCAAACCATGAATCAGACAAACAATTCAACAAATGGATTAATTGGGCACCAAGGAACATTATCCACCGATAAGAAGATGAACATGTAGTAGAAGAAATCAACATGTGTTATCAGATAAGGAATATTCCAAATGAAGAGGCCATGTGGATGCAAAAGGCATATGACAGATTGCAGCAAGAAATCAAAAAAGAAGAGTCCCATGTTGGACATAATTTTAGAATCATGAAGTAAGCAGATATTCTGTGCTCTATATAGATTTTGTTAAATAATAAATTTTATATTTACTCAGATTTAATTTTTGAAATTTAAAAATAAAAATACTTTTTGACTTTTAAGCATTAATTAGTTAGTAATTAAGTTTCTAAATTAAAACTAATAATATATATCCATAATCAATAAGAAATAAGAAATGAACCCTTTGATCATGAATGAATATCATTCTTAATGATTAATTAATTGGCAATTATATTTCTAAATTAAAATGAAGACTATATATATATATATATATGTGTGTGTGTGTGTGTGTGTACATACATACATACATACATATCCATAATAGATAATGAGTAAACCTTTTGGAATTTACAAATGAATTATATTTTAAACATTAATTGATTGATTATTTAATTTTTCAATTAAAACTAATAATTTAATTATATCCAATAAAGAAAAATAATAAAAATAAGATAAATAATAAATTATTGTATAAGCTAACCATTGCCATATAAGTGTTGATATGACCACTCTCATAATGCTCAAAATTTTTTTTGGTATTGAACATAAAAAGTAACAAAGGAAGCATAATCTTTTTGATCTTTAATGTGTGTTTTCTTTTATTTTGTAACGGATAAAGAAAGAGAGTAAAAGAGGGAGCACAATTTTATTTTGTCTTTAATGTGTGTAATAGAGAGAGATAAGATAAATTTATCACTAATAATAATATCAGAGAAAAAGAGAGCATAAATTTATCTCTAATAATAATTAATTTTTTTTGGCTAAGTTGGAAAGCTAATAAAAGCTGATATGGCATGCCTTTTTGAGCTTCATTTCGAAAAATTTATATATATATATATATATATATATATATATATATAGATTTACTTGAAGCGAACAAATGGATTGCTACACTATTTTTTCTTTTGCTTTTTTTAAATTAAAACTAATAATAAAATATTACTATAAGTGAAGCAAACAATATTTCATGTAATATGTAATATATAAAAATTTAAACTATATATATATATATATAGATATAGATATAGATTTACTTGAAGCAAACAAATGGATTGCTACACTAATTTTTCTTTTTCTTTTCTTAAATTAAATTTAATAATAAAATATCACCGTAAGTGAAGGAAACAATATTTCATGCGGTTGTTGAACTTGCCTATTAATATGTTTCACAAAATAAAATATTTTAACTTTTTGTTTTTAAATTTTATAGACGTTTAGATTGAGATAAATATATATTTAAAAAATTAATGAATTATTCTCCTAATAAAATTGATTGATGTTTAACTATACAATTATATAAATCATTTTGTTTTTCTTTTGAAGCTAACCTTATTTTTTTTGGAATTTCTTTAATGGGTAAGCATACCATTAACAACTAAATAAAAAATTGCAAAATTCATAACTTCAATAAATTGATGAACTCTTTTCTCAATAAAATCGATTGATATTTAACAATTATGATTATTTGAGCCACATAATATAAAATAAAAGATATATTTAGCACACACGATATCACACTTATCCCTGCAATGTAATCTTTGGCACCCTGTTAGTTACTTCTTTATTTTTTTAATATTTTTTTAACAATTAAGAGTTATTTATGTTGAAATATTTTAAAGAATAAACATGTTGTAAGGTTAATAACTTAACAAAAGAATTATCAATAAATGATATTATCAGGTAAAAAATAAAATCAAAAAATATATAACATTCATGGCATCGCACAAGTTCACTTACTAGTTTCATGAACATTGCAAACCTTCAAAGGACAAGAGAAAAGAAATTTATTTATGGGAGCTCATAACAAGAACTTTCAGGTGTGATTGCGCAAACTGGGAAACTTCAAAGGGCTGCGTCAGCAAAAGTAAAAGGAAAAAGACCCAGAAAAAAAAAAAAAGAAAGAAAGAAAAGGCAGTCATTCGCTGAGGATAAAACGACACCGTTCGACTGCTGCCTTCAACCTCTTTTTGTAATGTCCATCAGCAGACTTTTTGTAGGCTTTTGAAGGATAAGAGAGCAAACAAGAACAAGACTAAATGCATAGCATCACACACACATAGCATCTAATGAATAAGAAGCATTAGAGGAAGAAGAAAAACATGGTAGTATCACAAGCAGCCAACACATATAATCTAAGCATACAAAGCCATTTTCCACCAAAACCCTTTTGCTTATACCCTTCAAGAACCCTTTTCTTACCCACCAGGCATGCACATGTTTTCATGCCCAAAAAGGTAGCCATTGTTAACACCACGAGGCTTAAAATTAAGGCTTGTGATAGTAGTATTAGTAGTAGAAGTAGTTCTTCTTCAGTCAACAATGATGAATCCGAGTCGGCTCAGCAGCTCTTCGAGGTGAGTTAATTCACCCAGGAAGATTTTATTATGCATTGTCCCACTGGGTTAGTGTTTCTATTGAATTTCAGCTGCAATGGTGCATAGAATAATCTCTATCTTATGCACTCTGACTTGTTTGTTATCTTTTGTGTAATTGTTTTCGCATTTTGAATGCGTAAGTTGCTGTGAAAGGACGGAAATGGTGAAGTTATTGTTGCGTTGAGGCTCGAAATTAGCATATTTATTGAATAGGAGAGGTTGGGTCTTCTTCTTTTTCTTTCTTTTTTTTTTTGGGTTTTTTTTTCCCCTTGTTTTTGCATTTTATTGAGCACCAAAATGGACAAGTGAAATAAAGACAGCACGGGCGGAGTTCCGGTGAGCCGGTTCGGGAAGGATTGGACTCATTTCAGGCGTCTATTATTGACATCATATAACAATCTTTTGGGTGATATTGAAAATAATGAATTGATATAGTATGGGCCATTACTATAAACTTGTTTTCTGGAAAAACAGTGGTAAATCGAATTTTTCTGCAGAGCAAGGTGTAGTGCTCTTAACATACATTCAATTATATTTACATGCAAGATTTTCGCTTGAATCTCTTTTAATTTCATAATTAATTTCAAAGCTGAGCGAAGAAGTAAATTCTTTTTGACTTCTAGGACTGAATGTTTGTTCGCTGTTTATAATGGTATTTACGGATGAATTTCTTCTGTTTCTTTCAGAAGCTGAAGGAGGCAGAGAGAGAACGGATCAATAAATTGGAGGAGTTGGAAAGGAAGGCGAATATTCAACTAGAGAGGCAGCTGGTAATGGCTTCAGAGTGGAGCAGGACTTTGCTTCAACTGCGGGGGAAATTGGAAGGGACGGAGTGGGACCCTGAGAATTCTCATAGGATAGATTACAGTGAATTCCAGAGACTTCTTAATTCAAGCAATGTACAGTTCATGGAATACTCGAATTATGGTCAAACAATCTCAGGTTGGTGGTGTCCCATACTGATGCTTTTTCTTCTCTCTATAGCTGATGATTAGTTATCCTCTTTTTAATCATACTAGATCTTTAATTCTTTATATATATCGTTCCCTGAAAAACTAGAATGCTGTCTAGTGATATGGATTCAGGAGTAATGGAAAAGTTGCTGTTACAATTTTCGTGGTTTCATGAAAAGTTAGAATCTCCTCCAGTGATATGGAATCAGGAGATTAAGGAATACATGCTGTTGCAATTTTTGTCATTTCCCGGAAAGCTCTAATGTGCTCTAGTGATGTGGAATCAGGATGTTAAGGAATAAATGCTGTTACATTTTTCATGATGTGGACAATTGTGAATCGAGCTACAGTCCAAGTTCTTTTTGTTATGTTTCTTTCAACGTCTGATTTCTCATCAAAATTCATATGAATGCAGACTTTTAACAAAAATGCATGATGTATGATTATATGCAAAGAAGGTGTTTCTTGTTGAACTATATCCTGGATAGGAACTACTGGCTCTAAAGTTGAAATAGAGTAGTCTTTTGCTTCATCTAAGTGTCTTGGATATAGACAAGATTGGCTTAAAAAATCAAAATGAGATAGTCCTTTGCTCCATTGTTGGTGCCTGACCTGACATTACCATCCAATGACTTGTCTACTGACATCTTTTGCAAGTAGACGTTGGGGCGTAATGCACGTAGTATTCATGCTTGCATCAGCACCCGGGGGGGGGGTAATTTGTTCATATTTCCCTGTGAGATGGTAGGAGGGAGGAAAAATATTATTTATAGATTTTTCTAATATAATCAAGGGGTAGTTTAGAGAACGATGAAAGTCAGTAGAATAACATGGGAAGTGTTGAATTTGTAATGAACAGGTTAACTTTGGTGCCATTTGACTTCATCTTGTGTATCTTACAGTTGTATTAACTCTATTATTTCCTTATGCACATTTCATGTTGTAGATGATTCTTGTGTGCAGTCTGTACTGTAATGGTGCCACATAGATGAAACTTAATCAACTGATGGAAAAGGAAAGCAAAATTAGAGCATCTACTCCTGCAATTTGTTAATGTGTTGGAAAGAATGTACATGCATGGATGAGATTTCCATTTCTTAATGGGCATATTAGATAGTCATGAATAAAATGAACTTTTCTATTTCTTTCTAGAAGTAAAATGTTGAAAAAGGTTTCTTGCCATTTTGGGACGTGTATAATACCAAATCTCTCCTAAATTTATTCTCTACTAACTCTAAGCCTGGCTATTACTGCCTGTATTCTAGATGCATTTCTGTCTGGTATCTGTGCCGACCCTTTTTGACATGCCCTTGAACTGGCAGTCGATCATCTGTTATTGCTAATATTACCTTAAATATTAGGAAGTGTCTCTCCATGACACACGGACCCTAATCCTGTTAGCTTTTTGTTTCCTTTCTGATGTCTTAGTCCTCACTGCAGTTATTGGAAGTTTATAGGTGTCAGACAAAAAAAAAACACATCTAGTTTGGTCAATGTTAGTAGACCAGTTATAAACTATGTTTTGTTTTCTGGAACATTTGATTAATATCATAATTTTCTTTTGAATTTATGTTACAGTGATTTTACCATATTATAAAGATGCAAAAGAAGGTTCTGGAGGGAATGGGAAGAATAAGATTGTTTTCAGGCGCCATGTGGTTGATCGTATGCCAATTGATTGTTGGAATGATGTTTGGCAGAAATTGCATCACCAGGTTGTAAATGTTGACGTTCTTAATGTGAACACAGTACCTGCTGAAATTTACTCCACAGTTGCTACTGCTGTGGTGTGGTCTATGCGCCTTGCTCTTTCGGTTGTACTATATATTTGGATTGATAACATGATGAGACCTATCTATGCGAAACTAATTCCTTGTGATTTGGGAACCCCTCCCAAAAAGAAAAGGCAACCACTCAAGCGCCAGGCCCTTGGCTCATTAGGCAAGAGTAGGTAGGTGGATTATTATTTTGATTATTTGAATTGGAGAATGATGTAGATCCATCTTTCATGGTGGTATATTCTGCTATAGGTTCTACTCAACTTCTAAAGATATTTCCTTCTGATTTACATTTATTTGCTGCAATTCGTTATGAATATGGAATATAGGAACGTATTAGTAGAAGTTGGGAATGTGAGCCTGAGTTATTTAGTTCTGTACACAAAGTAATTGCGTCTATCACTGAAGGCAGCCAAGAGTCACTCAGGGCTTTAGTACAGCACTACTCAGCTCGTTATATATCCACACTCAATATTTTGTGCGAAGGTCATAGATAGTTACTCTCCCCCTAACGAAAGAGCCTTTGAATGGCTACAGCGGCACACACTACGGCCATCCAGTAAATGATGTTGAAAAATATGTTGGAAGCCAACTTTAAGTTGACTGTTTGATTTGCACCCAACACTTGTCAGTTGACATAAAGATATTTGTAAATGATCATCCCAGGTTCCTTGATTATGTGATGAAAGCTACTTAACAAAGGCAATATGTTTAGTCCCCATGCTTATTGATATAAGAGTAACATTGTTATGTGTCCCAGCTTGCTCCCCTTCTGACTTTCAACTGCTTACTTTATTCGTATCATAAACTGCTGGCGCACCTTGTATAATTTTGGAAATTATGGTGGAGGTGCAGAAGCAAGCTTACCGAGAAGGAGAAAATAAATATAAGAATGTCTATCACGCTTGTAGGGTTTATAATGATATTTCAGGTTTGCAATGACTTCATATATATGATGCTTTTATAATGATTGTTCTATGTCTTACTTGACTTCTAATGTTGGAAAATAGGTTTTTTCTTGTATTTGCAATTCCATGGAGATTTCAGATAGCTCCTTGGAATTTGATTGGATGATATATTGGTCTTCTGGTGTAATATTGGATGTGTCTAAATGGAAGTATGCGTGACCCAAATGTTGAATTCTGAATGTAAAGAATACTCCCGATCTCTTTGACATTTGTTGGATGTCCTCTCTGAACAAATCCCCTCACTCCTGCTTATTATATAATCTTGATTATTGCTTTTCAGGATTTTTGTTTCTTTTGTTTCTAGATTATATATCATTCTTCACTTTTTGTGGGACAGAAAAGTAAAAGGCTAGATTTTCACAAAATGATGTGTCATTTGTAGCATATTGACAATTATAGTAACAAGTGTTTCACTTAGTAATCCAAAAATATGAATCTTCATATATCATAGTGCAAGTCTTTTATCTAACCGAGAAGTGAATACATCACCAGGTGTATTCATAGACCGGGAAAATGTTCTTTTTAAAAAATTTTTCTGCTTCTATTTTCTTGCAAACTTAACTAGACATGTTTTTGTTGGAGTCAACAAGATGCTTATCTTTTTCCCCACTCTCTCTCTCAGGGCAAAATTTATATCGGCAGAAGAAAAAACTGGTGTTACCTTTGATGATTTTGCTGGCCAGGATTATATCAAGAGAGAACTGCAGGAGATTGTTCGGATACTAAAGAATGAAGAAGAATACCGAGATAAAGGCATTTATTGCCCAAAAGGTGTGCTTCTGCATGGTCCTCCTGGAACTGGTAAAACACTTTTGGCAAAAGCTATCGCTGGTGAAGCAGGTCTTCCTTTTTTGGCAGCCAATGGCACTGATTTTGTGGAGGTGTGATACATTCATTCTTACAGTGCTCCTTTTCTGTTTTTTCATCAACAGAGGCATCTTTAATACACAACTTAAGTGGAAAAGTGCATCATAAAGACAATATTCACCTAATAATTGCAATTCTACTTAGAGCTTAGTGATGCAGCCAAGAAGAAATGCTAGGAAAAGAAAATTCATCCAAAGGAAAATATTGGAAATCTTTTAGGCCAACTCCTAGCGTCGTTCTGTTAGGTCCTATAATCTAGAATCTCTTTTGTTTTTGTTCATAAATAGGCATGTGATAGGTTATCTAGAACTAGACCAGTCTTCTGTATGCTTTCCATTATTTAGAAGTGTTAAGTACACTAAATAAATATAACTAAATCCTCTTGACAAGCGTAAGTTTTTAGGTGAGGTAATAACTCTAATATGGTATCAGAGCCTAGAAATTAAAAGGTCTCAGGTTTGTCATTCATTGTAACCCAATTAAAAAACATTAAAAACTGTGCATGTACAAGGCTCAAAAAAAAAAAATAAATCACACCAGTACGTCAGGATTAAGTACAATAAGTAAATATAACTAAATCTTTTCTACAATCTTGCGCTTTCATATAAGGTGGTAACTCCAAGACAAGTTTAGTTTTTTAGATGAGGTGGTAACTCCAACGTGGTATCGGAGTCTAGAAATTGAAACGTCTCAAGTTCTAAACGCACCACCCATTTGAAAAACATTAAAAAGTGTGCATGTGCAAGGTTCAAAAAACCAGATCACGCCTACATGTTATAGGGCTTGTTAATACAATAGATAAATACATTAATATCTTCTCTACGAGCTTGAGCTTTTAGATGAGGTGGTAACTCTAACTAAAAACATTAACTTCTGATCATAATCACTAGTATATGACTGTCAAGCTGTACTTTGTTTTGTAAACTAGTTCTTTCGATTATGGCAGATCATATAAAGTTAGTGGGCCCAATTGAAGTACTGCCTCAAGTATACTCAGAAATCAAAATATATTGGACTCCAAGTTCTGCTATATATGCAAGTGTATTACTCTTATTTTGGAGAAAGAGGATGGATATAACGTAACAATTGCATTTTCTCACAAAAGATTAAGGGGTTTCTCAGTTCTTTTGTGAAGTTTAGAACTCATGTGGTTTTAATTTAATAAATATACTCAACCCCAGAAAAGGATGAAAAGAACTTCTAAATAAGAGATTTACCTTAGCATGCCAAATGAAGAAGTAAGAAGAGTTGCTCCACTCTTGAAGAAGAAGAGTCATTCAACTGTATCCAGCACTGTAAGGGGTTTAACCAAAAGGAAAAGCAGTTTAAGGGGGCGGAATGCAAACTTAGGTGAATTGATGCAGTTTCAAAGTCCAGGAAGAAATTTAGTAACAAATGACTTTCTGTTTCTTGACTTGTTGTGATTGATTATTTTTGAAAATGAAATGAAATAAATGACAGAGAGAAAAGCAAGAATAAACAGTTTCGATCATTTCCCATGCTCAGGTAAAGTTAGAAAAGAGGCTTCAAGAAGCATTGTTCTCCTCATATAACAATCAATACATGGTCAGGAGACAGTATCTCGTATTATTTATATATTTTATGCATTCGACAAACCCAGGAAGAGAAGTTAGGAAACAGAAAAGGACTGGACGTACAGTTTCGTAATCATTTTGCAAATCTAAGTTGACTATTAGATGTGCAAAGTTACAAAAGAGGCTGTGAGGAAGCCTTGATGTTCCTCATACACGAACCAAATTTCATTTACCACTGATGTTCCCTAATTATGTGTTGATTTTGTTGTCCACATTGTAATGTTCAAGTTATCTTATTCAGATTTTTTTATTCTAAATGTCAAACTCATCATAAGTTTTAACTGGATCCCCTTTGTAATGGATAACTAAGACTACCTATTCCCAATGCTTTCTGTGGGGTAAAACTTCCAGCAAAGTGAATCATAAATATCATTTTTCTTAGTACTTCTGTTTGATACTTTCATATGATTTAGAGATTAATATTGTGCATTAGTTCCCTGCAAATTTTATGCTCATATAATGTCATGTATATCACATCCATTTCTGCTTATAGGGCAAAATATTTGTCACCATTGTGCATCTTTGAAAATGATACACTAGGACTCTGTTCACATGATTTTTCCATATGCAATACATGTACACACAAAAGTTATTTACATCAGATAGAAATGAACCAGGACTGATAATGCAAATGCACTACTAGAGATTTGTACATGCTGTATATTGACCAAAAGTAGTAAATAAAGAAATTAGTATTTGTTACTTCTGAAGCCAAAAAGTTACAATGCAAGATCAAATATGCTGTGGGAAAAAGAAAATTTTTCTACATCGATGGAAGTTTGAAGTAATCATGAAAAGGGGGCATAAATTTTGAAGACGGAATCTGAAATTAAAAGATCAAAATGGTCTCTGACAAAGACATTGGAATGAAACATTTAAAAAGTATATGGGAGGACAAAGTAAAATTCGCAGGAGAACGTGAGTGAAAATCATGAAGGAGTTACTTCTTCCAATGTTAGGGGTAGTTCAGCTGTTCATTGAGTCTCTTCTGTTCATCCTAGTTGAGAGTTTCATTTGTTGTAATAATGCTGCCATATGTATAAACAGCCATATCCTAGTGTTTATCATGTAGGCCGAATAGATCACAAAATGGTATCTCTCTCTATAATTATATTGTCTCTTGGTATTTAGTGTCATCTATGGGATAACTAAACTCTTACAACAAGAACATTTTGCTGTAAGGACATGTTTGTCTGAGCCTGGATCATTTAGATTTGTAACTGCTCCATTTAGTAGTTTTGCTTTTTGACATTTTGGTTGCTGTTGCCATATCTTAGGACATTTTCCTGAACTCTTGAATTTAATCTTATTTCTGATGGGATCATATAATTTTTATTCTAAGTGCAATGGATTAATGTTAAATCTGGTACCAAGGTAGCCCTTCAGTCAGTTGTCTTGATTATATTTCATTCTAAGTATTGTATTCGACGCCTGCATAGCACTGCTTGTAGTCTTGGACTGCTGAGCTGTTATTGCAATGAACATTATGTCCATTTATCTTCGGTCCAACCACGTCCATGGTCATGGTGTTTTGTCTTAGACTATGAATTACGTGGCTGATGATGTTATATATCTCCAGATGTTTGTTGGAGTTGCTGCGGCTCGTGTCAAGGACCTTTTCTCTAGTGCCAGGTCATTTGCCCCTTCCATAATTTTTATTGATGAGATTGATGCTATTGGTAGCAAGCGTGGTGGACCTGATATTGGTGGGGTATGATAACATTCTTAGTCCCTCTTATCTTTGTCCAACTTTAAATGTCCACAAGCTCTCATTCAGCTTTGTTACTCGTGGTAGATAGATGTTCCGGAGTTGACAATTAAAAATACCTGCTTAATTAAAAATTTAAATTTCTCTAAGCAAAAGTGAAAGATAAGAACTTACTTAGAACTCTCCGCTGCTGGTTTGGCCTTTACTGTTAGAGTCCAAACATATTTAATATTTCTAATCTACTGCTTTTCCTTTTTAATTTTGTCTGCTTTAATTTCTTTCCTGGATTCTGCTGCACTTATCACTACGGCTTAATAGCTAACGAACCATGGCGTGACTTCTGACACTATTCAGTTATATATTATCATGAATTTGGAGCTAAAACTAATAATTATGTTTTCTGAATGTTGTATACCTCAGAGGTGCCCTGTTCTGTGCATTAGGTCAAAAGATGTGTTACATTGAAACTGTTGTATCTCACAATCTGTGGGTTAGTAATTGAAATTGGGTTCATGTATGAGCAGAACTTGTTATAATCCCCCTACTCGACACTTGAAATTTTCTCATCCCAGTTACCTAAAGATGTTTCAGCTGATTAATACGTTGTACTCTTTCTGTCCCATTTGGAAGATGTAATTTGACTCAGGCACGTTAAGGAAAGATTACTTGACTAACCCTTTAAGTTTCAAAGATTACTTGGCTAGATAATCTGTTGCTATAAGTAGTATTTCCGTCATATCTTACCAATCTGTTTGATTCAAAACTTCATTTTGGGCTCATCCACAGACTAGCAGCATAGTAATCCCCCAGTTCATTGCTTAATCCCTCTGATGTCATGTGACCTTTGAGATGATTAGGCTGATTGAGGCCATATACAACTTCCTCTGTCCCGATTTTCTTGATATGATTTGACTCGACAAGTATGTTAGGAATAAGTACTTGGCTAACTATATTGTTGGTTCACGTTATATATTGAAAGGTGGAGCTGAAAGAGATAACCATCAATTCTCCTTTTCGTGGGATGTATCGAGCAGTTGACATCCTAATACAAAGTGTAATCCATTGAATTTTAGACCAATGGCTAATTAATTTTATTATACCCACCAAGTAGCAAACCTCACCTTCAATAATAAAGTTTATCATCGAAGCCATAGAGGTTTTTGCATCATTACTCCGGCTAGCTTTGTAAGGTGCCGAAGCGTTTTAGCATTTTCTTATGTAAAACATACATGTGCAGTAAAAAGAAACATATAAACAGATGATGCTCAGTAAGCCATTCTTTCATTCTCTCCCAATGTTTCACTCTTTATGTTTTTACAGTTTTGAAACATTTGCATTAGCTGCATAAAGCCTTAAAGAGCTATTTACCAGCTTTAAGAACGTGTCCTGCACTAGGAGTGTTGATGACCTAACTAATACCTGTAGAATCTGCACGTAAAACAGTGCTGAAGTAGCCTTTTCATATCTTAAATGCTGAATACCTGTTAGGTTTTACAACCTCTAAAGATTGTACTTGCCAGCTCTCATGACTTAGAGATCCAATGCATTAGAGTGCTCTATATTGACAGTTTTTTTATCATTTCGCTTGTAATGCTTTACTAGGGTGGTGCAGAGCGGGAGCAAGGCTTACTTCAGATCTTAACTGAAATGGATGGATTTAAAGAGTCAACATCACAGGTATGCATAAATGTCCTTGTTAGTAGTTATTAGTATTTGTTAGTAGTGTGATGGTAACTTCGTTATGGTAATGTTAGTACTGTTATGGTAATCCTCCATTATGGTAATGTTCTCACATTGGAGAATTAGGAAACTTCGTTTTATTGCCCAATGTTATAAATAAGGCCAAGTACACAATATGTATTAAGCCATTCTTTTAAATCCTAATGTCTTGTCTTCTTCAACATAATATCTAGAGTTAGGTCAAGGTATTAGGATTTCTTCCGTTCAAAATTCCTTTTCATCAACAAACCTTAAAAACCCATCCACCTTAACAACCACAAAATCCGCCAAAACACAAAAACTAATAACCAAAAAAAAAAAAAACCTTACTGGTCACGGCATGCGCCAAACTCCACCATCGGTATACACAAACCCAAGATCCTTACCTACACCTTTTTCCCCTCTCCTCAGTGACCCCCCCGCTTCGGCGCCGTCGTCAGATTTGGTCGGCCTAGTTCTGTGTGATAAATTAGGGTTTTCTTAAGTTTTCACCCTTAATTTCGCCTATCATCCGCAACTCTTTCGTGGACTGCATCTTAGGAATGCTCACCCTTGGCCGACCATTGTGGTGTTGTCGGCGCCTCTCCCCAGTTGCACGTGAAGCTCACGTGCCACCACAGTTGTGCGTGGTACACTCGCTGAGATGTCTCCGTTTTGTCTAGCCAGTCGCTTTGTCTTTTTCTTGAATTTTTTGTTTAATTTATCCACGGTTCTTGTTATCTGCCTCTCTTACAAAAAAAAAAAAAAAAAGAACAAAAAAGGGGAGAGGGACAGAGGAGTAAAACCCAAACAGGGGAATTGTCATGATTAGTTGTTAGTGTGATTTTTCCCTCTTTTATTAATCGGTCTTCTTGCCTTGCCTTCTGTGTTGATTGAGTGTTGATGACTATTATGAATCCCTTCAAAGACACTATTAGTGCTTCTGCTATTGTTACTGAGTATGTTACATTTGTTGTCCTGCCCACATTTAATGGCAACCCCACTATTACTACGACCAAACTCATTGGTTGAAATTACTCCCGCTGGTGTTTTGCCGTTACGTTATGGTTTTGAGGGCAAAACTTGGAGGACCATTTAACTAACGATGTTCCAGCTACTTTGTCCGTTGCCAATAAACGGATTTGGGGCCACGTTGATACCCAACGTACCAATTTACTGATGTAATCCATTGATTCCAACTTGCATGATGTCTTTGATGAATGTCTTTCTTGTAAGGCTATGTGGACTTTGGCAAAAGAGATGTAGACCAACAATGTTAGTCGCATCTATGATGTCATCAATGATCTCCTTCCTATTCAGTTGGATGTCGTGGTCTTCAAGCTTATTTTGGTCGTTTTCGACGTGCCATGTCTGAGTACAATGATATCTTCTCTACTGATGTAGATGTTTTACAAAAATAACACGAACAATACTTTGTTGTGCTTATGCTTCGTGGCCTTCCTCCTCAGTACGAGTCAGTTCGTTCTTAGATTCTTTTTGGACCAACACTAACGTCAATGCCTGAAGTTTATTCGCACCTTGATCGTACTTCTATTGGGAACCCTTTCCAGTATCTGTCAGAACAATTTGCTCTGGTTCTGCTGCCTCAGCCTGGAGGACGACAAGATAATGCTTCCCGTGGTGGTTATGGTCGTGGTTGTGGGGTTAATCGTGGAGGAGGGCGATCTAGTAATGCTTCTCGGCTACAGTGTACTTATTGTAATAAGATGGGTCATACTAGGGACAAATGTTGGGATCTGCATGGTCGTCCCTCTAGCAGTGCTAATGCCGCCCATATAGACAACGAAGAATCTTCTCTGACTATTTCGCCACCTCAGCAGGCCAACTCCCATTCTCCTGCCTTTACCTTGTCCGAAGTAGAGTACAAGCATTATCTTTAGCTTCAACCATCGCAGCAAGCTGCCCAACCTTTCACTGCTTCTTTTGCACATGTTGCCCCTTCTACACCTGCATATCTTTCCCATTCCTCATCTAGTGCTAGTAAGTGGATTTTAGACTCTAGTGCATCAGACCATATGAGTGGTAATCGTTCTCTTCTTTCTCATACTCAACCTCCTCTGTCAGTCTCCTCTGTCAAACTTGCAAATGGTTCTTCCACTATTGTGCCTGGTATTGGTTCCTCGTGTCCCACATCCTTTATATTCCTTCGGTCTTATATATTCCTAATTTCCCTTGCAATTTGTTGTCTATTAGTACGCTAATCAAATTGTTTAATTGCTCTGTCACCTTTACATCTAATTCTGTGGTTATTCAGGGTTAGAGAACGCGCACATAGATTGGCATAGGGCATGAGTCTAGTGGCATTTACTATCTTGATGATGATTCTTTTGCTGCTTTCACAGCCGTTCCACCCTCAAAGTCATTCATAGCCGTCTTGGTCATCTTAATCTTTCAAGTCCTAAGCACATGGTTCCGAGTTTGGGTAGTATTAGGGATATGAATTGTGAGTCTTGTCAGTTAGGTAAACATAGTTGTACGTCTTTTGTTAATCGTGTTAATAAGCAAGCTAATGCCCCATTTGAATTAGTTCATTCTGATATTTAGGGACCTAGTCGTCATGTCGTCAAATTTGGTATCATTATTTTGTTAGTTTTATTGATGACTTCTCTCGTGTTACTTGGCTATATTTAATGAAAGACCGTTCTGGGTTGTTCTTTATGTTTTCTCTCTTTTGTGCTGAAGTGAAAAATCAATTTAATGCGTCTATTCGTATTTTGCAAAGTGATACGGCCAAAGAGTATTTTCTTGCATCTTTTTCTTCGTTTCTTCAAAATAACGGCATTATATATCAATTTTCTTGTGCTTACACCTCTTAGCAAAATGGAGTTGTTGAGCACAAGAACAGGCACCTAATTGAGACTGCTCGTACCCTTCTTATTCATATGAATATTTCTTTTCATTTTTTGGACGATGCTATTCTCAGTGCTTGTTACCTCATCAATCGCATGTGTTCCTTTGTTCTTCAAAATCAAATACCGTTTTTTGTTCTTTTCCTTCCATCAGTCTATTTATTCGTTACCACCTAAGTTGTTTGGCTGTGTCTACTTTGTTCATATCTTGACTCCTGGGGATGATAAGTTGAGCCCACGTGCCATTAAGTGTGTTTTCCTTGGATATGCTCGTCATAAAAAAGGCTATTGTTGCTACTTTCTTGAGTTGAACAAGTTCTTTTCCAGTGATAATGTTACGTTTTTTGAGTCTCAATCCTTTTTTTCTTCTACGTCCTATTTCTCCACATCAGTGGTTGATGATCTTCCACTTCTTGTGCCCCTCTTTAGTGCTCCGTTGGAGGTCCCGCCTTCACCTTCGTTGCCATCTTTTGATCCTGCCTTGTCATGCTTGGATCGTGTGGACCTCAAGACTTATCATTGATGTAATCGCTCACCTGTTGATGCTTCTGTGCCACCGCTTCGCCCTTTCTGGATGTGGAAAGAGAGAGAAAGAGAGATAGAAGAATTCATTGGGAAGATATTTTTTGTTATATTATTCATATAATGAAGATAACATTTCAGCCTTTTTATAGACTGTGAGATACAGCTACTTAGTTACATTTAACACATGTACAGCTGTCACCCACTATTACTTCTAACTAATACTCCTTATACTAACTGCCTAGCTGTACATTATTATCCTTTACAGCCCCCCTAAAGCTGAGCAGGGGTAGTGCCATGGGGAGCTTGGACTTTAATGCTTGAAACCTGGTATTTGATAGGGCTTTAGTTAGAATATCTGCAACCTGCTGATCTGTAGGAATGTAGGAAACCTGCAGCTTCTTGGCTTGTAGTTGTTCTCTAACAAAGTGATAGTCTATTTCTATGTGTTTTGTTTTGCCATGAAACACTGGATTAGATGCTAGTGCCAAAGCAGAAACACTATCACTGATAAGCAAAGAAGTAGAGATTGGAACATGCAAATCTGAAAGCAAATAAGTAAGCCATTTTATTTCAGCTGCAGCTTGTGCTAAAGCCTTATATTCTGCCTCTGTGGCTGACCTAGCTACTGTAGGTTGTTTCTTTGAGACCCAAGAAACAAGATTTGGACCCAAAAATGTACAAAACCCTGTAGTTGATTTCCTGTCCTCCACATTAGCTACCTAATCACTATCAGAAAAGCCCCTCAAGGTAAGTGGTCTAGGCTTAAAATGAATGCCATGAGAGATAGTTCCTTTGATAAACTTGAGGATTTTCTTCAATGCATTAAAGTCTGCAACTGTAGGAGAATGCATATGCAGACATATGGAATTTACAGAAAATTGAAGATCAGGCCTTGTAATAGTCAAATATTGCAGACCACCTACTAGACTCCTGAATTGTGTA
This sequence comes from Cordia subcordata, assembly GCA_028554755.1. NCBI lineage: Eukaryota > Viridiplantae > Streptophyta > Magnoliopsida > Boraginales > Cordiaceae > Cordia > Cordia subcordata. Next base: position 1,735,513 of record JAPTOF010000026.1, on the reverse strand, counting down.
GGATTATGATATGGAAGACTAGCTTCTTGAGTAATGATAGAATACTTTGAAGTAGAAGGATTAGGACATGAGTTACAGTCTTGTAGACCAGCCTTTTGTAGTAAGTCTTGAGCATATTTGGTCTGATGAAGGACCATTGAACTTCCTGAGTAGGACACCTCAATACCTAGGAAATAGGATAATAGCCCCAGATCTTTCATAGCAAACTTGCTTTTCATTGCAGTGATAATAGACTCTACAGCATGACCAGAGCTTCCAGTTATCAAAATATCATCCGCATAGATCAGGATGAAAATTGTCCACTTGGGAGATTGATAGATGAAGAGAGATGTGTCTGCAGAGGAACACTTGAACCCTTGACTGACCAAAAAAGTAGATAACATAGTATACCAAGCCTTTGGGGCTTGTTTAAGTCCATACAAAGACTTTTGTAGCCTGCATACATAAGTAGGATGAGTAGTGTCCACAAAACCTGGAGGTTGCAGGATATAGACTTCTTCCTCTAAATTACCACGGAGAAAAGCATTGGATACATCCAATTGCTTAATGGGCCAGTGAAAATGCAAGGCAATACTGAGAACAAGTCTAATAGTTAGAGCTTTAACTACTGGACTGAACGTTTCTTGATAGTCAAGGCCTTCTTCTTGATGAAACCCTTTGGCCACAAGTCTAGCTTTATACCTGGAAACAGTGCCATCGGAGTTTCTTTTTATTCTATACACCCACTTACACCCAATGGGTTGCCTATGTGGTGGTAGAGGAACAAGAATCCAAGTGCGTTGTTTTTGTAATGCTTGGAATTCTTCTTGCATTGCAGTCAGCCAATATGGTGATGAGACAGCTTGTTTGTCGGTATTAGGTTCTGTTTGAGGGGGTTCTATGGCTACAGAGTGTATAGAATAGAGAGAAGGAGGTAAATGGCCTGTTTTAGACCTTGTGAGCATAGGATGAGTAGATTGATTTGTAGGAAGTGAGGAAGTAGATTGTGCAGGAGGAGATTGATTGTTTTCAGGTTGTGAAATAGGAATAGAACTTGCATTAGATTGTGCATTTGATACTGGACTCAGGGCAGAAGACAAGTTATGACTAGGAAGAGATAATGAAGGTGATGAAGACAATTGAAGTTGTGAAGACTGGACAGTGCTAGAAAAGTTAGGAACAAAACTGTCATTAGATTGCTTAGATTGAAACTGTGGAGCAAATTGGGAAGGAGAAGTAGGAATATGAGAAGAAGGACATGATTGAAGTCCAGGAAATTTAGTTTCCCTAAACTTTACATGCCTTGAGATGTAAACCCTTCCTGTAACAATATCAAGACATCTATACCCTTTACTTGCTTGGCAATATCCTAGAAAGACACAAGGTACTGATTTATTTTGAAGTTTATTAGTATTGCAAGGTTTGATCCATGGATAGCAAAGACAGCCAAAAGGTTTCAGACTAAAATAGTCTGGTACTTCAGAAAAGAGTAATGCATAGGGGCGTTTGTTTGTGGTTGTAGTGGAGGGTAACCTATTGATTAGGTAATTGGCAATTGCCAGAACTTTCGACCAGTATTTGATAGGAAGTTTACTATGATTAAGTAGAGCCAATGTTGTTTCTATGAGATGTAAGTGTTTTCTTTCAGCTTTACCATTTTGTTCAGGTGTGTGTGGACAGGATGTTTGATGTATAGTCCCTTGATTTTGAAAAAGCAGTTGAAACTGGTTGTTAAGAAATTCACCCCCATTGTCAGATCTAAACACTTTGATGGTAGCATTAAATTGTGTTTTTATCATGGCTGTAAAGCTTGTGTAAGTAACATAAACATCAGATTTAAGTTTTAATGGATAAAGCCAACAATAGTGAGTATAGTCATCAAGAAATATCACATCGTACTTGTAATTCATACAAGAATTGATAGGAGCAGGGCCCCATACATCTGAATGAATTATTTCAAAAGGGGTAGTGCTTTTTTTATTTGATACAAGAAAGGGTTATTTTTGTGCTTTAGCAACTGCACAGTCAGTACAATCAAGAGTAGAATAGCCTAGTCTAATATGTAATAGCTTGGATAAAATTTGAGACATATGCTTTGATGGATGTCCTAGTCAAAGATGCCAAAGCCTATCAGAAGGAATAAGTATATCACTGCAAGCACACTGCAAAGCTTGATTTTTGGAATTAGCCTTTATTGTAGAAGGAATAGGATAAAGTCCATGCTCACAAGGGCCATGGAATACCACCTTGTTGCTATGATGGTCCAGGATCTGAACAGCCTTAGAATTAAAGATAATAGAGCAGTTATTATCTTTGGTCAACTGATAGATGGATAGAAGGTTTGAAGAAATATTTGGCACATAAAGAACATTGGACAGATAAAATGAAGAGGAGAGTGTAGAAATAGTACCCTTACCAACACCAGTGATAGGTATGGTAGAACCATTTCCCACAGTGACTGCCTCAGTGCCATGATAGGGTTGATAATATTGTAAGTTAGAAGAGGCATTAGTTACATGACTTGTAGCACCAAAATCTAAGTACCAATTTGTTTCAGCAGGAGCCTGAGCCTTCTGAGTATGAACTGCATATGCTTGAGTGTTTTGAGGATGAAAGGTGACAATTGAAGTGTTATAGTTTTGAGTATCTACTTTATGCCAACACTGGACTGCACAGTGATTGTATTTGCCACAAATTTGGCACTGAATAGGTGTAGGAAGTAGAGGTGTTGTGTTAGTATGAGGAGGAGGAGGCCTAGGTCCAGAATTTGATTGAGGTTGATAGGTTTGAAAATTATATCCTCCTCTGCCTCTTTGGTTTCTTCCTCCTTTGTGATTATTTCTTCCTCTGCCTCTTGGATTGCCACCTCTTTGAGAATTAGCAGCATACAATGCAGTGTGAGCTTCTCCTATAGTGGAATCCTGAATGTTGATTGTATTGGTGAACTTTTGATTAAACTCTTCACTTATCAGTAGGCTTGTGAGTTCAGAAACAGTGATGTGCTTCTTTCTAACTCTAAGAGAGGTTTTGAGAGAGTCATAGGTAGATGGAAGACCTCTGAGAATAAGCAGAACAAGATCCTCTTGAAGCAGGATCTGTCTAGCAGTAGCCAACTGATCACAAATAGACTTAGCTTGATCAAGATAAGCTTGCATGGACTGATTGCCTTTGGTAAGACCATATAATTGCATTTTGAGTTGATGAATATAAGACCTGCTTAGAGAACTGAATCTCTCTTCAAGAGCTATCCATATTTCAGTACAAGTTTGTAGATGATAGACCTGAGACATCACTCCAGTTGTGAGAGAAGCAAAGATGCAAGCACTCAAATGCTCATCAGTAAGAATCCAGTTGTTATATTTAGGATTTGGCACTAAAGAACCATCTGTTGTGGTGATTGTTCTTGGTGGAATAGGAGGAAGCTTTGCAACATGAGGTAATAAGCCATTTGGCTTGAGACTAGCTTCAACTTGAGCTCTCCACATGATGTAATTGGAGTTATCAAGCTTGAGTTGAAGGAGAAAACTCAAATTCTTAAAGAGAAGTTTGAGTCGAGGATCTAAAGATCTATCAATTGGAAAAGCCATTGAGCTAGGGTTTGTCGGAGAGGAGAACAAGAAAAATTTTGAGGAAAACTGATCCAAATCAAAAAATTCAAGCTATAGCAAGGATCGCACAGTTAAGTAGAAGCTATGGATGAAATTTGAGAGCTGGGCAACAAAAATTGAGAAGTAGACAGCATTTTGATGGTGCGAAAAACCCGAAGTAAAAGCCTGAGAAGAAGACCATAAATTTTCTGGAGAAAATTGAAGAGATCTCTCGCAGAAGTTATGTTTGGGCTTTAGAATGTTCCTAGGAAGAAGCTAAGAAAGCTTTGCAGGACCTAGTGATCTGCCATGGAAGCTTCTCAAGCTTCGAAAAAAGCTCTTGATACCATGTAGAAAGAGAGAAAAAAAGAGAAAGAAGAATTCATTGTGAAGATATTTTCTGTTATATTATTCATTTAATGAAGATAACATTTCAGCCTATTTATAGACTGTGAGATACAGCTACTTAGTTACATTTAGCACATGTACAGTTGTCACCCACTATTGCTTCTAACTAATACTGCTTATACTAACTGCTTAGCTGTACACTATTATCCTTTACACTGGATTCTTTGCCTTTTCCACCCTCCGACTTGGATGTTTCTATTGCACTCCGTAAAGGTATCTGCTTTATACTACTAAACATCTGATAACTAATTTTGTTTCTGTCACCCTCATATCAGTCGTTTGTTGCTTCTCTTTTGTTTGTGTCTATCTCATCTAATTTAACAAAGACACTTGGTCATCTGGTTGGCATGCTGCGATGGTGGAAGAGATGTCGGCTTTACAAACTAATGATACATGGGATTCGGTTGATCTACCTCTTGGGAAGACTGTTGTTGGTTGTCGCTAGGTCTATATAGTAAAGTGTTCTCCTGATGGAATTGTGGATCGTTTGAAAGCTTGTCTAGTCGCAAAAGGATATACATAGGTTTATGGTGTTGATTATGATGATACCTTTTTCCTTGTTGCTAAGATGTCTTTGGTTCGTATTATTTTTGCTCTCGCAGCTATATTTGACTGGCCGTTTTATCAACTTAATATTAAGAATGCTCTCCTTAATGGTTCATTTGGAGAACAGTTATACATAAAGCAACCACCAAGGTTTGTTGCTCAGGGGGAGTCCGGTAAAGTATGTTGGTTAAAGAAATCGTTGTATGGTTTTAAATAGTCACCTCGAGCATGGTTTGGTTGATTAAGTGAGGTTGTCATCAAGTTTGGATTGTCAAGACATGGGGTTAATCATTTGTCTTTTATCGACACACTTCCACTGAGAAACGCTTACTACTAGTTGTTTATGTTGACGATATTATCCTAATTGAAAATGATCTTACCGATATATGTGACTTGAAGGCGTGTTTACATTAGCACTTTCAGACAAAAGACTTGGGACAATTTTACTACTTTCTTGGCATTGAGGTTGCTCGTTCAGATCAAGGTATTTTTATTTCTAAGCATAAATATACACTTGATATGTTGACAGAAGCAGGAATGCTTGGGCGAAAATCTTGTGTCTCTCCAATAGACCCAAATGTCAAACTCGTACAAAATGAGGGGAAGCTATTAGAAGATCCAGGAAGGTCCAGAAGGTTGGTTGGCAAGTTCAATTATCTTACTGTAACTCGCCCAGATATTTCCTTTGCAATGAGTGTGGTCAGTCAATTCTTGAATTCGCCACTAAAAAGTCATTGGGATGCTATCATTCGTATCCTACAGTATATTAAGAGTGCTCTAGAAAGAGGGTTACTATACAAAAGGAGAGGAGGCATGAGTATTGTTGGCAATTCTGATGTAGATTGCGCAAGATGCCTAAATGATAATTGGTGCACCTCTGGCTATTATGTTTTTATTGGTGGAAATCTTTTCTCTTGGAATAGTAAGAAGCAACTAGTCGTAGCCCGCTCAAGTACAAAATCTAAATATAGAGCTGTGGCATTAGTGGTGTTTGAGTTAATTTGGGTGAAACACTTGCTGGAGAAGCTTAGAGTGGATTGCTCTTAGCCTATGAAGTTAATATGCGATAATCAAGTATCAATGCATATTGCAACCAATCCCATCTTTCATGAAAGAACCAAGAACATTGAACGAGATGGCACTTTGTAAGAAGTAAAGTGTTAGCTAAGGAGATTGTTACGTCACATGTTAATTCAAATGACCAGTTAATAGATCTATTTACTAAATCCTTAAGAGGTTCTTATGTTGAGTACATTTGTAACAAGTTAGGCACATATGATATTTATACTCCAGCCTGAGGGGGAATGTTATTAGTTATTAGTATTTGTTAGTAGTGTTATAGTAATTCTCCGTTACGGAAATATTCTCACATCGGAGAATTATACTTTGTGTTATTACCTAATGTTATAAATAAGGCCAAGTACACAATATGTACTAAGCCATTCTCTTAAATCCTAATGTCTTGTCTTCTTCAACTGTCCTTTATGCTTCTACACACATAAATTTAAGTAATTCATACATTCTATCTCTTGCTGAAATGTAGATACTACTAGATTTGACGTTAAGCCCTGAACTCATTCTTTTCTTCAGGTATTAGTTATTGGTGCGACGAACAGGTTGGATATTCTTGATCCTGCTCTTCTGAGAAAGGGCCGTTTTGATAGGATCATAAGGGTTGGCTTGCCATCTAGAGATGGCAGACTTGCCATATTGAAGGTATATTTCTGCAAAGCTCATTTATATACCTCCTAGTCCGCCTTAGGAAAAGGGAAGAAAGAAAAAGACAGAGGTAGGACGAAAAGCTTTCTGCCTTTGTCTTAGTGTTACTCTAATCATAAACATGACAGGTACATGCTCGAAATAAATTCTTTCGCTCCGAGGAGGAGAAGGAGATTCTGCTGCAGGAAATTGCAGACTTGACAGAAAATTTTACTGGAGCAGAGCTGCAAAATATACTGTAGATGCACCTTCTTGAGTTACTATTGTTATCAATTCAATACCAATTGGAGAAGTTGATTTTTATTAATTTGACAGGAATGAAGCTGGAATTCTGACTGCCCGGAAGGATAAGGACTACATAGAACGGGAGGAACTTCTTGAGGCTTTAAAGAGGGTTGGTGTTGTGAATTTAAATGTTTTTTTTGTAACATAATTTGGTTTTCCTTGAACATTTCACATCCTTCTTATTGCATTTGCAGCAAAAGGGCACATTTGAAACAGGTCAAGAAGATCTTACTGAAGTCCCTGAGGAATTAAAACTAAGACTAGCTTACCGAGAAGCAGCTGTTGCTGTTCTTGCCTGTTACCTTCCAAATCCCTACCATCCCTTCACTGAGGTACTAAGATATTGTACACTTTCCTGTTCTATGATCAACTTTATTGATTTTATGGTGCTGTTTCTGTAGACAGATATTAATTCCATTCGCAGTCGGCCAAATATGCGCTATGTTAAAACACCAGGCAGGGTCTTCAACAAGAAAGCAGATTACGTGAACTCTATAGTGCGTGCATGTGCTCGTAAGTTATGATCCATAAACCACAGTGGGATTTATCTCTAGATCATAATGAAAAAATTTCTCCTTGGGTTCTTTTATAAAAAATCTTGCTTCTACTTCCAGATGCCTGGGGTACTTAGTTGTAGATTATTGACTTGGTTGCCAAGCTGTATATTCCAAATTCATGACAGCCTGATTTAGATATCAGTTTATGCTTGTCCTTTATGTATGTGGAAGCAAGAATTGTGATTGTCCAGGGTTAGTTCATCAAGCAGATGTGAAAATCCTTGTTAAATGCCTCACAGACCAAGCTAGCCTGGTCAGAGTAACTAAAGTATCAAGTGTCTGACAGCATGAGTGGTTAGTTTATGAAAAGAGGGCTATTTTTCTTGTTGTCTGCTTAATCCTAGCAAATGGCGATTAGTTAGAATTCTGCATCTTTATGCTTATGTCAATGATTTTGTGGATGGTTTTGTAAAATGATTATGTACAAAGCTCTGATATATTTATCTATTGCATTATACAGTAATTACTATCTTTAAAATATACATCTCATGCAGCAAAAGATAATCATGTTTGGGGACAAAGTGGGGATGACCTGAGAGCAATGATTCTTAAAATGATTCTAGGGAGAATAGGTTAAAGGGAGAGGCATGAATGCATGCAGAAAAAGGTTAGGAATTAAATGGAAGTTTGAGAAATTCTTGCCTGTGTGCTGTGTTTTCTACTAAAGATAGCATTGATATTATTATGAAAAGAGAAGAGCATTACTGGCAAATCTTGAGTTTCTATTTAAAAGATTTTGCAGAATCAGAGGAGTAATGATGATATGTTATATAATTGGAAATTGTCACAAAATGAAGTTAGACAAGTTGCTATACATGTGTAGGCAAAATCATATAGATGGCATGTGTATTCTGTCCTTGATTGCTTTTCATTATAATCTCTATCTCGTGCTATCTTTATGTCTTCCTTCATTGATGTTCACATGGTTTTTCTTACCCAGTAATGCTCATTTTCAGTAACTAGTTACTTTCCTTTGCAGCCAGAGTAATCGAAGAAGAAATGTTTGGAGTTGACAATGTTTGCTGGATCTCTGCAAAGGCAACATTAAAAGCTTCAAGGCTTGCAGAATTTTTTATTTTGCAGACAGGAATGACTGCATTAGGGAAGGCTTACTACAGATATCAAAAAGATTTGGTGCCCAATGTGAGAAATGTTGTCAGGCAATTCTTACTTTAGTCTCAAAATGTCTATCACTCATGAACTAAAACTAATTTGCATTTGCAGCTTGCTCCCAAAGTTGAAGCACTTAGAGACGAGTACATGCGTTTTGCTGTGGAGAAATGTGCATCCATACTGAGGGAAAACCATTCTGCTGTAGAAACTATTACTGGTCTGTTCCTTTTGGGTTGTACTTAGTCCATCATTGCGTATTCTAAGCTAAACTACATGCAATTTGTCATAAAAAAATTTATTTGGTCATCACTATTTTGGACCATATGTTTTCCTCTTGAGCAGATATTCTACTTGAGAAAGGAGAGATTAAAGCTGAGGAAATCTGGAACATATACAACTCCTCTCATCGATTGCCACAGGTAGGGTGGATTGTTTTGTTCATCTAATCTGTCTTTTATCACGTTTCTTATCTAGTGACAATTCTTAATTTCCTTTCCTTTTCCTCCTTCCACTTTTCTGTTATTTTTGTTGGGAGTGAAGAGGAGGGGGCCTTTAGAAAAGGTCCAAATTGTACTGAAATGTAAAACATGTTTTAAGTGGGAGTTGCTTTAGATAAAAGGATAAGAAAAGAAGAGAGGGCCTTATCTTTGTCTTTTCTGATTTGAGTTATTACAAAATATATTGGTGTTTTAATACTTTATTACTATTATTCTGATTTTGGTTCAGCCTGCTGTTATACCTGTTGATGAATATGGAGCCCTTATATATGCTGGAAGATGGGGAATCCATGGTGTTTCGCTTCCAGGGAGGGTGACTTTTGCGCCTGGGAATGTTGGGTTTTCAACTTTTGGTGCACCACGTCCAATGGAGGTAAGTGTGGCTTATCCGTTTCATGCTAGATAGCAATAGCAATATTTTGCGATTCAAGTAAACTAATGCTGGTAGTTCTTTTCCTGTGCAGACTCAAATCATCAATGATCAAACGTGGAAGCTAATAGATGGAATATGGGATAAACGCGTGCAAGAAATTAAAACTGAGGCCTTAATGGAAGTTCAGGAAGATGAGGAGAAACCACAGCTTCTGATGGCTAGTCATTTTTTATAGAAGCTTAACTTCTCTGGTAAGCATGTATGCTATAGTTTACCCGTTTTGTGAAAATAAGTAAAGAACTTTCCCAAGGTTTGTTCCTCCGGAGCAGCAGCAGGCATGTCTCATCCACTTTGTAAAGCTGCAATTAGCTTTCTAATTGTGACGAGGAAAAAGGAGCTCCAGACTGATGAAGCACTGAAAGTTTTGTTGATTGTATTGTTCGTCAGATCTCTTTTCTAAGACTCTCCTTTCTGCTAGAAGAGTGGACTACGTGAAGGTTTACTTTGTTTACTCAGAAATTTGTTAGAAGAAGGGGCCTACGTTTGTTTACATACAAGGAGCAGTAGGGAATGAAAGGCACTAGCCCCTTTTAACCTTTCTTTTTTTTCTGTGCGGGGGTTTCATCCAATTTTGTTACATTATGTATAAGATGATCTTCGCTTATACCATTAGGACGAAATGATGCGGGATTTGGGTTTCATGCGACTCGCCTGACAGACGTAAAAACTGTTGTATATATATTCATTCTTGTACCCATCTACTATATTAGTGTTCTTGCGCGATTTCCTCTGTTCATAAACATAGTTGTCAAATCGTGAATCCAAATTTCAATTTTCTTTTTTTCAGTCGAACAAATATCATATTTGTGAATTTATCAAGTCGTGAATCCAAATATCGTTTTTCTGAATCGTGAGTCCCACTGATACGTTCACATTTTAAAAGTAGGTGACAAACAATATTATCATCCAGAAAAAAAAAAAGAAGAAGAGGAAGAGGGGGGGGGGGGGTAAACCTCTAAAGCAGCGTGATCTAACCCAATGTGGTGTAGAAATAAACTTCAAGATTCACTTAATTGTAAAATTTACTAAAATTTAGTGTGCTTGACGTACATGTTTTATTTAAATGATTCACTTCAAAATATTTAGGGGATTAAGATATTGGTATTACAAATGTTATGGGTTTGTTGATTAAAAATGAAAATTATGAAACGGTCTTGAAATTTTTCCTTTTCTAATTACACAAGAGATTATTTATACTGATTTACTAAAATAATGATAAATAAAACTATATACAATTGAATGCGACTTGCATGGCCCCTTATATTTTGTACACTACAGTGCAACCTTTTCTTTTAAATGACAATATTGCCTTTATTTGGTCGGAGCTTTGAAAATACGATGTTAATTTTCCCCTCTCTCTATCTCTCTCCCATTCCCTCTCTCTCTCCCTACTCTATACAGGGTCATGGCATTTATATATTTCGAAACCTGAAGCAGCAACTTGTGAGCATAAAGTATCACTATTTGTGTCCATGCAACGCTTTCACTGTTTTACATATCACGTATTGTATTCCTCTTTTGTCTTAGTATGATATTGTCTTATTATTCTGTTTTGTTTTATTAGCATGAAATTGTCTTATTAGCATGTTTTGTGATGACATGCATTTTTGCACGTGATTGTTTAGCCTAAAACCATACTGTACATGATTTACATATGCAACCCAGAGTTTATCCACCAAAAAAATGTGTAAGTAGGTTTAGATAGACAACCATCGGCATACACCAACCCATGAAAAATATATTCACCTTCACCCATTCCCACACAAAATATAATTACCACATTTTGTCATGCTATTCATTTCAGCATGTGCTATTTTACATTATGAAATTGTCTTATATACCATATTGGTTTATTTTACTTTGTCTTATTACAACATTTTGTCATGATATTCATTTCAGCAGGTGCTGTTTTTCCATCATACCATAGCGTGCATGGTTTATAAAATGTCTCGTTATACTATTTTATTTTATTCTATTTTGTCTTATTAAAACATTTTGTCATATGTATTTCAGCATGTGTTTTTTTCTCAAACCATACCATGCATGGTTTCTACAAGTAGTCCTTGGTTTTCTCCCCCCAACACAGTGTATAAATAGCTTCGCCTGGAGAACCATCGACACACACACACCCATGCAAAATGTCATCACCTTCACACCTACCTACTAAAAATATAAGCATTGCCACTGCACTTCATTTAGTTTCTCATGGAGCGAAGACCAACTGCTTTGCCGACCTAACTCCGGTGGCAGTTCTTTTGATGCTTTGTTTGGCCAGTATCTCTGTTCATGGTTTCGGGTATATGTATGTGTAAGAGTTATTTTGTGTGTGCGGTCATGAGTATGTGAGAGTATGTGTGTGCCGTAAGGAGTTGTAGCATGCAAGTGTGCGTGTTAGTGTTGTTCGTGCTCTGTGTGTGTGTAATGGTTAGGAATAAGGAGGGGGTATGGCGGGTGTATGTGTCAGTGTTATGCGCGCAAGTATGCATGCTTTGTGTGTGTGTGCATGTAATGGTTAATGTGCATGCATGCTGTGTGTTGTGTGTGTGTGTCATGTGAACTTATAGAGGGGACCAAGATGGAAGGTCTGCTTTTATGTTTTCTTTTTCTTTCATTTTTTGCTGTTAGGTTTTAGATTGTAGGGAAAATGGGATGGGCCTTGAGGGCCCAGCGGTGTTGGATGAAGTAGGAGAATTTTTGGGCCTTAGTCATTTCGGCAGTTATGGATTTTCCAATTAAAGTACCAAGTTGGACTTTTTAGATAGACTGGAAAGGTTTTCGGCTCTCTCTCTCTTTTTTTTTTCTTTTTTCTTTTTCTATAACAAAATACAAATGAGCAGATTAAAATTATATTGCATAAAAGAATTTCTAACTACCACAACTACATCTTTTTTGAAATAAATTATTATTGTCGCATAGGAAGATTGGTATGTTTGTACATATTATTTGCATACACATTTTAGGGGGTGTTTTGAGCATAATTGAGTGCATTTAGGGTTGCATTTGTGCACTATTAGTCATATTTGTGCATAAGTAGTCAAAACACATAGATGCACTATTAGTTGTATTTGTGCATAAGTAGTTAAAATGCATAGATGCTACACTAAGTGCCTTATTTCGTGTTTTAGGCATATTTTGGGAAAAGGACTTGAGCTTATTTGATGATGCTTAGGGTATGAAGCAAAGTTTAGAGGTATTTTGAAGATAAAGAATTGAAGAAAAGGCACTTTGGAAGCTCCCAGATAAAGCACGAAGCAAACGGAGAAGATCGGGTGCAAAACGGCGAAAATTGGAGCTTAAACTGGAAAGGGCGGTTGACCTCCCTGCAGAGGCCAGGCCCTTAGCAAGGCCCCCGACCAAGTCAAAAACTTCACCATTTTGGTTGAACCCTTTCTTCCATAAGCTAGGCCCCCAACTAAGGTGACCAGTTGTACGCAGAAACAGTCTATAAAAGTGTACTTTTTAGCAAAATTAAGATGAGAAACCTAATAATCTCTTAAACCCATTTCACTCTAACCCTAATTATATTCAATAAACAACTCCACACACCCTTTAAATACCTTACCAATCCAAGGATTGAAGCAATCAACAAGAATTTGAAGGGTTTGTACATATTTAGAAGCAAGTTTTGGGGAGTTTTTCTTGTTCTTTCTCTAGATCTTGTAAATATGTTGCTAGAATAAGTTAGATCTAGGGTTAATTGATTTTATATATGAGATTAAGGCTTTGAATAAAGGATTTGTATGCATCTATGACTCTTAATACATGCTTGTTTACATTAATTAATAGCATGAATCCATATGTCTATATGTTGATAATCAAACAAGTCTATGTGTTTGTTAAAATGCCTAAGTGAAGTTGCATATGTTCTTTTGTGCTTGAATGCTGTCAATAGTGGTCTCATCTTAGCCTTAATCCATGCTAATGGCATGAGCCCTATTTGTAACAAAAGTGCATTGATTAATATGCTTAATAGATGACTTAGTGTGGTAAGAGTATACCTCTAGTCTGAAATAATACTAAAAGCACTAGTTAATGCTCTAGGAGTCTAATCTCTAGTCTAGAAATATTAATAGGTTAGTCTCCCAAGTAGGACATTAATCAATACCAAAGAAAACTTAGTTGATTAAGCCCTAAAACCCTAGGTCATAAGGACCACGCTATACTTTAGGGAGATCTACCTAGAGATAGACCTGCACTGAGTCCTACTCGATATTAAGGTCAGTTAGCTAAGGCCTCCAAGAGCGCAATCAAGCCATAGATAGATTGAACCATTATTATTGCCCAAGTTTAGTGTCCCCTTCAGCTTGTAGAGCCTTCTTTTCTTAGCTTGTTACCTATAGGTCCTCCATTAGCTTAGATTTAGATTTAGGTTTTATTTTAGAGTCCCCTTCAATCAAAAACATCAAAAATATACCAACACATGCATGTATGTAGTCTTAGGCACTCTTGTACATAGAGACCTAACTAAGGTAGCTTTCCTATGAAAATGATACCCGCACTCAAATCTGCTATACCATGAACGATCCATATACTTGTGGGTTAAAACAACATCAAAGATTAATAGTGTTGATAGGATCTCATTCCCCTTTTGTCATCACATTGGATTTTTATTCGTTCTGAATTAAAAAGAGTAAGTCGAAGGGGAGAAGTTTTCGCTTTTCCTCTATGCCAAAAAAAAAAAATCTTTTAAGACATTATATTGCATAAAAGAATTTCTAACTACTAGAACTATGTCCTTTCAAGATTAAATGTTCATCTTTTAAACATCATATTAAAAAGAATTTCTAACTAATCGTATAAATGTCCAAAAATACTTTTTAAAATTTTAAACCATTATTGTAACACACTGAACACTTTTTAATCCATTATTAAAATTAACTATAATTATCTTTTGAACTTTAAATTATATAATAAAATAAGTCAATCACCCAACTAGAATTACTTAGTTGCATAATAAGAGTCATTAAATTTGTAAAAACTATCCAAATAGAAGTGTTTATTTATACTTGTCTCTTTCTCATTACATAGCTTCAAAATATAGTTATTTCATCTAATTTCAGTTATTGTGTTGTACTAATCTTCATTACAAATTATCTCTAATCACAAAGAATTCGCTTCTATGCAGTGCTTGGGCATCCAACTATTACCATAATATAGCGATATCTATGAGCCCCTTTCTCGCCTCTTATCTCCTTTCTACTCCACATTTCTCCTTTCTCTATTTTAGTGATACAGTTGTATATTGTCAATGCTAAAGTTGCATTTTGTTTGAAAATTATCTTCTATTTTTCATATTCTATTTTCCTTTTTCAAAAATAATTTTTGTTTTATGTTATGCCAAATTTTAAAAAATATTTTGTTTGAGAAGAATGAAAATTATTTTTTTATGGATTAAAACTATCAAAATTGTTTATGTGTATTTTGTCTTTATATACACACAACACAAATAACACGTATCACACATTACACACATTATACACAATGCATACATACTACACATGTTACATATAATAAACACTCTACACACAGTACATACATATTACACACATTAAAAAATTATATACACTACACACATTGTACACATTAAAAAAGCTATACACATTACACATACTACACCCATTAGACACATTACACACAACACACACATTACACAACTTACATATTACATATATTACACATATTGCGCATATTACACACACTAAACACAATGCACAATTACACGCTATGTGTAATGCACATAGTACACATATTATACATATTACACATATCAAAGACAAAACCTGCAGTATACATATTATGCACATTATATAATAAATTTGTTAGATGTACTATGTATATCACACACTACATATATTCACATAATATTCACACTATACAAATTACACAAATTTACACATGTTGCACACATTACACATATTACATATGTAGTACATAATATATAGTAAGTGTAATACATGTGTAGAGTATATTGTATTTGTAATGTGTAGTGTATAGTGTGTGTAATGTATATATAAGAACAGAGAAAAAAGATATGAAAGGTTGGAATATTTACTTTGTAGAAATATATGAGCATATAAGAGTTCCTTATATGGAACAAAATAGGAACTAATCTTTCTAATAAAAAAGAAACTGATTCCTATAATTATTATTACAGATACTAGTTCCTCTAGTCAAGGTATTTTAGTCCTAACTAAATATAATACACAATAATAATGATTCCCTAAAATAATCACAAATCTTTAAACATTCCCTCTTAAATTGGCATGAAGATATCATTCATGTTAAGCTTCCTGACTAAATTTTAGAATTGTGCTTTTGGAAGACTTTTGGTGAGTGTATCTGCAACTTGGCTAGTGGTTGGTACATAAGACGTGCATATTACATTACTTGCCAACTTTTCTTTAATGAAGTGATTATTCACTTCAACATATTTTCTTCTATTATGTGGGACCAAATTGTGAGTAATTGAGATTGTTGCTTTCTTGTCGCAATAGATTTTGGTAGATATTGCCATAAGAACCTTCAACTATATTAGAAGTCTTTTTATTTATAGAACTTCACAAAATCCGTGTGCTATTGAGTGAAATTCGGCTTTTACAGTACTCTTAGCCACAATGCTTTGTCTTTTACTTCTCCAAGTGACCAAAATCTTCTTCAATAAAGATGCAATATTCCAAGATAGAACTTTTGTCACTTATATACCAACCCAATCAACATATGTGTATGCTTCTTCTTGGAAATGGTCTCTTTTTTTTTTTTTCCTTCAATAAAAGTCCTTTCCTAGGAGTTTCTTTGAGGCATCTTAAGATTTTGAACACAACTTCAAAGTGAGCAATACTAGATGAGTGCATAAATTGGCTTACCATACTTACTACAAAGGCTATGTCCACCCATTTATAAGCCAAATAAACTAGTTTCCTAACTAATCTTTAATAACAATCACGGTTCACCACTTTATTTTTAGCTACTGCTAACTTCAAGTTGGGATTAATAGGTGTATCTGATGCCTTACATATAGTCGTTCCTATCTCTTTGAGAAAATCAAGGACATACATGAACTGGTTAATGAAGATTCCTTCCTTGGATTTTGCAAACTCCATATCGAGAAAATATTTAACTTCCCTATTAACCTCAAGTTTAATTTCATGTTGTTAATGTCAAGAACATCATCTCCAATCATTATTATATCATCTACATACACAAGGAAGATGACAAATTTACCTTTGGTGGGGTGCTTGAAAAACAAAGTGTGATCAGGCTTTTCGGGACTACTTTAGCCATTTTTACAAAGAGCACACCCAAAGTACTCAAACTAGGCTCTTGGGAACTATTTCAAACCATGAAAGATTTCTTTAATTCTCACACTTTACCTCTTCCAAGGCTTCCTCCCAACCTTGGTGGAAAGTTAATGTTAGCATTTATATATTTTGATGATGATCAATTTCATTAGTCTTGGTGATAATCATATTGATTAATAATGATTGTATTGATTATATAACTCACATGCTTAAATTGCTAATATACGTTGCTTTGAGTCATTTTGAAAAAGATAGATCCTTGAGCTCCACGGAAGGACATTTGTTGTAAAGCTCAATTGTTTCTAAGTCTTGAATGCATATTTGAAGATTTCTTAAAGACTTGAAGCAAAAGGGTGACATAAAGATGGAGATGAAAGACATAAGGGCCACAGATGTAGAATTCAATGTAAGTTTGCCTCTTATGTGTGTTGCATTGTTTTGGCTCAAAATATTATATGCAAACATGTTCTTGACTTGTTTTTGAAAACTAGCTTATATGGGCGTTTAAAAGATGTTTCGGAACTTTATTCATACTTGAAAAGGGAGTTTGGTTCAAAAGTCCTCAAAATGCTTTACAAAACTCTTTGGTAGGTGAGGCATGTGAGCAACAACATATGGCAGTGAACAGGTGGATTGCATGTAGGTGTAAGATGAGATTGACCGCATGTGCATAAGCTCATTGTCTAGAGAACTCAACGTTTCATTGTCTAGAGAACTCAAGGTTCTTTAACAAGTAAGGGGTGCGGGCAATTGTTGTGAGAGTACCTCGACTTCCTGTGGGTAAAATTTGAAAAATTTTATTTGAAACTAACCATTTTTGGTACAATATGCTTGATCTTATCCACTCCCAAGTTTCAAATCTCAAAATTTGAATTAGCCCATGTGTCTAATAGATATTTTCCAAATATGCACACCAATATCTATGAGCCAAAATTGACAATCTTTGTACACATTTTGAAGCAATCATAGGACTTATCATAAATTCTATCCACTTTTGAGCTTATTATCTCAGCTTTTACACTTTCAATATTCATTGTAATCAATACAAAAAGCTAGATTGAGTATGTAAGACTTTGATTACTAAAAACAAGAGTGGTTGGAGTTTTTTCTTGGATTGGGTTACTAAAAGTTGTTGTATGGTTGATTTGAGTTTTGCCAACATTTGAAAAGCTCAGTTTCTTGATTAGTAGAGATTGTTTGAAAATTTCTAAAGCGGAAAGCTTTAGATAGTCGATGTAGACTTGTGCTGTATTACTCTGCAGTGTGTTCAATTCATTTACTTAATTTTAGTTTTACTTCAATTGATCATGAAATGTCAACACCTGCTTGACTAAGTTCTAAAATAGTCATCAAACTCAATTTTAGTCACAAACACATTATTACCCTTCCCTCCCTTCCCCTTTCTAAGGTGTGTTTGCCACTCGCAAGTGATATCTAAAGCTAGGGTTTTATAGAAGAGTTACATTTACTGAAGTGATAGATGACAAATAGATTGTCATATGATGAAGGATTCTCACCATTCAACCATCCAAGGTTCGATGGAATTAATTGCCTATTTTGGAGATGTAGAATGGAGATCTATATTCAATTGACTAATTACAAGCTTTGGACATTGATGAAGGATGATCCCTATGTCTCGATAAAGATTAATGATAATGGCATGATGGTAGTCACGAAAAGAACGAACTTACTCACGAGGATAAGGTCACGATGACCAAGAACTATAAGGTACTCAATATCATTCATTGTGCTATAAACAAAATTGAGTGAAATAGAGTTTGTCGATGCAAATCCATAAAAAAGGTTTGAGATTTGTTGAAAATGTTGTATCAAGGCACTAGTTAAGGATGCGAGAATTGGGCTCTACATTCATAACTACAAGTTGTTCTGAATGAAGGTCAGTAAAAGCTTGAATGAGATGCGTTAACAGTTTGCTAAAATCATCAATTATTTGAGTGCTTTGGAAAGACATATACGAATGTTGAGCTTAATAAGAAGATTGGTTGGCACTACCTAACGAGTACAAGCCAAAGGTGACTTCAATTCGGGAGTCAAAGAGCCTTGCTACTATGACCATAGATGAGCTTATTTGTATTTTAGAGACAGAAGAATTGATACTTAACCAAGAGAAGCTACAAGATGAGGAGGAAAAGAAAATGAAGAAGTTTTTGGCGCTCCGAGCTATTAAAGAAGAGAATGAATAAGATGGCAACAATGAAAAGCAATGAGGAAATTTCCATGATTGCTAAAAACTTGAGAATGTTTATGAAGTACAAAACGTTGAAAAAGGGTGATTCCTTGAAGAAGAAGGGCAAAGAAAAGGCTAATGAAGAGCTTACATGTTTTAATTGCAAAAGAACGGGTCATATCATGTACAGTGTTTGAAGCTTGTAAAGAATAAGGGCAAGAAAACAATGCAAACCATCTAGGATGGTGGCAATTCAAGCAATAACTTTGGGAGTGAGGAAGAACAAGAGTAAATGGATAACTATATTTGCTTTATGGCTCACAATGATAAGGTAATTATTGGTTCACCTGCTTCTACTAGTCATGATAGTCCTTTAATTGATCAAGATGAGGAGTTCACACTTGATGATATGAGAGAAGCTTTGAATGAATTGTATGAGGTTTTAAAAATAAATTGCTTCAAAAACAACTCAAGGAAGTCAATTGCAAAGAAATTTTATTAAGAGAATGGTTTGAGTTGAAAAAGAAAAATGCCTTGTTAACAAACTCTTTTGAAAATGATTTGCTTCTTAAGGAAGAAAATTTGAGTTTGGAATAGAAAGTTGAGGATTGGACAAACATGTTGAGAATTTTGCAAAAGGAAAGGAAAATTTTGAGGTTTGCTTAGCTTTCAACAAATTGCTTTTGAAAAGAGTGGACTTGGGTTATGACCCAATTTCAAAGAAAAGTTATTTCAAAAACTATTTTGTGAAGGCATCCACATCTTATGTCGCATCATTCTCATATGCTAACACTTCATCTTCACATGTCCATGGTAATTTTTTTTTTTTTAATGTTACATGTACATAGTGTGAAAGAAAAGGACATATTTCTTCTCAATGCAATGTGAGGAAGATGTGTGAAAGGTTCTTTAGTGCCTATGTGGGAGAGACCAAAGTGGGTCACGAAGCAAAAATCATGAAAGCGAACCACCAAGGACCCAATTAAAGTTGGGTACCTAAGATGCAACTAAATGTCTTATTTGTCAAAAATAAGCTTCTTTTCTGCTAAGTAATCAAGAACAATTTTCCATTAAAAAAGGAACTTGTACAAAACAAGGACAAAAAACTTTTAGTGCACCCTATAAGGCCTTTGATGGGAGAGTTTTGCACATCTTTTGAGAAGGTAATGTTATTGCTAATCATTCAGCCAATCAAGGTGTTGCATTGCCCCACTTGCTTACCTTCACTTCTTCTATGGTTTGGCTCATCTCAGAGGACTTCTTGGTTTGTTAAACTTGGACTCCCCTATTTGTGTAGGTAGCTTTCTTGTTTGGCTTTTGATTTGGTTGTTGATACTTTGTACATTAACCTTGTAAGACTACCTTATTAGTTTTTTGCTTGGTTTTTCTTATAGTGGGTGAAGTAGTACTTCAGCCTGCTAAGTTCTATTTGCATCGCATCTTTTTTGCTTGTACTAAAGGTTGAAATGTGAACCTCTCATCTTAAGGGTTTTTCTTCTTCTTTTTAAAAAGGGTCAATTGTTGTTTCCTTATCGTGTACTTTTTGGTTTTTGGAATAGAACGCTAGGGAAAAGTCCCTCCTTTTTCTTTTATAAAAGATCATTCTTTTAGTAAAAAAAACTTGTGCAGCCACCAAGTTGTCTAAATTAAATTTTGTCTAAAAGCCCAACTTAGTGTTTTGAAAATACTAAGTTAACTAAATGAAATTACCAATGGTGGTGATTGGTATAACGTGATGAAATAACATTCCTCAATGGAGCTTGATCCTTAAATTGGTATGAGGTAATCTATGAAGAAAATCACATTGTGGACGGAATTCCATTTCCACAAATATGAAAGCACCCGTTAGAACTAAAATAAATGGAAATGGGTAATTCCAATATTTCTAAGAATGCAAATCTTCTTTTAATCAAAGACTAAAATATCCTTTAAAAAATTAACATATATTACAAAGTTAGGCTTTTTATATCACAAGTAAAAAATAAAAATAAAAATAAAATAAAATAAAAATAAAGATTAAAGAATATACATAAACATAAAAATAATGATAAATAACAATAATTTTATGTAGATTATCTTTAGAACAAAATAAAAATAAAAAATCACCAGGATATCTTCTACTTATCAAATTTTCCTATTTTAGTTTGGTTTTAAAAGTATATATTGCTTGTTGTCAAAATCTTGACACAATCTAAGCATAGATAATGTGTTAAATGCGATGTTATCTTGACACACACATACACATATTAGCAATCCTGTGAATCTTTACAAGGCAACTTTTTTTGGCTCATAACATGCTACACACACACATACACACACACATATATATATATAATTTTTATTAAAGTTATTAGTTTAAATATCTTTTACAATGTTATTAGTAGTACTAGTATTTTTATTATTACTATAATAATAATAATAATAATAATAATAATAATAATAATAATAATAATAACAATAATAATAATAATAATAATAATAATAATAATAATAATAATAATAATAATAATAATAATAATAATAATAATAACAATAATAATAATAATAATAATAATAATAATAATAATAATAATAATAATAATAATAACAAGATTTTTTTTGCATGTTGCTATCTATCACATCTAGAGGGAGAGAAACCGAAGGGTATTCACAAAAGACACCCTAGAACTAAAGAGAAGCTATTTAGTTTGATTATTTTTTATGTAAAACCTAAGATGAATAGTGGTAGTAAATATAGTTACAACTCTATCAATCGGAAACTTTGTTATAGATGGAATAATAAACTTTAATTTGATTGCGGCTGATGAATTTTTGTGGCACCTATTTTTGGTTGTAAGGCTTGCTTTAATATAACCCCTAAAACAGAAAACCCCATATTTAGAGGAGTTGTTAGTTATAAAATGCTTTAATAGCTTCTCTATCCCATCTCAAAATTTTAGGTTTTTTTTCAACCCCAAAGCAAAAAACTCATATATGGGTTTTTTTTTTTTTTTTTCATCTCCAAAGCCAACACTCAAATCCCATCCCCCATTTCCCATAGCTTTAAGACAACAATATTTTAAAATAGGATAACTGTTGGAGTAAAATTAAAACAAGGATTCTTTAAACTGAGAGTTTGATAAATAATAGGGGAACTATTAGGGTAGAACTGAAAGTAGGAGATTTAAAATTATAAGAAAATGACTCAATCACTTAAATTTAGAGGAAAAAATAGAATAGCTGTTGGAGACAGCCTAAGTATCTTTTGATCTAATGCAAGTTCTTACTAATTGAGGAAAAAAAAACATGATAAATGAAGATAATTCTGTCATTTTTGTAAAATTCATTTCCAATACTATTGTAATATACAAACCATGAGATATGAGTTATTGAATCAATATATCCATTCTTATCCTAATTCCTAAAATAGTAATAAATTTGTTTTTTCCAACACACTAAATTATATAAATGAATCATTTTAAATACACAATTTGGTTTTGTTGTTGTTCGTGTGATAGTTGACTTTGGTATTATACAAGTTTGTTGTGCCTTGCAGCTTTTTCTATATCCCTTTTGAGATGTTTGTCTACGTTCGAAAATTCCTCCTATCTTCTGATCCTGGCTGTAGAACCGTACATGTCTTTGGTCATGCTAAACCGCGTGACAAATTGGGTGCTTATACGATCATGGTAGGTTTTCTTCCTTTTGGTTTGGATTTGTACTTTTTCTAAACCCATATTTATTTATGTACAATTTTATTTTGTATCTTATACTTTTGATGATATTTTTATACTCTTATAAATATTTTTAATATTAATATAAATCTCAAGTTTGTTTTCAGAAAAAAAAAAATAATCATTTTCTCATTTATAAAGTTTATCACTTTTAATGTAATTTATTAAAGAAAAAGTCATTTTGGTGACTAACCGATATCTTATCCTGCAAAACCTCTACATACAATTTCCATTTGAAGGTCTTAATTCAATCAGAAATGGCTACAGAAATGAGTATCAACCCGGAGCCACTACAGGCCTTGTTCAACTCCATTGAAGCCAAAAATAATCTCCTCTTCACCATTACTGACCTCCACAAAACCCTAACCCAACACTTCACCACTCTCCAACAAACCCTCACCCAAAAATCCCAAACACTAGATTCCCAGATCCTAGAATTCAACCAAAATACCCAGAATGCCCTTCAGAAGCTCCGTGATCGCGAGGCCGCCATCCCGGACCGCGAGGCTTCGCTGGCGAGGCGCGTGGAGGAGGGGAAGGCCAACGCGCTGCAAGAGATTGAAGGAATGGGAGGGGCTGAAGGGAGTTTGGGAGAAAAGAGCTTGGGGCAGTTGTTGAGGGGGTACTTTAAGCATATGGATTCCGGTGGAGTTGTGAGGTTCTTGTTGCTCAAGCGCAAGGAGTCCGCCGCCTTGAGGGCAGAGGTTGCTGCTGCTGCTGCTGCTGAGGAAGCTGTGGACCCGATGAGGTTATTCATCTATTTCTCCTATGTGAGTGTGTGAGTGTGCGTGTGTGGTTGGGTTTATTATTGGAATTTGTGAAATGGTTAAAATTTGTGATTAGGATTAATAATGGAGGGATTAGTTATAGGAATACTTTAAATTAGAGAAGTTGTTTGAAATAGTTCGGACGTTTTTAGGGCCGCTGGTCGAGGCATCCGTTAGAAAGTGTGGATGAAAAAGATTGAAACTTCTTAGTGGAAGTTGAAAATAATTTAACTTGAAGATTAGAAGAGGAACCTTTTTTTGTTGAATTTTGTTTTACTTAATAAGTTTATCAAAACTAGATCGGAGAATTTTGTATTAGTTTCTATAGAATCAGAAATGCGACCCGCATTTTTGGTTTTGAAGTGGCTCGAAGTGATAAGTAACTACTCTATGATGTAAATATGATTCGTTTAGCAGTTTTGGGTTAAAAATTTCTTTTCTTTGATGCTTTACCATGCTGATTATATGCTAGAAGTTAATTGGATTAACCTTTTCCTTTCTCCTGCCCTTGGCTTGGGTGTTTGTGATGAAAGAATTATCAGGTGGGAAGTCTTTGTTGCAATAACTTGAGGTGGAAAGTCTTTGTTGCAATAACTTGAGGTGGGAAATCTTTGTTGCAATAATTTGATGGTTTACTTGTTGATTGAACTTACTTTGGTTGCTTTCAGATTGGTTCTAGATGCCGTAGAGGAGTTTGTGACAATGAAGGCAGAGGGAAAAGCTGGATTGGCAGACAGGAGGTGGGCATGTGGGATTTTGGTACAGTCTGTGGTGCCAATTTCACAAGAGATTGGTGGTGTTGGGAGAAGCTTGAAAGAGAGGGCAATAAGGGTGCTGGATAAATGGAAAGGGATATTAGCAGGTGGAGATGGAGGTGGTGGAGTTGGGGCAAGTGAAGCAACAATGTTTTTGCAGATGGTTATTGGATTTGGATCGAAGGACAAGTTTGAGGAGGAGTTTTTGAGGAAATTGGTTGTAGAGTTTGCATCAAGGAGGGACATGCCAAGGCTTGCTGCGACTTTGGGATTTGTGGAAAAGATGGGAGGTGTGTGTCTTTTGAGCTCTTTAAATATGATTTACCTTAGTACTATTTGTTTTTATGTGGTATGGTTAGCTTATTTACTTGTGTAACAAAAATGGCAATGCTGATCATAAAGGGAATATCTAGTTTTTGTGATGTAACAATTTAAAAATTATATACTGATTATGAAGGTAATATGTGAAGTGCATTTAGAAATCATTTAGAGATGCATGATGTTAGTGTTTTACCACAATGTCTTTAATTGGATAACCAAGATATTATGAAGTTCTTCCTTGGAACTTCAAAAGGTCTAGCTCAATTTTTGTTTCATTCTATGGTGAATTTGGTGTTAGGTCTACTGTTAAAATCGTGTTTGGCCGACATTATTGAAGGTTGCTTTATTTGTTTATCTGCATTCACTTTTGTGTTTTAATTCTCACATTTACTTATTAGAAGCTTCTTTTGCTCAAACATGTGCCCTCTTCTACCAATAGAATTGAATAGATAAGTTGGGGTTGAACTCATGAGAATAGCTGAAAGAGGGTGTTTGGCTTTGCTTATAAGCTAGTCAAATCTGCTTATAAACAGAAAATAGAAATTACATGTTTGGCAATTCTTGCTTGTAGTAGCTTTCCCTTTCTTTTCTTTTTTCCGTGCTTATAAGCAACCTAGATTGACAAAATAAAAAGACTTTCCTATCTCTTAGATATTGATAGTGTTCTACAAAATAATTAGAGAAAGGTCTTTACATATTATCCCAACACTCCTTTATTTGTTTAGTAGTGGCTTATGAGTATCAAAAGCTGCTTATAAGCATATTCAAATAAGCAAAGCAAATGGGTTCTAAGTGGGAAAGAGAATATATAGATTTTAAAATTGAGATGTTCCTTAAGTGGTAAAGGAAATAAAAAACAGTGCCTGATATTTCTGAAAGTACTTCACTTCGTTCATACATGTTAACACAGTAAATAAATAAACTAATATTCTCTCTACAAGTTGAAGCCTTTAGATGAGGTGGTAACTTAATATAGTATCAGAGCCTGGAAGCCAAATGGCATAGGTTCAATCCTTATCGCCACCCATTTAAAAAAATATTAAATTGTTCGTGTGCAAGTTCTAAATAAATTAAGCTGCACATGAGGGGGCGTGTTAACATAGTAAAAAAATAAACGAATATCTTCTCTACAAGTTTAAGCTTTTAAATGAAGTGGTAACTCAGTAATACGTAAGGAGGAAAAGCCTTAGAATAAAGGTCTAGTACTTGCAAAATTAATAGAGGTGTTGGGTCTAGTGTGTAAGAAGCAATTAAGTTTCATTCCTCAAAAATAAAAGGGGTTAGAAAAGATAAATGAAATAGAGGGTAACTACAAACTTGTGAAGTTCTTTGGGAAAGAACGAAATTACCTATAGAAATCCTTTCTTGATGCTCTTTAAGTTCAGGATGTCTGAGCTTCGTAATAGAATTATTTGTTCCAGAAGCCTGCTTGTTTTCGTCAACAACTTGATTGAGTTCATATTTTAGAAATTAGAATAGGCTACATAATATGCTTTCAGTAGCAACATGTTATCAAATTGATGCACCATCGAACAAAGGAACAAGAAAGAGCTGCAGTATAAATATGTATAGACATGGTAGGGAGATGTAGGGTGTTGCTACGAAGGTGAACACTAACTATTGTTCCCTTAAAGAAATAGTTTACCATGGAATATAAAATTGGGAAAATTTGAAGAAAGAAAAAAGCAGCAAGGACGGATGGAGCAAATGGAGCTAAAATCTAACTCTAGTTCAATGATAGTATCTGTACTGCAATTTATGCTTTTAAGCTTCATTTCTCTGTCATACATTGATATTGCGAAAGTAATTATAAATAGTTAAGGGTTAATTCCACCTAATAACCTTAAGTTTTACATGGGTGGCACTTATTAACTCTTACATTTAGTTTTAAACACTTGTTAATCCTTGACTTAGGTCAAATCTAGTAAAGTTATGTATCTATTGATAAAAATAATATAGTTACTTTATTCAAATTTGTCTTTCAAAATTGCAAATCCTTAAACAAGAAAAATACAACCCTAGGCCTTCAATTAGTATGACTTCAACACAGTTCAGAATGTTCTTCTGCACAAATCGGTAGAAAACCCTCATATATGTATATATAAATATGTATAAACATATATTCAATCACATACATATACAAACTCATATATGCACGTATGCATATGACCATAGGCTGAACCTTTCCCTCCCCATTGCAAGCACCCCACCCCACCCCACCCCACCCCGTAGATTGGACCTACCCTGCAATCACCCCCCACCTTGGCGCGCCCTCATGCCTACTTTACACCAGTTGAATCCACCCCCATGCTATCCTGAACCCAACCCTCCCTCATCATGCTTATACATGAACGTACAGGTATCTATGTGTATATACAATGACTATCCGCGTGTGTATCTATTTTGGTGGGTGTTTGCATGTGAACCTTTGGTGTGAATCTGAGTGTGTGTAAGTGATGACGAAAAAGTGGGTTTTGTGTTGGGGGTGATGATGACGACAGTGAACAAGAAGAAGACGAAAGTTAAGATGCGTGTTGATTAAAGTGCATGTGTGCTTTGGTGTGTATTTGGTGTTTGGATCTAGAAAAAAAAAGAGTATGAGGATGTGGCTTGAATGACAAGGGTACCTTAGTCCAAAAGATATGTAATACTAACTTGTGTGATATTTTTTTAATAGCAATTTCATGGAAGGTTATTAAGTGAGTAAAACTAAATATAAGAGTTAACAAGTGTCACTCCATGTAAAAGTTAAAGTTGTTAGATGGAATTAACCCAGTAGTTAAACAATAGTAATGATACAAATTTATATGCAAAATTGGGAGATAGAAATTTTTAAGAAGTAATTGGAAGATAGAACTTACTATTACCGGGGAGTGAAAGAAACAAAACAAGAAAAAAGAATTGAATTAAGTGATGAAAATAAGTGTCAATATCTCACAGTCTTATTATGTTGCTTATCATGCATACTTCATTCTGGGAGTGTTTTGCAACCTCCAACGTTGATCTTGCAATTCAAACTCTCTTCACAATCCATCAACAAACCTAATGGCATATTTAATGCGTCAATAACCATTATTAGTAAGATTTCAAACTGAACACCATAGAACACCGTTGAAGTCAAGTCATTACCTTTACATCACTTGCTGGAAGAATGTCAAAACTTCATAATCAAGATGAATATAAAATAGGTTAAAAAGTGAAGCTCTGCTGTACTTATCATATTAAGTAATCCTACTTCAAATCGAAAAGCACACCCATAACTGATTAATCACTTTTCTATAGGCAATGTCAATAATGTCACTAAAGGAAGAGGTTTAATAACTGAGTAATCATTTTTCTGTAAGCAATGGCAATGGAGTCATTAAAGGAAAAGGTTCAATCTTCGTAATCTTTGTGGATACGTGATTCGAAAAGAAAGAGAAAATTAAATTAGAACTAGTAGTTTGACTTCATTGACAAACCTTCTTAGTGTCCTTAAGACTGGAGGGGTAGAAGGAGACTTGTCTGCATAGCAATATAGCGTAATAAAGCTTTGACTATTTAAGCTGAAAAGAGCATTGTATTTTGGGTGCTGAATATTATTTTAGGAAACACTTAAATGATGTGATTTAGAACTTTGAGTAATATCTGGCTCAAAAGTTTAAATTTAAACAAAAAGAGAGGAGAGAGATTATAGGGGAATAATCTAAATCTATCAGTTTACACTTACCAAAAGAGAAGAATCTGGAGAACTGCAATGCAAAGTTACTTATATCTTTTGTAACTTATTATTGTTGCGTGGTGTATTAAGTAATTGAAGATCTTGTTGTAGTAGTCATTATATAAACTCGGAATGAGTCAAAGTATGTTGGATTTTGGTATACTCTGACTCTTACCCAGTGTAGTAAATTGCTGTGACTTAAAATATGTTGAATTTCGGCATTGCAAAGTGAAGATGAATGTTTTTCTTACCTTGAAAGTCTAAAGCTAATAGTTGATCCTAGATGCCTGATTTTGCACATTCTAACATATTGAGTTGACAATTCTTGTCATGCTTTTTCACTCAATCCTTCCTGAATAGGGAAGGCAAGGCTGACCTCTTTCTGGGTGGGCCTTTCCTTCTAAATGCCTGAACGATCTGACAAATAGTCCGAGGAAAAGAGATTTCTATGGTACTGCGTGATGTCTTTTTGGTCTAGAGCTTCAGTTCCCATAGTTGTATGAAAGTAAACAGATTGAGCTGCTGGCATCAAGGGCCAGAGATTATATGCTGCTGCAGAAACTTGGGTGCTGGCCAATATTTAGAAAGGTTGGCCTTGTCATATATAACTGTTCAAGCTAGGTTCTGCTTTCCAGGTTGAAGCGAGAGAGGGGAAGGCAAACTCTTATATATGTAGAGCATCTGATGAAATTCTGGTGGTTAAATATGGGACCTTCGTGATGATCTCTATCTCCATAGGATCAAGTTAAATAGCACCAGTTTGGGCTTTGTTCTGTTTTTCCTTCTCCATGGCTTTGAGTTGCATGATCTTG
Organism: Cordia subcordata; assembly: GCA_028554755.1. Classification (NCBI taxonomy): domain Eukaryota; kingdom Viridiplantae; phylum Streptophyta; class Magnoliopsida; order Boraginales; family Cordiaceae; genus Cordia; species Cordia subcordata. The sequence goes on along the minus strand of JAPTOF010000026.1, from coordinate 1,706,835 downwards.
GCAACAACTTGCAGAATTCTACGTCTATAAAGAAACCTTGACACTGTAGTATGTCTATATAATTAGCATAAAACGGATACTCTGTTCTCTCCTGCATTCTTTTACTACCATTGAAATATTAATGGATATTACTGGTCTTTTATGCAGATATAATTGATGAGCTGGTGAAGAGTGGGAAAGAGATTGAAGCCATCTATTTTGCTTACGAGTCTAAATTGACTGAGCGGTTCTCACCTGTTCCACTTTTGAGGTCATGTCTCGGGAATTGTCGCAAAAATGCCAATGATATATCAAAGAGTGGAAGTTTTAGTGCTGCTGCTGTGGTGCGTTCATTCCTCATTCTATTTCAGTTGGTGGATCTCTAATCATTGTTTGGGAGGCATGGCAAGACACAATGTATATCTTTTCTTCAGTATGCACTTGAAATGAATGCATTTTGGTAGTAAATCTGGCACTGTGCAGCATATGGAAAAAAAAATTAGGTGGTGACATTTTAGTTGTTCATTTTAATTATTCTATTACAAGTCATGGTTTGTACTCCATGAGGGTATCAACACGCCAGAAACATGATAATACATATCTAATCTATAGGCTTGCAAAAAATGCCCCAAGTTTCTTTATTAATTTTATTCCCTTTTAGATTTTCTTACCTGTGGAAGGCCAAAAACAGAAAAAGTAGTCCCTTCTGAGATTTTTATTACGCTGTGGATGCTTCTTTTGTTGTGGTCTTTCGAGCATCTCTCAAATGCCTATTTAATTGATGCATGCACTGATTTTTCAGGACAAGGCCAACAATATGGAGCTGGAGAAAACAAAAGCTATTATAAAATGCGTGGAGGATCACAAGCTTGAATCTCAATTTTCAACAGACAGCCTCAAGAAGCGTGTTATTCAGCTAGAGAAGGCTAAAGCAGAGAGGAAAAAGAATACAGCATTGATGAGTAAGCCTTCAAGCAAGCGGACCCATGGAGGGAGTGGCAGGGGTGGCGGTCCACCCTCCTTCCGGCCACCTAAAGCGGGAAGGTTTTCTAGTTCCTCACCTTTCCATCAGAGAACTCCTTCCCGACCCCAACAAGGACCTTCAGCTAGATTTGATGCCAGATTTTCTGGACCATATAACTATCCAAGTCAAAGTGTGTACGAGGTTCCTGGCATGGCTTCATATGGACATGGGTATGGTGGAGCTCATACTCAAAACCCCGTTGGGCCTACTCATCAATACCCATATGCAACTCATAATGCTGGAGGTGGTGCTGTGCGGGGAGGTGGTCTATATGGAGGCCAGGGATCTTATGAAGGACAGAGCGGTTATGGTTCATATGTTTATAGCGGAGCTGCTGCTTCACACGCAGGTTCATTCCCACCCCAATGATCAAAGGTGGGGCATGCAATACAAGCACGAAGAACTTTCACACTTTTGCGCCATCAAACTGTTTCTGGGAGGCCTTTGTTTACCACATTTGGGTGGAACTGAACTCAAGGGTCCATGGAGGCAATGTACTTTCATAGGAGCAGATCCTTGTGAATATCAAATTTGGTATAAAGTTTACACTTGATAGGATTAGGAAAGTCAGGAACTCACTTTTGAATAGGCCATCTGCTTTGATATATACATATTGATGATTGTTTCATAGCTAGGTAACCTTTTGGTGTACCAACTATTTGTACTTATTTTGCTTATTAATGATAGCTCCTGCTCATTTTATTATTAGTTCATGAAAATGGCATGTAGCTAGAGATTTGGGGTTCATATTTTTTAATACACCGAAAATGAAATGAGGGCCGTTCTCTCTCTCTATTTCGCAGACCATGATCTGTGCGGTTTTTTCTTTTGCCCTTTCGTTAGTTTCAACCTTTTTGCCCTTTTCATTTCTTTTTTGTTTCAAAAATTTTAACCCTTTCCAAGGAAAACCTTTTTGTTTCAACCTTTTTTCCCTTTGATTTTCTTTTTTTTCCAATTATTTTGCCCTTTCCAATAATTTTTTGCCCTTTATTTTAAGCCTGACTTCAGGTTACTTGTTCATGCATCTAATTTCAATACTACTAACATTCTCCAATACAGGGCTCTTGTCAACTGTGTTTAGCCCACCAAGTGTCAGCTCAGCTTGCTTGGCTATTTACAACCCCAAAACTTAAACCTTGATATGGATCGATCTTTTCATAATATAATAACACATTATTTGCAACGGTTGTGAATTGTTTAGATCAATTCGTCATCAATTCACACGCTAAATCTCCTTTCAAGATGACATTACTGCACCGGTTCTCTTTTTACTTGATTGCACGGATCCAGGACAAAGATGATATCTTGTGTATTAAGTTGTATATCATCTTGCTTTTCTGTTTTGTTTTTGTTTTTTTGTTTTTTTGTTTTTGGTTTTTTTTGTTTTTCTAGATATCAAGTTAACCACTAAACTTGTATTTGTTTTGACATCCGTCTAATTCTATTATTGAAATTAACATCCAAAAGTGACACGGCCTTTCAGATTCTGGAAGCAATAAGTTTTAATGCCAAAAGTCCAAGCGTTTCGTGGAGAAAGACCAAAGTCTGCCATTTTTCCTCCTTGCCTGCCCATTTTTGCACGGGCCTTCATTGTATAAAAGATTTAGTGACGACAGTGCTGTCTGCCTAGTCCTTGTCCGTCTTTATATACATGGCTGAATTTAGACCACTTTTATTTATGAGTGTCGGACTTGTCGTTGAAAATTCACCTAATATTTCTATTCTTGCATCCTCCAAGGGTCCATCCTAATTTAACAGGTTTATCGTCGACTTTGATTCCCGATTTTATGGTTTCTTGAAAACTTGAGACCTGTTCTGGTCATTGGACCAAACTTCTAGTTTTCGAGAGCTTGAGCCTTGTCTTGGTTACTGGGCCTAACTCACAACTTTTGAGAGCTTGAGGCCTGTTATAGTCATCAGACTTAACTCATGCCCTTTAAGAAAGCTTAAGGCTTGTCTTGGTCATCAGATTTGACTTTATGGCCTTTAACTTTTTCCTCATGTTTTTATAGTCAAAACAAACACTTCTTCTCTTGTAAAATGAACATTTCTATTCCGCTTCGAACCATATAGAAAACTCCTTCCTTTTTAAGGCAGGACTCTATAAGATCAAAAAATGACAAATTTGGTTTTGAAGTTATATTTTTTGCTGCTACTAGCCTATATATTATCGCACCTCATCCTATTCCTTAATTTTCCTTGGTCCTTTTCCTCACCATATCGGGGCATGGGTTCCTTTCTCTAACTGTTCTGGTATGACGATCAAAAGTCCTCCTGCAGCACCCTGGATTAGTGCGAAGGGTATGAAGCACGCCGGGGAGCTCTGCTTCCCAATTCTCTCTCGCTCTCCCCCTATCTCCTTCCTCACGTAGCGAAGTAGCGCTTGGTGCAGCTTTTCTCATATGCTTCCCACAATGATTTAGGCGAACTCAATCTCTGCCTCTTCCCAAGCTCTTATAGAGGCGCAAAGCTTCCAGGCCTTCTCCTTCCGTCCGCAAACACTTGGTACACTTTTCAAAATGTTCAACCACCCCCCTCCAAAAAAATCCCCATGCCACTTCATTAGAGTTCTCAACCACAGTTGCCTTTTCCACCCAACTACTATTGTGGGCAATGGTGAACTAGATGAACCTTCCTAGTATGCCAACTTTGGGAAATGATGCTATGGAGTGTAGGCTCCATTGAAAGAATGGACCTATGTATTGTCCCTCTCCCCTGACTCCCTTTTGGCTTCTTAACATATCATAATGAAGACGTGATCGTTGATTCTCTCTTTCATTCCTTCAAGGTGTGCAGAGCCCATGTCTTCTTACATCATACCATTACCCAGCTCATTTCTTCTCGCTGTTGCTCTGTCTCTTCCCTTCGAATGTGATTTTCAACCATTCAGAGCAACTTGGCTATCGTTGGACACCTTCTCTTCAAAAGAGATATTTTAAAGCTCTTTTTGTAAGCATTCGATATAATACAGATGGTGTGCTGCTCCTCTAGATTCAAGGCTATTCATGAGAACCGATAAGTACATTCCCTGAGGCTGTTGTGAAGCCCCTTTCTACAGGTCCCTTTGTCTCGCCCTAGACCTTTGAACACCTGAATCAAACTAGAGACCAAGAGGGTAGCCCCTCGTACCATCTACATGCATCTCTTGATAGTGCAATCAGTATTATCCGACATTTTGCAGCCTCCAACAAGCCCCTAACTCTGGGAGTTTCTGCAAAGGTGTTTAAATAATAGACAGGGTCACTTCTTGTGTCTTATTGACCTATTTGAGTGAGTGACATCCCCGACGACGATCTTGCTCTTTGTAATCCAGGAGTTAAAGACACTGGGGTTCTTGTAGTCCCTTGGTCTCCACTTCTCTGCCACCAGTTCGTTGGGTAACCCTGGGATCCTGTACTCCTTGTTAGGTCTCTAGGCCAAGAAGGGGTTATCCATTTGTATAAGGCGAGGTCTTGGCATAACTTCTGATGGGTTATTTTTAACCTGCCACACCTGCTGGGGTAGTGCTCTCCTATGGCCCCTACCAAAGTCAAGATTCCAACTTAGCTCACTACGATGACTTTACTCAGTTTGGTTCTTAGTCATTCACACCTTCCTCAAATTCTGACTCCCATCCTTTTTTCCTTTAATAATGGGGTTTCGGATCTCTGTATGACCTTTTATTGTTGTGTTTCTCAATGGGCTTCCTTATGCTTTTTTTCTTTCTCAGAGATGGGGTCAACTGATAAAGCTCAAAATCACCAGTATTGTTACGATCGCCGGCGTCCTGCACAAACAAAAAATTATGGGGCTTGTTCCTCAGAATAAACTCTGATGATTAAGATAGCAGAGTCTCACCATTGCCTTGCAGCCATTGTACAGGTTCCAAGAAGTAAGTGCGTGTGTCAGTCGAATACTAGTGCATTTAGAAACTTTGAGGTTCGCGGTGCTCGGGATTCTAGAGTTCTAGGAACACAAAAGCCTAGGTGATCTGGATCCACATAGTAGATCTCAACCTATGCAGAGCAGTGTCAATTTTACCGAAAGGATTCACCCTTGCTCCTGTATCTTTACATTTCCCAAGACACACGACTTACACTTTACACGTGAGAAGGGCAAAATTCAAATACACTTTGTACATTCAGATCCTCTGGCCCTCGATAATCCTGGGTTGATATTGCATTGAACTCTACCTGTTATACTCCTTTAGGTCCTAACAAGGAGCACTGCGATGTCTACAAAATTTGCTTGGACATGTGGATCTCAATGAGATAAACTACATTTCCCCCATATGACACCAACTAATAAATTAAAATATTATTAGTGAAGTTTTTGCACTCAGACTTGGGTGGTTTGACCTATACAATGTTAGAATTATGATTTTTGATATGGAGGTCAAAGCCACTTTGACCTGAGAATTGGATTGGGTCCTACTCATCTAACGGGTTGGATTTTGTTTCGAATAAATGAGCGTGGTATATTTACATGTAAAAAATGGGCTTGAATGAGAAATTAGCAATCAAAATTAGATTATTAACCAGTTTGACTGCAGGATTTTATTCACCTTATAGAGCATTTATGTATAGTGCCAAGAAGAGACTTGGAAGGAAAACTATACGTGGTCGGCTTGGTATTTAAAACCAATACACATGTACACGCTAGCCTGGCACAATTGGTTGGGACTGGAAATGCTGCATGGGTGTGGCTTGGGTTTTGGCTTTAGTTTAAATCTTTGGATAGAAATTTAAAATGGTTTGTAACCGAAAGCCATTTAAATATGGAATAAAGCCCAAGATTTGTGACATGTATTATCGTGGTTACAAAACTGTCTATTAATACTAGCATCAAAGCCTGGAGTTATGTCATGTTTTATGGTTTTTACTAATTCCCTCATTGAATGCTTTGTTGGCTATTACACATATCCTATATTATAAATAGAAGCTTTCAACTAGTGCATATGAGGACCCTTAGGGTTATGTTGTATAAGGTACAACATATAGAAAATTCTAGTTTTAGCATCTTAGCATTTCAACATTCTAGTTTGTATTTTACGGAGAGAATTCTTTACTTATTAGTTCACAAGTCCTTGCCATAGGAGTGTGTTGGGGAAAAACATGCAAACACGAAGAATACGTGAAAAAATAACGGACACAATAATTACGTGGTTCGGCTTTAAAGCTTACGTCCACGGCAGCAGAGAATAATTCTATTATTGATCACGAATACTACAAGGCTCTCACTTCAGTTTCTCTCACCCCTAACATAATGAGTATTGCCACATATTTATAGTGCAAAGGTTTCCCAAACCTATTAAGCAGAAAAGACAACTAATTAATTATGTGCTACAAAAGGTAATAAGCGAATAAGGTAATATACTAATAAGGAAATCTGCTATTCTTGTTGCCCAAGAATACGAGCCACATTCAAAAAATCTCCACCTTGGCACGTATTCGCTCCAATCAACACACCATTATCCCTACAGCCAACTGCCCCTAAGGGCTCAATGCTCCGCACTGCAAATAGCAACCAAGTCCAAGCAATGCTTGAACTTGTTGACTGAAACCACCTTAGTCATCATATCTGCTGGATTCTCATGGGTAGATATCTTCTGCATCGATATGATTCCTTGTGATACAACATCTCTGATAAAATGATATCTGATATCAATTTGTTTAGTCCTCTTATGATACATCTGATTCTTCGTCAGATGGATTGCACTCTGGCTATCACAAAAGATCAGATTTGTATCTTGCTGCATCCAAGATCATGAACTGTGCCTTGTAACCACATGGCCTCCTTCACGCCTTCTCGCAATTGCCATGTACTCCGCTTGAGTCGACAATGCCACGATGATCGCAATGTCGCTTTCCAACTGATAGCACATCCAGAGAGAGTAAACACGTAACCCGTCAGAGATCTTCTCTTATCAAGGTCACCCGCAAAGTCTGAATCACAATAACCCACCAACCTCGCACAATCTCCAGTCATCTTGTTAAACAGTAAACCTACATTCGTAGTGCCACGCAAATATCTCATTATCCATTTCACCGCTTCCCAGTGTGCTTTCCCAGGTGATGCCATATACCTGCTCACAACACTAACTGCATGTGAAATATCAGGACGAGTGCACATCATAGTATACATCAAGCTATCAACAACACTTGAGTATGGAACATGAGACATATGCTCCACCTCTTCCTCAGTTTTAGGTGAGGAATCTGCAAACAACTTGAAATGAGCAGTAAGCGGCACATTCACAGGCTTTGCTTTCAGTATCCCGAAACGCTCTAGCACTTTCTCAATATAACTTTGCTGAAACAAGAACAGCTTCCCAGCGTTTCTATATCTGTGAATCTCCATGCCAAGAATTTTATTCGCTGCTCCAAGATCCTTCATCTCAAACTCATCACCTAGCTGCTTCTTTAATTCGTCGATTGCAGACATGCTTTTAGCAACAATAAGCATATCATTGACATACAAGAACAAGTACACAAACGAACCATCTGGAAGCCTTTTGAGATACACACAGCTGTCATAGGCACTCTTTGTGTATTCAGCACCTACCATGAATGTGTCAAATGCCTTATACCATTGCCAAGGTGACTGCTTCAACCCATACAAGGACTTCTTCAGTTTGCAAATATGGTTCTCCTTACTAAGAACTACATACCCCTCCGGTTGACTCATGTAAATTTGCTCCTCAAGATCACCATGCAAAAACCCCGTTTTCACATCTAGCTGCTCAAGCTCTAAGTCATGAAGAGCAACCAAGGCGAGTAAAACCCTGGTGGAACTATGCTTCACAACCGGATAGAACACTTCGTTGAAGTCAACACCCTCCCTTTGTGTATATAACCTTTTGCCACCAACCGTGCCTTGTATCGAGGACCTTCAACCCCTGGAGTACCTTCCTTTTTCTTGTAAACCCATTTGTAACCGACAACTCTCTGTCCCTTAGGTAATTCAACAAGCTCCCATGTTTGATTCTTATGAAGAGACTTAATCTCCTCACTCATGGCACCCACCCATTGAGCAGAATCTTTCCCAGATATGGCCTCTTTGTATGAATTCAGCTCATGTCTTTCAATTGTTTCGGCAATAGTTAAAGCATAAGCAACAAGATCAGTGTATTCGTACCTTTGAGACTCTCTAATCTGTCTCCTTTCTCGCCCAGTGGCAATGCTGTACTTTTGTTGTTCAAGTACATTTTGACCATGCACCTCAGTTGGTTGAGTCGGCTGAATTTGACTCCTACTATTGCTAGATGGAACATTTGGAATATCAACAAATACCTTTACCTGCTTTTTGATACCGTGGTCTAAACCAGCTACTGCTTTCTCACCAGCTACCGCTTTCTCCTTTTCTTGGTCTAATGAAGCAAACTCATTGAATGTCACATCCCTGTTGATGAGGAAATCTGGAGACTTTGGATCTGCGCACCATAACCTGTAACCTTTCCTCTCGAACGCATAGCCTAGAAATATGCATTTCTTTGCCCTCGGCTCCAACTTGCTATCCTTCATGTGAGCGTATGCAGGGCAACCGAACACCCTCAATCGAGAGTAGTCAGTAGGCTTACCGGACCATAACTCAAAAGGAGTTTTCAATTCAATAGCTTTGGATGGAGACCTATTCACCAAGTAGCATGCCGTATTGACAGCTTCAGCCCAAAAGTCTTGACTCAAACCAGATTGGGAGAGCATACAACGAGCTCTCTCTACCAGAGTTCTATTCATGCGTTCTACAACTCCATTCTGTTGTGGTGTCCTTACACATGTGCGGTGTCTCATAATGCCATGTTTCTTGCAGAACTCATCAAACTCTTTATTGCAATATTCCAACCCATTGTCAGTCCTAAGACACTTAATTTGTTTACTAGTCTGCTTCTTAATCAACATCTTCCACTCGACAAATGTTAGAAATGCCTTATCTTTAGTTTTCAAGAAGTATACCCATACCATCCGAGAGTATGCATCAATGAAAGTGATGTAATACCTGTCACTTTTCTTGGAAGGAACTTTATTAGGACCCCAAAGATTAGAATGAATATAATCAAGTGTACCTTTGGTGTTTTCCTGCCCCTTGCTGAACTTTACCCTGGTTTGCTTTCCAAAAACACAATGCTTGCAGAATTCAAGCTTTCCAGTTCTTTGTCCACAAAGCAAATCGCTCTTGCTCAGCTCGGTCGGTCCTCTTTCGCTCATATGGCCCAACCTTTTGTGCCATAACTATGTAGTGTCATTATCACTCTCCTTGGATGTAACAGCTGCAACACTTGTAACTGTACTACCTTGAAGGACATATAGGCCGCCAGTCAAGTTCCCTTTCAAGAGCACAATTGCACCTTTGGTCATCTTTAAGACATCATTCTCACTTCGAAATTTGTATCCATGAGAATCCAAATGCCCAAGAGAAATCAAGTTTTTCTCCAGCTCCGGTACATGCCAACACTCGAGAGATCTTGTAATACCATCAAACATCTTAATATTTACGATGCCCATTCCCTCCACCTTCAACGAAAGATCATTGCCTAGAAAGACTTTCCCTTCTCTTTTGGAATAAGAAGAGAACCAGTCACGCCTAGGACACATATGGAACGTTGCACCAGTATTAAGAATCCATTGATTATGTCACTGTGATCCACTCACAGTCAAAACTTCCCCGGTACTACTTAAGTTATCTCCATCACTGTCAGCACTCTCCACCACATTAGCTGAATTCTCCACCTTTTTCTTTCCCTTTTTCAATTTTGGACATTCTTTCTTAATGTGACCCTTTTCACTACACTTGAAATAGTGTAGCTTCCTTGCTCTTGATTTTGACCTTGACTTGCTTTTCTTTCTACTCAAAAATCCCCCTCTATTCTCCGATCTCCCTCTACTCACTAAACCTTCCCCATGAACTTCTTCCCTATGTCTCGGAATATGTGTTTGAAGATCCTTCGATTTTGATGAAGTAATCACATCTTCAAAGGTAATTTTATCGCTCCCGTACAACATAGTGTCCACAAAGTTCATATATGAAGGTAGTAAGGAGCATAATACGATCATAGCTTGGTCTTCGTCATCAATTTTAACACCCACATCCTTTAAAGCAATAAAACAAGAGGTAAACCCATCAAGGTGTTGTTTTAGTGAGGTACCTTCTTTCATTCTAAGATGATACAATCGCTTCTTCAAGTAGAGGCGATTTGTGAGAGATTTAGATGCATACAATTCCACCGAAGTATTCCAAGCCTCAACTGCTGTCATTTTCTCAGCAATCTTTAGCAATACTTCATTTGTCACGGACATATGTATTGCACTCAAGGCTTTCGCTTCAAGTTCTTCTCTTGCTGCTGGTTCCGTCTTTTCCGGGATCACTTCTTTAATGACTTTCCAAAGTCCCTGCATTGTCATAAATGCCTTGAATCTGATCCTCCATAGACTGAAACTCATTCTCCCGTCAAACTTCTTGATTTCAAACTTTCCACTTGTGGAAGACATCTTTGTTTGCTCAAAACTCACACTTTGGGATGGAATTTGGCTCAACGGACTGCAAAAACAGGTTCAGCACGTTGAAAAACCTTAGGAACACCCCTGGTCAACTTTGGTCAACACTGGTCAAAGTCAAACCTGTTGGTCAAAGTCAATACCGTCCCTAAACACGTACTTTGGAGTAGAATTTGGAAAAACAGAGCCCAAAAATAGACTCAGCACGTCAAAAAACGTGGGGTAAGGCTCTTGTCAAATCCAGTCAACCCTTGGTCAATGGTCAATAATCAAAGTCAAACCCGGTCAACCCTAGTCAACGCTGGTCAAAGGTCAAATCTGGTTAGATGGTCAAATCAGTTTTTTTTTCTTGTTTTCTAGACTAGGCCCAAATCCAAAAATAAAAACTCTTTTCTTTTCTTTTTCCTCTTAGGCTATATCCAAAACCCAAGCCCAAAGAAATTTTTTTATTTATTTTGGAAACTAGCCAACCCAACACACCAAAAAAAAAACAACAACAACCCAAGACCTTCAATCCAAGCCTAAAACAAAACCCAAAGCCCAACAAAAAATAAAACCCAGTCCAAACTCCACCAAAAAACTCTGCTCGACCCCAAAAAAAAAAACCCCGGTCCAAGAACAAATTCAAACCACCCAAACTCAATAACCAATTCAACCCGAAACCAATACCCAAGAACCAGCGGGTGCTTTCTTCTTCACCGACTTTCAACCCAAACAAAAAACCAACCCGACCCAGTGCTAACTTGTTTTTTCGGCCACCAAAATCGACGCGACAACTACTGTTGTTCTCCTCGTCAAACAACAAGCTGGTCAATAGCCTCTAAACGCCGAATAACCCACTGGAACTCCACCAACAACCACCTTGTCCCTGGCGAGCTTCAAGGCTTCTCCAATGGCAACTCTCAATCTGATCTACGAAACTTTGCACCGCTTGTACTGAATTGATCCTCGTCGAGCGTATACCTCACGGCACCTTTCAATTGCCGATATTCACACCGGAGCATAGTCGGTGACCACCAAGAAAATCCGCGACCTTCGAGTTTCGGAAAACGTGATTCCAACCACCAATACGCGACGCGAATACCGTCGATCAACTCCTCTCGACGAGAGGAAACTTTTGGTACCAATATTGTGCAATTTCGTTAATGAAAACGTGAGCTTCAATTTTGGTAGCAAACGATGGTTTTAAGGCTTTGTTTGGCTTGAAGCTTATTTGGTTTTTCAAGGCACTGGTTGGTTTGACTTTAATTGAGTTTTTGTTTTTTTTTTCCCCTCTCATAGCGGAATATACCTAAGCTATGATACCAGTTTGTTGGGGAAAAACATGCAAACACGAAGAATACGAGAAAAAATAACAGACACAAGAATTACGTGGTTCGGCTTTAAAGCCTACGTCCACGAGCAATAGAGAATAATTCTATTATTGATCACGAATACTACAAGGCTCTCACTTCAGTTTCTCTCACCCCTAACATAATGAGTATTGCCACATATTTATAGTGCAAAGGTTTCCCAAACCTATTAAGCAGAAAAGACAACTAATTAATTATGTGCTGCAAAAGGTAACAAGCGAATAAGGAAATCTGCTATTCTTGTTGCCCAAGAATACGAGCCACATTCAACAGAGTGCTACCAACTTCAAGAGATATTTAGCTATTGTATCCTGGGAAGGATATGCCACACACCTTTAGCACTAGTTGAGAGGGCATAAATCCCTTAAGGACATCGTTTACGAGTTTCGGTTTTTTTCAATTATTTCTTTCTGCATCTTTATTTTGTATCTAACAAAAGTTTAGTTTCTTCATTTACATTTTGAGTTTTTAGGATTTGCATATTAATTTCCAACAACTTAAGGGATTTACTTGCTACTTTCATAAAATCATGTTCTAATCAAATTTTGGAATTTTAGAAATTGTCATTATTATATTCTAGTTTAATTTAGTCTATTATTTTATAATTTTATTTACTAACATGGTTGCTTCTTTGAGTGTAGAACTATAACTTTACTTTGACTATTTAAGACAAAATGTTTGCAAACAATGGAAATGAACAAATTGAGGAAATTGGTGATCACTTCCAAACTATGACTGTTCAAAATGGAATTTTGGGCAATCCTATTATCTTGATTGGAGTGACGAGAAATGTTGGCATTATGTGAACAACTACTTCTACTAATGGAGTTGTAGAAATAATAAGACTTCATAAGGATATGGGATTGTTGAGGAATATGGAGGCTATTAGATCAATCTTGGCCATTTGGTGAGCCTACGATCTTACTGAGCCTGGATCTTAGATATACTCAGCTGGGAGGTTTAAGAGTGGGCAAAACTAGATGTTATGTTGTTTAACCTCCTTAGGGCTTGTCCAATAATTGGATGACGAGACTTTATAGTAGAACAAAGATTCAGAATGCAAGCTATAGAGGCATATCTCAAGTGGAAAGATGGTGATTTTACCACTAAAGTCTACATCCTAAATCATTTGGATGACAGTTGTATGAAATCTATTCAGTACCTGGAAAGATTGCAAGGGCCCTGTAACAGAAGTTAGATCTTATTGGAAGATCAAAACTTCCAGGTCTTGGCCTTTGAGCCAAATTTGTAAGCCTTTGGGCTAGTGGATAATATTATTGAGAATGTTATCTTATTTTAGAAAGAGTAATATTATTGGGAATATTATCTCTACTTAAAATAATATTTCTGAGAATATTATTTCAATGAAATGTTATTTTGATTATTTTTTATTAAAAAATATTATTAAGAACATTATTTTGATAAGATTATTATCTGAATAATATTATAAAGAATATTATTGATTTTTCTCTTCTAATTGGGTGGCATGAGTTATATTCTTAAGAGCCAAAATTTATTATCACTTTTCTGAAGCTATAGTTTATACAATGAAGAGACTCTAGGAAAACTTAATATTGAGATTAAGTTTAGAAGGAAGAAAAATAATTTTCCTTGAAGCTAATGTGAATTTTGTTAGTAAGGAATTGCTATCAAATTAAATATTGGTGAGTGAACTTTGGGACCACTTAGAAAAAATAAATTGTGGTATAAACTAATCTAGCTTACCCCAAACTTATCAATTTTAGGTGAACTCCTAAACTTGATGAGATATGAAATAAGTCACAACAAGGTTTGTCGCTTCATGGGCATACAACTTAGAAGTGAAAAATATTCTATTGGAGGTTGCTTGAATAATCGAGACTATATGATTATTCCATTGGGAACGGATGAATTGGGAATGAGAAATTTGTTGATAAAGATATGTAAGATATATCTTTGACGTAATTTGTATGGCCATCTTTATCATCATCTTTTGGTGAAAGAAGACATTTGTAACACAAACACAAAAGAAGCATAGACATTATGGGCTTCATTTAAGGCCATATAAAAGCAATTGATTACCATAATCATAAGTCCATGATGACCAAAATTAATTAAGCAATGATGCTTGGAGTTACGACTTCTAATTATAATGCAATAATGGCTTATAATTATAAAGGGGTAATGTCTTGTGATTATAGTTCAATGATAGCTTACATTTTAAGTAGACAGAGTACTTGAATAAAAGGAATATTGAGGAATGCACTGGATTGCATTACATATGCTTTTTTGGTAGAAAGGTTATGGACAATATCATCTCATCCATTCATCCCTTGGTGTAATGGACTTTGCTCTCCTAATTTATGGTACGAAAGATTGGGTATGTGAATTTTGATTCTCTAAATACACTTGTCAAAATGGGTCAATCCATGGAGTGGATTTTTCTAATCACAAAAATATGAAGTTTGGGTGGAATCAAAATTAATTAGAACTTCTTTCAAATCAGTAGAGAGGACAATAGTGACAATTGTGATTTAAACTTTGTGTAAACTAAAGGTGGTAAAAAATATTTTATAACTTCTATTAATGATTGAGCGAGTTATTGTTTTGTGTATGTACTTCAATCCAAAGATGGAGCTTTGGACGCCTTTAAACAATACCAAGCTGAGGTTCAAAATCAAATAGGCAAGAAGATCAAAATTTTGAAAAGTGATAAGGGTGAATAATATGTATATCCCTTTGAAGCTTATTGTGCTAAATAAGGGATAACACACCAAATGATAGCTCCTTATTCTCCAAACAAAATGGTATTACTGAAAGAAAAAATAGAACTCTCAAAGAAATGATGAATATCTTGTTGATAAATTTGGGATTACCTTAGAATTTGTGGGAAAGTGGTCTTAATTGTGGATCATGTTTTAAACAAGGTACCCCACAAGAAATTCCTTATGATTCATGGAAAGATCGACCACTTTCCTATAAATATTAAAGGTATGGGGTTATCTAGCTAAGAACGGAATTCCAAGTCCTAGAATGGTCAAATAAGACCAAAATGGTTGACTGTATTTTCATTAGGTATGCGCAGAACAGTGCTGCATATAGCTTTCTTGTACACAAGTCAAAAAATATCTAACATTCATGAGAATACGAGTCATGAAATGTTGAGTTCTTCGAGATGATGTTATAAAGAGTCACAAGAACCAAGTTATTTTGAACTAGGAGAACTCTTGACCTTTTAGATGTAAAAGCTACAATTGATGAACTCAGATGTAGTAAAAGGGCTAGAAATTCAATGTCTTTGGGCCTGACCTTATAACTTTCATGTTAGAAAGTGTGCCCAAAAGCTTTCAAGGAAGTTATGTCTATTATTGAGGCCCCTCTTTAGAAAGAGGCAATGAATGGTGAAATTAAGTCTATCATGCATAACCATATATGGAAATTAATGGATCTACCTTCTAGAAATAAACCTTTAAGGTGTAAATGAATTTCTAAGAGAAAGACGAAGGCTAATAGATCTATAAGGCCCGGTTAGTTATAGAAGGTTATAGCCAAAAGAAGAGTATGGATTATTTTGACACTTATTCACTAGTTACAAGAATTACGTCTATTTGGATGTTGATAGCTATTGCAACTATATACAACTAGGAGATCCGCAAAATGGATGCAAAGACAGTTGTCTTGAATGGAGATCTAAAGAAAGAGATCTATATGGAACAACCTGAAGGTTTTGTTGTTCTAGGTCAAGAGAAGAAAGTATATCAGCTTGTCAAATCTTTTTATGGACTAAAGCACGCACCTAAACAATGGCATGGGAATTTTGATCAAGTCATGCTCGCAAATGGGTTTGAAACAAAAAGTGTACAAGTGTGTCTAACTGGAAAGCCATGGATCAAAAATTTGTCCTTGTTTGTCCTCATGTAGATGACATGCTTACCACTGGAAGTGATAATGAAGCAAATGTGTCTACTAAAGAAATGCTTTCTAGGGTATTGTATAATGAAAGATATGGGCATCACAAGGGTGATTTTAGGTGCCAAAATCACAAAGACATGTGATGATCTAGTCTTGTCCCAATCCTATTACATTGAGGAAATACTAATCAAGTTCAATAAGGGAGACTATAGGTTTGCAAGAACTCCTATAGATGAAATTGTGCAATTAAGCAAAATATGGGTAGAATGGTATCGCAGATGGAGTACTCCTGAATTATTGGGAGTTTAGTGTATATAATGGATTGTACAACATCCATATAGCCTATACCATGAACAGGATAAGGAGATATGCTAGGAATCCAGGCTTGGTGAGTTGGATTGCTATTAGGGTCTTGAGATACTTGTGGTACACCATGGACTATGGGCTACATTATAGAAGATATCTAACCATACTAGGAGGATTATAGTGAAGTCGACTGGATATCTAAAGACTTGGGATCCATGAGTGGATATGTCTTTACTTTAGTAGGTTCAACTACGATAGGATATCCACTAAACAAACATATTTAACTAGATTCTCTATGGAATCTAAGTTTATAACTTTGGACAAAGTTGGGAAGTTGAATAGCTTTGACAATTCTTAGAGGATGTTCTATATTGGTTGAAGTCAATGGCCACTATCAGTATGTACTATGATAACTAGTCTACAATTGGTAGGATACAAATATAATGTATGATGGCATATACGTCATAGACATCATACCATTATGCAGTTGTTCTCTAATGGAGTTATCATTCTAGACTATGGAAAGTCAAAAGATAACATTGCGGATCCGCTCACCAAAGGGATAAACAAAGAGCAAGTACTCAAATTGTTGAGTAGAATGGGTGATGTGATTATATTTTTAGGCTTATTTTAGCGATTTTTTGGAGTTAATTAGACGTTAACTAAAAATATTTAATTACTTTATTGTGTTTTTTATGCAGGCAGAAACCAAAGGAAAAAGAGAGCAAATTAGAAGTAAAACTTGGAAAGGAGAATTTTCTAGAAGAAAAAAGAAGGAAAAAGAGAAGGATGACTTTAGACCAAGACTTGCCAAAATAATTGAAGGAAAAAAGAGATTTTCTTGTAGGCAAAGAAAAGAAAAGATTTGGAAACAAAATAAAATAAGAAACGAAAGAAAAGAACAAGGAAAGCCAAATTGGCCAATAAGGCCCACATGGGTATTGAACTAAAAGGCCTTAGATTTTGTGTCCATCTATATATATATATATGGCATCACACACAAATGAAGGATCAGAGAGAGACCATCACGAAGCAAATCAGGCGGCATACCCTCAGCAATAATATTTTTCTTTCTTTTTTAATTCTTTTCAAATTTGAGGGTGAAAAAATTCAACAGGTTCAGGATCAAATTGCAAACAATTGAAGACGAGTTTAAGCCAAATTTATGGGGAAGCTTTCTCAAACTTTCTCTCATATTTTTGGTTTATTTTCACTAAACATGTCTGAATAATTTGTTATTTAGGGTAGGATGACTATGTGATAATTCTCATTTTAAGGTCTCAAACTTGGATGGAATATTTTGTTGTGTTTTATTTATACGATTGATGTTCTTCATTATTTTATTTCTATTTATTTCATTATGCTTGCAACTGATGTTTCATAGGATACTTTTTTTTTTCAATCATATAAATATTCCCGTGAGCTTTACTGTCAAAAACTATAGGTTGTACCATAGTTTTCTACACATGGTTAATTGATAAATTTGCCCTA
This sequence comes from Cordia subcordata, assembly GCA_028554755.1. Taxonomy (NCBI): domain Eukaryota; kingdom Viridiplantae; phylum Streptophyta; class Magnoliopsida; order Boraginales; family Cordiaceae; genus Cordia; species Cordia subcordata. Next base: position 1,689,322 of record JAPTOF010000026.1, on the reverse strand, counting down.
GGATTTTAGGACAAATCTATACTTCGGCTAGATAAAGGACTTCTGGATAGAGTTGCACCTCTAAAATACGACTAGTTTATTGATTAATTTAAGGTGTTCAATTAATTAGGTTTGTAGTCTAATTTTCACATCAAAATAGAAAATCTTAATTTGAGCCTGAAACTTGAATTTCACATAGGAATCCAATTTCTAAGCCTGATCCAAAAAAGTTTTCAAATCTCAAATTTTTGTTTTATTTTTAATTAATTTTCCTTTTAGTTTAATTCTAGTTTTAATTTAATTTTCTCAAAATCAAATTTTCATTTAAACTATGAACAATCAATTAGGCACTTTACTAGCACCTTTCTACAGGGTTTTCAAAATTGCCTCCCTGTGGATTCCACCTCGCACTTAGCACAATAGACTGCAATCACTCGTGCACTTGCAAGTTAAAATTTGGCTTAGAATTTGCACCTAATTTCCTATCATAAGTCAAGTACATCAAGTTTTTTTGGCACCATTGCCAGGGAGGCACTGTAAAATTCTAGGATAGGCTTGGTTTTTGCTTAGGTGTTTGTTTTTATTTTGTTTCTAGTTTTTTTTTTTGAAACAAAATCCCAAAAAATATATAAAAATCCAAAAAAATTGTGTGCTTTTATTTTATTTATTTATTATTATTTTTTTGTTGCTACTTTATTTTTAATCATTTTTTCTAGTTTATTTATTTTTAGTGTTTTATTTTCTGTTATTTAGTTTATTTGTTTATAATTGTTTTTAGATTAGGTTAGTTATTTCGTTTAGATTAGGTTGACTTTTAGTGTATGCTTGGGCGTCGTTCTTTGAAACTACCTTTAGAACCTTTTAATCTCGAGCCATAAAGAATTTCTCATAGACATAGGAATCAAAGAATCTTACTCAGTAACATGGCTGAAGATTAAGTGAACAATGCGGATCAAAATCAGCAAAACTTGCAAATCAATCCAATCCAACCTTTGCAAGGTCAACCCACTCAACCACCTCTAATGACTCTCTGTCAATACGTCCTTCCAAACGCCTATGCTCCTAACATTGCTATACATCCGCCTGATTTAGGAGATGTCATCTTCGAAATCAAGCATGGTACTATAGTGTTGCTGCCATCTTCTTATGGGAGAAGTAATGAAAATCCACACACTCATTTGTCTGAATTTCTACAAATTTGTGTTCCAATCCATTTTCCAAATGTGAGCCCAAAAAATATTAGGTTGAGACTCTTCCCGTTCTCCCTTAAAGATAAGGCTAAACAATGGCTTCAATCCCTTCCAAATAGAGCTATTACATCTTGGGATGAACTTCAAATAAAGTTCTTGCATCTATTCTTTTCCGTGGCTAAGACCACAACACTTAAAGCTAATATCATGACCTTCGCCCAGTATGATCATGAGTTATTTCATAAGGTATGGGAGAGGTTTAATGATCTCATTTGTTAATGCCGGTACCGTACGTTTGAGTTACCTAATTTGCTTCAATACTTCTATAAAGGTTTGATTGCACAACAAAAGATGATGGTTAATGCCATGAGCAACGAGGGTTTCTACAACCAAACAGCTGATAAAGCTTAGGCTAATTTAGATAGAATTGCGGAAGATTCCTTTCAAAATGCAGCCTTAGATAGAGTAGGGAAAATCAATGTTGGAGCTTTTAGGAAAACTGTGAATGAAGTAGGTGCTAGTGAGGATCTTAGTGCTAAGATGGATGCTCTTTCTAGAAAGTTTGATCATTTACTCTTACTAAGAGCCACCTCTACCCTTACTTAGGCTTAAATTGACATTTGTGCTTTGTGTTTTGAGTCTAATCATTCCATATTAGGATGTCTACTAGCTTCTCAATTTCCAATTCATGCAAGAACAAGTTTTTGCCACCTAGGGGTATTCTAAGAACTATGATCCTTTCTCGAATACCTATAACCTAAGGTGGCAAGACAATCCAAAGTTCTCATGGTGGCAAGGAAATTTAGATCCTTCCTATCCTTAAGCCCAATTTCAAAAGGTGCGTCAATCTTATGCCAAACCCCTAGTTTTTACAATGTGCCCCATATGCCTAAACTCAATGCTTCAAATTCTAAGTCTTTCCAATCCAATCCTCCTACCCTTTCCCTCACTCAACCTGCATTTGATGACAAGATTGGTAAACTTCTCCAAATGTTTCAATCCTAGTAGTAATCTATAGTGAAACTAGAAACTCAAATGGGGCAATTAGCTCAACATCTGAGTACAAGGGATAAAGGCAAGCTCCCTTCTCAACTAATGGTTAATCCTAGAGGTCAATATAGTGTTGTGCAAAATCATTCTACACAAGAGCAAGCTAAGGCTATCATGACTCTTAGACATGGGGGGGAGGGGTAGTAAATGCTAAGGAGGAAGAAACAAGTGGAGCTAGGCATAAAAGTGAAGAGAAAGAGAAGAGAGATGAGGAAAATACTAGTGATGAAATTGAAATGGGTAGTAAAAGAGTATCTAGAGAGAAAGAGATAGGCCTCAACAAACCGTTAGGAAACAAATAGATGATATTGATGGTGATAGTCCTCTTAAGGTTCCTTACCTATCAGCCTTAGAGCAACCAAAGCCTAAAGATGATCCAAGGCAATCGATGGTTTCATATCACCTTAGGGAGATAAAGATTAACATGCCTTTCGTGTATGTACTTTAGCAAATTCCGACATACGCCAAATTTTTGAAGGAATTATGTGTTAGGAAGAGAAAGAATTCCCACATCCCAAAGAAGGGGAGACAAGTGAGTAATATTTGTACTAAGGGCCTTCCACCCAAGTTTAGAGATCCCAGAGCATTCACCATGTCTTGCATTATTAATGATCATAAGGTGGACCATGCCCTTTTAGATCTAGGATCTAGTGTCAATCTTATTCCTTATACCATTTATGAGCGTCTAGGTTTGAAGGAGTTGACTCCCATAAATGTCACCCTTCAATTAGCGGATAGGTCTAAGAGGCATCCTAGGGTATAATCTAGGATGTTAGGGTAAAAGTGGAAGAATTTCTATTCCCCGTAAATTTTATTATTTTAGACATGGACTCAGGACTTGACATTAAAAGCATGACACTAATTCTCCTGGGGAGACTTTTTTTAGCAACAGCGGGTGCTATTATACATTGTAGGATTGGTATGCTTAAGTTAACTTTTGGAAATTAGAGGACTAAGTTGAAGGTGGCTAAGGCAGCCAACTGAGTGATAGAGATTGTGATGAAGAGGAGTGCTTTATAATAGATGTTATTGACTCATGTGTTGAGAAACATACTTCCTTTATGTCTACTACTGAGGATGAGCTTGTTGAACTTGAGAATATCTTGGCTCACTTTGATTCCAAATCATCCGTGTGTGACCTTATTGATTCAACTTCAATCTTTGCTAAATCTAGTTCGGAGGGGACTCTTGAGGCCTGTCCTTCCCCTTCTGAAGATGTAAGTCCTGATCCTCCTTCTGTTGAGTCTCCACTAACTTTGGAGCTCAAACCATTGCTTAAGCACCTTAAATATGCATTCTTGGGAGCCGATGAGACTCTCCCTGTGATAATTGCTTTTGATCTTTCTACGAAGTGTGAGGTGAGATTGTTGAAAGTCCTTAGAGAACACTAAAAAGCAATAGGTTGGACAATTGTTGATTTAAGGGGAATAGACCATTCAGTTTGTATGCATAGGATTCATCTAGAAGAAGGTGTGGTACCTTCTAGTGAGATGCAAAGGAGATTGAACCCATATATGAGTGAAGTTGTAAGAAAAGAGGTCATTAAGCTTTTAGATGTAGGTATCATTTATCTGATCTCTGATAGTGAGTGGGTTAGTCCTATTCAAGTTGTACTAAAGAAATCTGGGATCATGGTGGTAAAGAATGACAAGGGTGAGTTGATTTCTACTCGTACTCCTACAAGTTGGAGAATGTGCATAGACTATAGGAAGCTTAACTGTAGGACTAGGAAAGATCATTTCCCATGACCCTTCTTTGATTAGATTTTAGATAGAGTAGCCGATCACGGTTATTATTGTTTCTTAGATGGGTATTCAGGATATAATCAAATCCCCGTGTTTCCCCAGGATCAAGAGAAAACCATTTTCACATGCCCTTATGGAACCTTTGCCTATACGAGAATACTATTCAGTCTATGCAATGCACCTACCACTTTCCAAAGATGTATGATGGCTATCTTTTCTGACATGATTGAAAGGTACATGGAGATTTTCATGGATAATTTTTCTGTCTTTAGGATGAATTTTGATGAATGTCTTAGTCCCCTATCTTTAGTGCTAAACCGTTGCATTAAGATGAATCTTGTATTGAGTTGGGAGAATCACGTTTCATGGTGCAAAGTGGAATACTTTTAGGTCATGTAGTGTCTTCTAGTGGTATCTAGGTTGACCTGGCCAAGGTAGAGCTTATAAAGAAGTCGCCTGTCCTTAAGATTATTAAAGATGTGAGATCCTTCCTTGGACATGCAGGTTTCTATCGTAGGTTCATTAAAGATTTTAGCCATATTGCTTGTCCTCTATCAAGGCTCTTAGCCCAAGATGTTCCATTCGTGTTTGATGAAGAGTACACTGGAGCATTTGATAGGCTTAAATCCTTGCTTTCCTCTTCCCCTATCATCCAGCCGCCTAATTGCAATCTCCTTTTTGAGATTATGTGCGATGCATCTGATTATACCATAGGAGCTGTATTAGGACAGCATAAGGATAGGTTGTCTTGTGTGATCTACTATGCCAGCAAGACCTTAGATGACACACAAAAGAGCTACACCATCACTGAAAAAGAGTTGCTAGCCGTAGTCTTCATCTTTGATAAGTTTCGATCATACATTTTGAGATCAAAAGTGATAGTAAACACATATCATACTGCTTTACGCTATTTGCTTGCGAAAAATAATGCCTAGCCCCGGTTGATTCGTTGGATGCAGTTACTTCAATAATTTGATTTGGATATAAGAGACAAGAAGAAATGTGAGAACTCAATTGCTGATCACTTGTTACGTTTAGTCGTTGACTCTCATGTTGACCTTCTTCTGATTAATGATAAATTTCTTGATGAAAAGTTCTTTGCTATTTCTGACCACACCCCGTGGTTTGCTCATATTGTTATCTATCTAGCTGCAAAACAATTGCCATCTCACTGGGGTAAGGCAGAGAGGGGTCGCTTCATGTCACAAGTGAAACATTTTATTTGGGAGGATCAATATCTTTTCAAAGTGTGTGTTGATCAGGTGATCCAGAGATGTGTACCAAAAGAGGAGTTTGACAGCATTTTGAGATTTTGTCATGGAGAGGCTTATGGTGGCCATTTTGGAGGGAAAAGGATAGCTGCTAAAGTCCTTCAGTGTGGTTTTTTCTGGCTCACCTTATTTAGATATGCCTAAGAATTTTGGAAGAGGTGTCATTGATGTTAGCAATTTGGGTCTAACTCTAGGCAAGATATGATACCTCTTTCACCTATGTTTTTTGGTGAGATATTTGATGTTTGGGGTATCGATTTTATAGGTCCTTCTCCTCTGTCCTTTGGGTATATCTATATTCTTGTGGTTGTAGATTACGTGTCCAAGTGGGCAGAGGTGATGGCTACTCGAACTAATGATCATAAAGTTGTGGTTAAGTTTATTAAGAAACATATCTTTTCTAGGTTTGGAGTGCTCTGCGCGATTTTGAGTGATGGTGGAAAGCTTTTTCACCATAGGACAGTAGAGGCTTTATTGAAGAAGTATTCGATCCGTCACAAGATTGCAACGCCTTATCACCAGCAGACAAGTAGATTAGATAAAGTGTCAAATAGGGAGATTAAGTATTTCTTGTAGAAAACGGTTAGGCGTGATCATAAGGATTGGTCAAGTAGATTACATAATGCATTATAGGCCTACTGTACAGCTTTTAAGACTCCTATTGGCATGTCCCCCTATACATTGGTATACGATAAAGCATGTCACCTACCTGTTGAGCTTGAACATTGTGCATATTGGCTAAGGCTTTGAATTTTGACATGCAACATGTAGGCGAGGAAAGAAAATTGGCCTTGAGTGAGCTGGAGAAAATGCGCTTTGAAGCTTATGAGAATACAAAACTTTACAAGGAGAGGATGAAGAGAATTCATGATAAATCCATTCTTAGGAAATCCTTCGCCCCTTTGGATAAAGTTTGGCTCTTTAACTCAAAATTGAAGTTCTTTCCTGGAAAGTTGAGGACTAGATAGGATGGGCCATCTGAGGTGCTTGAGGCATACCCTTTTGGAGCGATCAAACTTAAGCACCTTAAAGAAGGACGAGTTCTCATAGTGAATGGTCAGAGATTGAAGCATGTGCTTGATCCAAATGCAACTCCACATGAAATTAAGTCCATGGAACTAAAGACCCCATATACACTTGAGCTTCTTATTCGCCCAGTTGAAGGCGTAAAATTTAGCACTCCCTAGGAGGTAGCGTAACTTTTTCTATTTATTTTAATGTTGATTTTATTCTTTTTATACCTTTCTAATTTTTATCTTTTTTGTGAGTTGGCTTAAGTGCCTCTCAGATTTCAGAGCCTTTGTATAGGGATGTAAATAGGGTCGACTGAAAAAAAAAAAGAAAAAAAAAACACAAAAAAAGAGTCCTTATTTATTTGCTTTTGTTCATGTTTTTAGTTCGTTATATGTTGTTGTGAGTTTTAATTGTCGTAGCTCGTTTATGTATCTAAGTTTTGATCCACACTAGGAGCTAATAGTTTACATGTTTATAGGTGATGCAGTGTACTCTTGTTTCAACTACTAATCTCTTTCTTGTTTTTGCGAGGTTCTATTGTTTACTGATTTGTAAGAGATTGGAGATAAATCTTACGACATCATAGTTAAAAAGGCTGCTATTTTATCAGGTTGTCTCGTTCTATGCCCTTTTACCTTTCCGTACATCCCTCTTGTGCATTTTTGTTATTTGCTTATCATGTTCTTATTCTTTCTTTGCTTGAGGACAAGCAAAGTTTAGGTTTGAGGGTGCGAAAGTTGAAAATATTTTTGTATGTTACATTCTTGTGAGATATTAAGTGCATATTTGATTTGAGTTGCTTTTTTTGCTATGTTAGTTGTGCTTTATGTGATTTGTTTTCTCAAAAAAATGAGTGCATTTTTTTTATTTTTGTGTCCCTTTATGGTGGCTTGTTGGTTGTTGTGTTGAATAGAGGCATCAAGGATATATTTTTGTGAGAGTTTCTTGGGTGTAATGGTAAACTACATTTTAAGGAGAATCTTTGAAGAAAAAAAAGAAAAGTTGTAGGGTCTGAACAACTTTAGGAATATACCTTGTTATTACCCCATGACTTTGGTAAAAAGTAAATGTACATTAAGGGTTTTGATATGAGTACCCCGCCTTGCGTGGTTTTCTTTGGTGTGCTTTAGCCCTTTGAGTTTGTTTCATTGTTTTGTATTGAGAACAAATTGAAAAAAATGAAAAAGAAAGTGAAAATTTGAGAAAAATGATGAAAAAAAAGTGAAAAAGCAGTAAAAGCCAAAAAGGCAAGTAAAAAGTGGAAAAAATGAGAAGTGTTGAATAAGTGTCCAATGACATGAGTTGTTCTTTTCTTTTCTTGTTTCATTGTATGGTGTATAAGCTCTTCCCCTTTTACCTCAATAAATGATGTTTTAGTGGGAATTGAGCAAGTGAAGTTATGTACTTTTCTTTTTCTTTGTTCCGTTATAAAAGGACAAACAATGTAATGGAGGGACTGATAGTAGAGGGGGCGTGAATTATCAATGTCTAGCCATGTGCATCTGTTTTGAGTCTTAGTAGTATGGTGGCTTAAACATGCTTAGAGTGTTCTAAGGGAGTGAGGCAGCTTGTTGATTGAAAGGAGATTGAGTCACTACAACTAGTAATCTTATGAGAAGTATGAGAGTATGTTTTGAGTTAGTCTTACTTGAGGACAAGGAAGAGATAGGTTTGCATGCTTATTTTAGTGATTTTCTGGAGTTAATTAGACATTAATTAAAAAATATTTAATCACTTTATTGTGATTTTGGTGCAGGTAGAAAAAGAGAGCAAATTAGAAGTAAAACTTGGAAAGGAGAATTTTTTGGGAAAAAAAAAGAGGGAAAAAGAGGAGGATGACTTTAGACCAAGACTTGGCAACAGAATTGAAGGAAAAAAGGAAATTTTCTTGCAGGCAAAGAAAAGAAAAAATTTGGAAACAAAATAAAATAAGACAAGAAAAAGGAAACCCAAATTGGCCAATAAGGCCCACTTGGGTCTTGAACTAAAAGGCCTTAGGTTTTGCCTCCACCATATCCTATATATATGTGTGTATGTGTGTGTGTGTGTGGCATCACACACATATGAAGGATCAAAGAGAGAGCATCACGAAGCAGATCAGATGGCATACCTTCAGCAACAATATTTTTCTTTCTTTTTTATTTCTTCTTTAATTCTTTTCAAATTTGAGTGTGAAAAAATTTAACTAGTTTAGGATTGAGCTGTAACAATTCAAGATAAGTTTAAGCCAAATTTATGGGGAAATTTTCTCAAACTTTCTCTTGTATTTTTGGTTCATTTTCATTAAACATGTATGAGTAATTTGTCATTTAGGGTAGGATGACTATGTGATAATTTTTGTTTTAAGTTCTCAAACTTGGATGGAATATTTTGATGTGTTTTATTTATATGATTGATGTTCTTCATAATTTTATTTCTATTTTTTTCATTATGCTTGCAACTAATGTTTAATAAAATACTTTGTTTAATCATATAAATATTCTTGTGAGCTTTATTGTTAAAAACTATAAGTTGTACCATAGTTTTCTACATATGGTTAATTGATAAATTTGCCCATAGGATTTTAGGACAAATCTGTACTCTGGTTAGATAAAGGATTGGGGGATAGAGTTGCACCTCTAAACTATGACTAATTTATTGATTAATTTTAGGTGTTCAATCAATTATGTTTGTAGTCGAATTTTCACATCAAAATAGGAAATCCTAAGTTGAACTTGAAACTTGAATTTTACATAGGAATCCAATCCCTAATCTTGATCCAAAGAAGTTATCAAATCTCAAATTTTGGTTTTTTTTTATAATTAATTTTTCTTCTAATTTTAGTTTAATTTTCTCAAAATCAAATTTTCATTTAAATTATCAACAATCACTTAGGCACTTTACTAGCACCTTTTCACGAGGTATTCAAAATTGCCTCCCTGTGGATTCGACCTCGCACTTAGCGCTCTAGATTGCAATCACTCGTGCACTTGCGAGTTAAAACTTGGCTTAGAATTTGCACCTAATTTTCTATCATAAGTCAAGCACATCAATGGGTTTTAAGCCTATAAACTAATTAAAGGGTTGTCATAATTGACAATGCTACCTAATTGACAGGAGATCATTGAATCTTGGTTCAAAGGGAAAACTGAAATATGTGTGACTCTGTTCGAGCACTGTGGGGCTTAAACCTCCCTTTCTCATTCCTATGGCAAGTAGACAATACAGCCTGCACAGTTTAGGATAAACTTTGTTGTTAATGATTCTTGTAGCTTGGGAAGACTAAGTAGGGTATAGCAGGGTACTCCTCACGAAGAATCGCCTATATGAGTAAGGAGGGGTTCGCTCCTAAGAGAAATGTAGGTTGAATTCTCTAAGTACTCATGAATATCGGAAGTTGTTTGGGGCCAAAATGAACACAACCTTGAGAACTGGTAGTAAACAAAGAGATGCTGTATGCATGTTGTTGTTTTGCTTTATGCTAAAGTTTAATAGTTTAAGGCCTCAAGTCCACTCATCAGCAAGTAAACCCGACAGCATTCACTAAGGAAGGTTCAAAGCTAAAAGCTACTTACCTTTAGGCAATATCTTTCTTTGAACTCTCTTTTGCATTTGCATCTGCATGCTTTTTGGTCAGCTAATTTTCATTCACGTAGGGCAATGTTAGAATTATGATTTTTGATGGAGAGGCCAAAGCCACTTTTACCGAAGAATTAGATTAGGTCCTGCTTATCTAATGGGCTAGATTTTATTTTGAGTAGATGAGCGTGGTAAAATATATGTCAAAATGAGATTATGGTGAATGAGAAATTAACAATCAAAGTTGGATTATTAACTTGTTTGGTTGCATGAATTTATTCACCTTATTGGAGCATTTATGTATAGTGCCAAGAAGGGACTTGGAAGGAAGACTATACATGGTGGGCTTGGTATTTAAAACCAATACACACGCACGAGCTGGCCTAGCACGGTCAGCTGGGATTAGGAATGCAGCACGGGTGTGGCTCAGGTTTTAGTTCTGGTTTAATTCTTTGGATAGAAATTCAAAATGGTTATAAAACTTTCCACTAATGCTAGTATTAAAGCCATGAGTTATGGCATGTTTTATGATTGTTGCTAATTCTCCCATTGAATGCTTTATTGGTCGTTACACATCTACATTATAAATAGAAGCTTTCAGCGAAGCTTTCAGCTAGTGTATATGAGGACCCTTGGGGTTATGTCGCATGGGGTACAACACATAGAAAATTCTAGCTTTTAGCATCCTAGCATTTCAACATTCTAGTTTGCATTTTACGGAGAGATTTTTTTACTTACTAGTTCGCAACTCCTTACTGTAGAAGTGCTACTAACATCAAGTGGCATATAGCCGTTGTATCCTGAGAAGGATACGCCACACTCCTTTAGTACTGATTGAGTGGGCGTAAATCCCTTAAGGACATCATTTATGAGCCTTGACTATTTTCAGTTATTTCTTTCTACATCTTTATTTTGCATCTAATAAAAGTTTATTTTCTTCATTTACATTTTGAATTTTTCAGATTTACATATTGGTTTCCAACAGGCAATACCTGCAAACAACTATGAAACTAATTGGGTGAACTTAGGGATAATGTTGTGGAGTTGGTGAAATAGACTCTGATGCTTAGGTTAGCACAACTCAAACTGATTGAGTGAAGAAATTGTATATGAGCTGAATGCTTTAGAACTGCACACTTTGCCTTAGGATAAATAACTATCTATAGATCCTTGGTTTGGATAGAATTTACTTCTTAAGTTGGTGAAATGACAATGCAAATACTAGAGTCCTAATATAATTTGTACTTGGAGCTTAGATAAGAACAAATGATTTGGCCGCCAAGGGTATATCCTTGAATTCTTAGACCCAACTATGTCAAAATCGAAGTCGCGTGGGGTGTGACTGCCAGAGTTGATTAAATTAGCACCTTCTAAGGGTTGAGCGGTTCCTGAACCCAAAAAATACAAATTGGAATGGGACATACCCTTGTCATTTATGAACTCTTTCAAGAAGCAAGTCATAATTGCATATAGGCCTTGGTTTCATTGATTTCCTATTTCAGGGAATTTTATGACATGGAACATATGTTTATGAATATGTCAAAGTGTCAATTCTAATTTAAATATATCTCTTTATAGTTTAACCTTCTCTTGAGTGATTCCACATGCTTTACATTAATGAATTGAAAAAAATCTAACCATAAATAATGTGTCATTTAACACTTAATTATAAAATAGTTCTCTCATAAAAATGATCAATTATAAGGTATCTTATATTATTTTCCATAAAAAAAATTGGTTTGAATGGATAAATCTCCAAAAGTTAACCTCCAAGACAAAAATAGTTATTTTGCTTGATCATTCTACATGTTATTGTCCACTTGAAATTCATCTCTAAACCTTTTTGTTCCCAAAAGACGAAATGTGAACAGTTGTCTGTATATGTCTTTGAATTGATCGTCTGGATGTGGTATTCTCAACTGAGCAGCTATCCAGTCCAAATTATCAAACTATTGCACAAGCAAAAAAACGAGAAAGAACATGAGAACAAGATCTCAAAAGTGAGAAAGTGTATGTCACATTGGTATCTTAAAAATACAAATAAAATATAGAGACATGGATGAAATCTAGAAAGCATGTAGTTGTCACATTATTATCTTAAAAATACAAATAAAACATAGAGACATGGTTGAGATTAGAGAACATATTAATCATTTCCTATTACTAATATGTTAAATAAGAATGGAGATACTTAACATTGTGAAGCTTCATATTTCTCACCAAATATTCTCTTTCAAGAACAATCTATGCATAACTTCTTTTTTTTTTCTTTTTCTTTTTACAATTTCAGAGTGCCACATAATTTTCCTGCAATTCTAGAGTGCCATGCATGTAAGATACCACATCATTGCTTACATGGTATATATTAAATTTTTTCATCTTCTAAGTCATTATAGTACATAAGCACATGCATAGTATATTTTATGTTCTAAACAAAAGTAAAAATTAAAGATAAAATTAAAAATTAAAGCAAAATAAAAATTTTAAAAATAAAAAATTAAAAATTAGAAAATTTAAAAATTTAAAGAAATTAGGAAATAAAAATAAAATTAAAAAAAGATAAAGAATTAAAAATTAAAGAACTAAACTATCAAAATATTTAAATTAACATTTATAAACTAAAAATTAAAAAACTAAAAGAAAATAAATTTAAATAAATAAATAAAAATAATCTTAACTGAACGTATTGTAAATTATTTTTATATAATAATACCTTTTTAATTTTTCTATAAACAATTGAAGTAATTTTTTATTTGTTAAATTGGGTTCAATATTCCTTAAATACTAGTAACAGATTGTAACAACAGTAACAAATTGGTCATTAATTGTCAATTACTTAATGACTAAATTAAAATTTGTTTATGAAATTAAAAAAAATTATAATTTACAATCAATATATGATATAAAAAATGAAGAAAAATCATGCAAAGCATAAGTTACATTCACACTAATTTTGCAAATAATTCTTTTGTAATTTATAAATAAATAAATAATTATATTATGATCTCAAATATTATGGATCTATGTGTCAAAGCATTTAAAATAATCTTGGGATTAAGAGATAGCTCAAGTAGTTGAGACTATCTCCTCCAGGAATGAGGTCCTGGATTTAATTCCATGGGTGCGGGGCTTAACAAACAAAAAAAAAACTATTTTAAATAATCTTATGCAAAATCATTTTCTCAAATATTATGGATCTATGTGTCAAAGTATTTAAACTAATCATGGGATTAAGGGATAACTTAAGTGGTTGAGACTATCTCCTCCAAGCGTGAGGTCCTGGATTTAATTCCATGGGGTAAAGGGTTTAACTATATATATATATATATATATATATATATATATATATATTCAATAAAAAAACTATTTTCAATAATCTTATGCAAAATTATTATTATTTTTTTGTTTAGAGTTTATACATGAAAATGATCTTACGGCACATTGATTTTATTTATTTTTAGTTTTGTATAGAGTTTATATGTCACGTCTCTAAGTCCAAACCTTCATAACTTGGTGTTATAGGTATAACAAATAATTATTTAGACCCTCAAATCAATCGACCTAAAAGGGCTAATTCAAGTCATTATTTATACTCAAACCACCCATTATAAACCACTCAAATATCTTTTAACAAACAAAGGTGGAATATTACAATCACCTCTCGTTAAGAACTTGACGTCCTCATTAGGGGTACACGCTTATAATCACATAAGAGCAAGTAGTGCAGGATTCTAAACGTAGCTTTTATGGGCTCAAGGAGTTGTTCCTACCACATACTTGTTGTAGCAATTAACCCAGTATAGTAACTGGCTCTTGCATCTAGCTAGTGACAAACTCTAAACACTATTTTGTCACACTCCTGAACGAAGATTCAAGGTCTATGAGTGAAACTGGTATCATAGGCATAAAGAAAAACTTCTTGGGCCTCTAATCAATTGACCCAAATGGTCAAACTAAGTTATTAGTTATACCCACACCACCCCATTTATAAGCCGCTCATATATCTCCTTACAAATTGATGTGGGACATTATAATCACTCCTCTTGAGGAACTGACATCCTTGTCAAGGGTACATAATCACAATCACACAAGACAAGACGCAAAACCCTAGAGGTGACTTTTACATGCTCAAGAGGTAGCTCCCACTGCAAATTGGTGTAGTATTTTGCCTACATAGCATAGACAATCACATACGATGAGTCAGTGCACAACTCTAGATATAGGCCTACAAGCTCATGAGGTAACACCGATTGTATATTTGTCGTAGCACTTTGCCATGCATAGAATAGACAATCTCATAGGATGGTCACAATCATACAAGACCAAGTGGCACAAGATTCTAAACGTGGCTCCTATAGGCTTAAGAGGTGGCTCCTACCACACATTTGATGTAGCACTTTTCTTTGAGTAACATATAGCTCCTACAAACATATAGCTCTTACAAATATCTTGCAATTGGTTTTGGTAATATTTGTCACATCCCCAAGCCTAAATCATCATGCCAAGGTAACTACTTAGGCCTCTAATCATCTGGCTCAAAATGGTTAAGCCATGTTTTTAGTTATACCCATGAGGCTACACTACCCACTTATAAACCCTTACATCAATTAGCCCAAACTGGGCAACTAAGTTACTAGTTTTATTAACACCATCAGCTTATAAGCTGCTAAAATGTCTTCATACAAACCAATGTAGGACATTACGAGCATCCCCCTTAAGGACCTAATGTCTTGTTCAGGGGCATAGGATAACAATCACCTGCATTAAGGTCTCGACGTCTTCGTTAAGGTCATATGATCACAATCATATGGGACTAGACATTGCAAGACTCAACAGGTTGCTCCTATAAGCATATGAGGTGGCATTCAACGCTCACTTGGTGTAGCAATTTTTCCTTGCATCGCACTTGACTCCTACATCTGGTTAGTTACTAGCTTCGATACCATTCTGTCATCTCCACCATTTGCCCATGCCCATACCCTTAAGCCCGCAAGGAAGATTGGCATTATAAATATAACAAATAACTATTGGATGTTAGACAAGTTATCTTATCTTCGTAGCCCCTCAGCCACATAAGGCAAAACATGTATTTGCAAAAACCATCCCTATAGCCATTTTTCTTAAAAGAGATACATGGATAAATCATTTCTGAAGAAGATTTAAGTTGTAGGAAATAAACAAAAATATTTGAAATGATTCATACTTTGAGTATCTTCTACATTTAGAAGATTTTCTTCAAGTTACTTTGAGGACTACAAAATGCAATGAAAGTAGTAATGGTTCAATATTTAAAACCTAGGGACGACAATGGTACTCTACCCCCTTCATCTCACAAGATGCCACAAAGATTGAGGCGGGGTGTTTTGCCCTATAGTGGTTTAAGATTTTATGCCACTTTGAAGACTAAGGTTTAAATCTCCTTAGCAATGCATTGCAATATTTTTGTCTTAAGATTTATTTATATGTGATTAATAGGTAAAGGTTTTAATAGATAGGTGTCTTAATCTTGTTTTACCTTATTGCCACTATCTTATTGATTTTGTTGATCGATGTCTCATAGAGGTGGAACGAGAATGGTGCCATGAGCTTACCCTGATACCAAATATAAGAGAAGGGCAGTGGTAGAGGTTTTCCTATGAGATACAGAATAAGGGTTAGCAAATCCCACTCTTATACTGTCCCATTGACAATAACACTAAAATCATAAACTAATTCAGTGACCTCGTATAGTGATTCATGAAAAGATGAGTGAAGTTTCAAAGTCCAACCAACCACCAACATAATTGTCCTATTTTACTGTTTATTTAGTAGGATCCCTAAGTTCATGAAAACTCAAGTAACATATAGTGTAATCAAGTCTTATATGATGGGTAGAATAGATTATGTAAGATCACTATATTAAGGGCTCTTGGTCCCTCTCTCCACTATCCAAAACCAATACATACATAACTTTGCTTTTCTCATCACTTGATAAACATAAAAATATAAAGATCAAACTAGTCATAACGTGTTTAATTTGAGATAGACGCTAGAAGAAGTTGTTTGTATATATGCATGTATATATATATGTGTGTGTATGTGTATGTATATGTATATATATATACTATTAGAAATTTTTTCTATACTATGCACTGATTCCAATTTATTTTTGTTTGTCGATTTTGAATCTCCTTATACTTTCTATAAGTGATATTAAAAGTTTAATATAGAATTGTTCGATGAATTAAGTAAAAAATCATTGAATTAAATTTTATTAATAAATAATAAATGAAAAAATGACTATTTTATCTAATAATCTAGATGTAACATTTTCAAACTTATAAATTCAATATTTTCATCAACTTCCTATTCTAATTTGGATTTAACCATATTTCATATTCCTTTATAAATATAGATGGAAGTGAACATCATATGAAAAGTATAATCAATCTATGTGATTAAATGTATCCAGTCATCAATAATATATGTAGTATCTGATAATGCTTTCATGCATGTATATAGTATTTCATATTGCATTCATGGCGTGTATATAGTATCTCATATTACATTCATCTACGCACATAGTATATGATATTTATATTCATGCATGTGCATAATATTTGATATTGCATCCATATATATGTATACATAGTATCTAATATAATATTGCAATCGTAGTTTGCTAAAGTCAATAAAGTTAATTACATCTATGAGTTATTATTCAAAACAATATCTAACAAAATTAACAAATAAAAAATTAATTAATTAATATTTCATGCTGACATGTTAAGTTCTCATTTATTTGAAAAGCTGACATGTCATCTGATTTCGTGTGACCTGATTTAGTAATTGAAAGAAGTGTCACACATGACAAATTACAGGATCACATATGGATGAAGAAGGGTCACACGTGGACAAATATAACTAGCCCATAACCTAGGATTTGATACCATCTAAAGAATTCTGAGGCTCCAATCTAAAACCAATTGATGTTAGGCAGAGTAGGCCAGGATCTAATTAAGTGATCTTGGATTTTATAAACTTTTTATGTGGGAGAAATAATAATCTAACACTATTATGATGTTATGAGATGTAAGTTTAGATCCTATTTTATTTTGCGACTACATGTTGGATTTGCAAAGCACAAAGCAAAAATTGCACACGAAAGATATATGTACAAACCTCTAAAGGATCCAGAATGTGAGTATTATGCCTTGGGATCCCTAAATCCATCATTTGCTTATAATAAATTTCTACATCGGCCAGCATTTCTTCTTTGGAGGGCAAGAGCACTTTTCCTGATAGAACATTAGCTATCCACTTGCACTGTAACTCTACCATTAGAAAGAAAAGACACTGCAAGTAATAAACCAAAGTGTATTCAAGATTTAGAGTCATTAGAATTTAAGCTGCTTGTTAGAAAGTTTCTCGATGATCAATTTTTTGGCTAAGTGAAAAATTAAATTTTAGTTGAATCCAAAAATAAGATACTAGAAATAATCAAGTGAATAGCTATATATATCTAAACTCTTAGTTACATTTAGAAATGTAATAAAATTAACTAGTTATACTTGACTCAAACGTAAGGACTTTTAATGTAACTAAAATTTGATGCTACACTAACTAATATTTGTTACATTTGAAAGTGTAGTAATGTTTATTACACTTAGAAATGTAGTTAGTGTGAGAATGCATCAAATGAAAATTATTAGTTACACTTTCAAGCATAACAAATTTTTTTCTATCTTAAAAAAAATTAAGCATAAAAAATTTCAATATCATTGTTACGATTGGAAATATAACAAATATTTCGTTACACCTAAAATGATCATCAGAATAAAAATTATTATTTTACCCTTCTGCTTACTTTGAACATAACAAAAAATACATAGTTACTGGTCTAGAATCTTGTACTTGATTAATTAACTAAGAAAACGAACACTAACCCGTTGAGGTAAGCCGACGAAAGAAAGTGAAGGAGCAAGCTGTGGAGGAAACACATGCTTGAAGAGTGGTCCGACGCGGTTGTCTTCTACAGTTACTATCCCCTTGGTTTCAAGAAATGGAAAATGATATTTGTATCTATAATTATATATTTTGTTGTTAGAAAAATCATTTGACTCTAAGTGAATCATACATGAAATATTGTTTGAAAATATTCCTACCCGGTCGAGTGAATGATGGTATCCGCATGGATAGAAAATCCATCTTGAAATGCTACAGTTCCATCCTTGCAAACATAATCTATCTGCCAATAATGTTGAGGATTTCTTTTTAGCCAAATTGAAACTATTTCATCAATAAGGATTAAGTTTCAAAACTCAAGTGTAAATAACCTATTTGGTTCTCTATCTTTGGATCTTTTAGTAATAAAGTCCCTTATATTTAAAACAAGACAATTCAATTCCTTATCTTTTCAATTTGTGATGCCATTACCCTTGAGATAAAAAAAAAGGTGAAGAAATTAATGATATTAGGACTAATATTGTTCCAAATTATAAAGATAAAGGATTGATAACGTGATATATTGCAAAGATAAGATTAATGGCATCACAAATTACAAAGACAAATGACTAAAAAATGTTACCTTTTTTAAAATATTTTTTTGACCTAAGAACTAACATCGTGATAAAACACTAAATCGTCCCTTTTTGAAAAAATGGACTTAATTATCAAAAAGTCAAAAAATAAAGAACAAAATAAGCCGTTTACCCAAATGCAAAATATGTTGTCTAATGCCTAATAGATCAAAATCAGAAAATTGGATGTTTGAAAGGCAACCGCATAATGAAGTTGTGCAATAGAGCATGGAAGTTAATAAAATTTTTTAATTAGAAATTAATTAGGTTTCTACCTTAGAATGTTGCCAAATATTTGTATAGCCATCTAGCTTTGAAATCTTGACATCTGGTGATCTTGATGAGAGATGAACTTGTTTAGCTACAGTTGAAATTTCTTTGGATATATCATACGCGCTTGGTCCAGCTCCAATGATAACAACTACCTCTAGTTGCAAAAACAAGCAAAATAATCTCATATCATCATAATATAGCTAGAATTAGGATTTTTTATTAGCATTACCTAATAAGGTCAAACCACTGGCATATTTGTAGTGTTTTTGGAAGAATAAACTTATCTTAAATTTAAAATTTAAGAAATGTCTTGTCTGACTAGTGTATGATAAATAATAAGTGTCTCATTTGGCAAATACTATTAAGAGTATAATAGGAAATAAAATTTATTAAAAAATTCATTAACCCCCTGCTCCCAATAAAACACAAGTAATCAAATTTTATTTTATTTATTATAGCAATAATTACACATAAGAAAACTTATTAAAAGATACTTCTAATAAGCTCATAATGTAACATATATTACCTTTTATATAAGAATATCAATAAGATAAGCACCTTATTTCAGGTTCATTCCAAACATAATAATAATGTGTTCTTTATTATTACATAGAGTTTTTGTGCATAGCCTACTAGAAATAAGAATTATTTGGCCTCCAAATTATAAGCCTTGATTTCTCATTGAAAATATGATACTTGTTTTGCCTATGGAACGAAATTTTGAGTATAGACTCACCTGATCCTGAAATGGCTCGGGTACACGATAATTGTGGCTATGTACTTGGTTTCCTATCCATTCTTCCATTCCTATTTGATACAAGTTTAAGTCACTGTCAGTATTTAGGTTGAGTTTAATTAACTAATTTGAAAAAGAAATAGAATCTGGAATAATGAAAGTAAGGTACTCAAGTCACTATAAACTAAATACAAATCTTACACATAATTAATTGGAATGAGCACCAAAGTTCACTTTGTATAGCTTTTAGATAACACATGTTGTATCCAAGATTGTTGGGTTATGGCTCAAGTGCCAAGCCAAAACCCATATTGAAATTAGGAAAGAGTAATAATGAGAGTCAAAATTCCAGTTATGGTAACGGTCTTAATTATGCGAGAATTGATAGAATAAGAAACCCTTGTCTTGGAGGACAAGGAAGTCTCCTCTATAAATAGGACTCTTAGAGAGCCATTGTAATAATACTGTGAGGGAGGTTTAGACTTTTCTATCCGTGCAAAAAGATGCTTGGGTTGTAATACTTTTTTTATTTAGTGGAGTTTTTCATAGACATAAACAGAGGGCCGAACCACGTTTAATTGTGTGTATTCTTTTCTTATTACTTGTGCTTTAATTCCGCTACGTGAGTGTCTTTGTGTGTTATGCGTCCTAATTTCCTAACAAGTGGTATCGAGAGCTAGGTTGGAGGGAGGACGCTGGTTTGCACGAAAAACGAAAAAAGAGACGCCAAAGAGGAGTTCAAAAACTTTGCAGATTTGCTAGTCACGTTTGGAGGTCTTCCTGGAGTCCAATCGATGATCCATTTATTGTTGTGTGTTCATTGTGGCGAGGAGAGTAAGCTACTAAAATTTCACGACGATCTGATTGTCAAATTGTGAGATACAAGCAGGTCAAGTTTTATGAGTTTGTGGTCAAAAAGTCAAACAGAGGGTTTGACTAGCGATTGACTGAAGGGCTGCAGGGGTTTGACCGCATTGACCTAAGGTCTCCCCACTGTTTTCCGACGTCCTGAATCTGCTTTTGGGGTCATTTTTGCCAAATTCTTGTTGGATTTCTGAGTTTTAGCGAATTTGTGTAAAGGAGCCATGACAACGACCGATACGAAATTTTAAAATCTAATGTTTAATGGGAACATGAACTTCAACTTGTGGAGGAATACTATCGAGGACCTTTTGATGCAGCAAGGCCTTGATGAAGTGCTAGAAGAAGTGAAACTGGAAGAGGTCAATGATAAGTAGAGGTCCCTACAACGAAGAATCGTAAGTACTATTTGGTTGGCTTTAGCACAGTAAATTAAATGTCATGTTGTTGATGAGACAACAGTGAGTGGTGTGTTTGACAAGTTGGAGAATATTTATGAGTTGAAGTCTATCACCAGTTGATTATGTTTGAAGACGGAGCTCTACTCATTCAAAATGGAAGAGGAAACTGCCATCCAGGATCACATCAACAAATTCAACAACTTAGTAGTCAAGCTCATAAGCGTTGAGGAGCCTGACAAGAGAATTACAGATAAAGAATAAGCACTTGTACTACGATCTTCCTTGCCGAAGTCATACATGCCGTTCGTGCAATCAATCCTCGTTGGGAAGAAGACTCTCGAGCTGAATGAAGTGACTGCTCTTTTGAGAGAGAACGAGAGGATGTTGGGAAGAAGTAGTGTGCCTAGTGGAGATCAAACGCTAACAATTGAAGGTTCAAATCGAGGGAGGAGTTCTGGAAGAGGCAATTCTCGCAAAGGTGGATCAAGATCAAAAAGCCAACCTTGGGATGGAGAAAATGATCGAGAATGCTACTATTGTAAATAAAAGGGTCATATTCAACCAAGATGTCCTAGATTGAGAGAGGACATGAAGAGCCTTAGAGAGTGGAGATCTAAGGGCAAGGAGAAGGTGTATGGTGAGGACTTTGCGAACCTTGTTGAGGGTGATGATAGCAATGGTAGTGAGATTGTTTTGATGGTGGTAAGCAGGGACGCTAATGAAGGCTCAAGAAAGAGAACTGATTGCGTATTGGATTTAGCAGGAACGTTTCACGTTTGCAATGATCGATCTAGTTTTGACACTATGCTTTTGGGGAAGAAGCTTGGATACATCACTTTTGGGAACAACCAAAAGATGAAGGTTGCTGGCATTGGGAGAGTTGGCCTGAGGCTCAACAATGGTAGTATCAAGACCATCTCCAATGTGAGATATGTGCCATCTTATATGTCCAACATGATTTTGCTAGGTGAGTTGACGTCAAGAGGGTACAAGTACACTGGTAAAGGAGACAACTGCAGAGTGTATCGTGGAGAGGAACTAGTTCTTAAAGGGAGAAAGAATGAGAAGCACGTGTGCTACTTGGAGAGATGCACCACGCCAAAAGATGAACAGGACAAGTTTGAAGAAGCTCGAGTGAAGGCTGAGAAGAAGAGAAGAGTGACATTCTTGCCTGCTATGGAGATTCTTGACATTTCTCGCCAAGGGAGGAATTTGTTGGGCTATGGCTCAAGTGCTAAACCCAAGCCCATATTGAAATTAGGAAAGAGTAATAATGAGAGTAAAAATTTCAGTTATGGTAACAGTCTTAATTATAAGAGGATTGATAGAATAAGAAACCCTTGTCTTGGAGGACGAAGAAATCTCCTCTATAAATAGGATTCTTCTATTAATTGTAAAGTGCGTGTCTTGCAATAGGTCTAGGTAGAAAGAGAGAGCCATTGTAAGAACATCGTGAGGGAGGGTTTAGACTTTTCGGGCCGTGCAAAAAGTCGCTTGGGTTGTAATCTTCTTTTCTATTTAGTGGAGTTTTTCGTAGACGTAAGTAGAGGGCCAAACCATGTTTAGCTGTATGTATTCTTTTCTTGTTACTCGTGCTTTAATTCCGCTGCGTGAATGTGTGTTATGCATCTTAATTTCCTAACAAAGATTTATTCTTAAACATTTGATATTTAATTTATTACATTACATTATCTTTCTTGGGCAATTTTTATTGTTCTTATACTCTTGCAAATACTTAAAAAAGCAGAAGAGATTACAATGTAAAATCATCATATGGAGCTATTTCTTTAAGGTTACTCTATAAAATAAATAACATGAAGTTTTCCAATCATGATATAAGTAAAATTCAGAATTATTCTAAGAACTACGTGGAAGGTGCTAAATAGAAAGAATCAATATTATTCTACTGATCATTGTAAACATGAAGGAAGAGAACATGCATGCCATGGGGAGAAGTGTGTGTATAAAGAAGCGAGATCAGTATAATAACAGTTATTATAGTTGATCTTATACTTCGAGATAGCTTCTTTGTTCATAGGAGGGAAATCTAGTTGATGGAATCCGACCACCAAACACCGGATGTATCATACATATATAACAACGGGTGGTCAACGCATGAGATCAATGCACTGAATTATTTTACCTGGAAATTTTGCTATCCGGGGTTCAGTCAAGCGGCCATTGCAAACCACTACAGCATCAAAGATCTCCTCTCTAGATGAGCATATTCCACCATTATTGATTGACTTTACAATCCACTTCCCATCATGACTTGACGAATTGACCACCTGCTCAACTTGTACAACTTCTTCATTGAACCTAATTAACCCAACCAATCCAAAGTCAACTGCAAAGTTTTCCAAGAACTTGAGCACCTCTTCATGCCCAGGAAAATCTCTTGCATCACCATCCTCTCTTGCGACGAATGCGTAATCCGAGAAGCGCATGATTTGTCTGGGAGTATTCGTACGCAGTGACTTGTAAATACTGCTGTGAACAACTTTTCTTTTAGGGTCGAGGCCTAGTGGATCTGAGTCAACTCCAGGGTCATATACCCACATTCCTCCAAGTTTGGATCCTTTTTCGTACACGATTACGTGGTGGCCTTCTCTTTGAAGCTCACGAGCTGCAACCAGCCCTGAGACGCCTGCTCCAATCACTGCTACCTTAACTGAGCGGGGCATGTTGATTAGATTTTTGGTTTGGAAATTGGGCCGCGAGATTGATGGCGTCTGGTGTTAGGTGGTGGCTGGAAGCTTAATGTTTATAATATATATTAATTAATGCAATCATCATTGTCAAGAAAGACTAATAAAATAATTAAGAAATGCCATCAATGTGTATCACAACTCGATATAGTTTATAGCATGATCATTTTACAATTCGGGTTTGTTGGGATTCAGGGTGTGAAAATAAGAAATAAACAAGAAACTAATGATTTGGGATTTATAATGGTGGTTCGGTTAGGCCTACTTCATCTGCAAAACAAAAGATATTATCCTTCGTTAATTTGTGAATACAAGATTTTCACACTCTAGCTCTAAAACGCTTTACGCATACCATCTCACTGCCTCAGCTAATACATAGGTTGAGGATCTATTTTTTAATGCATAGTTTGCCAAATTCCTCTAGTTTCTTAATTCATCTGGGCTACCTACTTAGGCTACAAGCTAGAATTATACAGGCTGCAATCCCTAAAAATTTTTGCCTTGGACTATATTTACTCCCGTCAACAAACCACAAAGCATCTCCTCCCATTTGCCAACCAACCTTACCAGGCTTACCACCATACATTGCCCACACACAGAATGCTCTGTAGCCTTCTGAACGATCTCTTCAATACCCTATGATGTACACATAGTGTAACATCCTTATTACCAATGTTGCTTGCCAGTGAATCTCTAGCTTGAGTGTCTATGACAGCATCATCAGCCTTAACGCTGACACCACTCGGCTCGAGAACATCAGAAACACGCTTCTCCTTGTCCTGAGAACCATAAACAGAATTAGTCTCGTCAATCACAATTCTGTACAACTGAGTTACCCTAGGACCATAAGCAACCCCACCATGAAAGCCTAACTCATCCACGTCTGTCCCGGCCATCGACAAAGCATAAGCCATCAACTTTGCTCCATTTGCGTGAGATTCTTTAACATGTCCTCTCTGCTGCTCAGTATCAACCATGCATTACACATCCTGAGATACACACAGACCTTGTATGCTTGCTAAGCCAACTAGACTAAACTATTGCCTTCACCCAGAACCCTAAGAGGTTTCCCTTGCAACTTCACACGTTCTCTAACATCATTCTCACCGGCACTAACCCCAACACCTGCAGCTATACTCCTTAAAAAACATATAGTCCATTTATCAATTTCCCTTTCATAAGTAAATAGGGATCTCTCCTCACTTTAAGAACTCTCTTCCCATAGTAAAACCTTCATTTGCAAGAATTCGAATGTCTAAGAGAAATCAAGCTCATATTGAGCTCTCGGACATGCCAACACCTGAAAGATCTAATGATACCATTAAACTTCTTGATCTTAATAATGCCAACTCCAACCATCACTAGCTTGAGGTCATTCCCTAGATAAACTTTCCCATTCTTCTTAGAATCGGTAGAAAACCAGCTTGGCTTGTAGAGAGCGACAAGATCTCTCCAATACAGTCCGTACTTTTATCCTATGCTGTGTCCACTACTTTCGCTATACTCTTCTCGGTTAGCTTTAGACAAAATCTCTTAATGTGACTTTGTTCCCCACACTCATGACAACTTATACCTCTTGAATTAGCATTTAATGTCCTTGAACATCCTCCTTTCTGGAGTCTTTCCCCTTTACTCACTAACCCTTACCCATGAACTCCTACTCTAGTCTCTAGGAAGTGTCCCTTCAAATCCTTGGATTTTAGTATGGAACACACATTGTCCAAATTGATTTTGTCATGTCCATATGTTAGATTGTCGACGAAGTTCTCGTACAAGGGCAATAAAGAACACAACAAGACAATGACAAGATCTTCATAATCAATTGTGGCTTCTATGTTCTTTAGTTCCATAACAATAGAATTGAACTTGTCTAGGTGTTCTTTAATGGGTGTACCTTCCTTCATCTAGAGATTATAAAATATCTTCTTTAGATAAAGGCAATTCTTCAGCAACATAGATGCATAGAGATCTGTCAAAACCTTCCATGCCTCGATCGTTGTTGTCTTCCTAGCTATCTCTATAGTAATACATCATTTAAGATGCTCCAATGTATTACATTGATGACTCTCTTCGGAATCTTGCTTCTCCTATGTTTTAGCTCCCTTTTGATCTTCCTTCAAGCACTTTCCATAGCCCCTGCATGACCATGAAATCCTTTGAATATGATCTTCCACGTGCTGAAACTGACCTTCTCGTCAAATTTCTCAATCATAAATTTCATAGTAGCAGAACTCATCTTTGTCACTCAAAAACACACACCTCGGTTTGAATTTGTTGAAACTGACTGTAAAATTGAGCTCGAAACGCAAAAAAAAAAAAAAAAAAACCTTGAGAACACCTCTAGTCAACTTTGGTCAAACTCAGTCAAAGTAAATACAGTACCAAAATATGAACTTTATAGTAGAATTTTGCAAAATAGAGTGTGATAACAGGCTTAGGGAATAAAAAAATGTTAGGTAAGGGCTATTCAAATTTTGGTCAATCTTCGCTCAACGGTCAATGATCAAAGTCAAAGTTAAACAGTCTGGTCAAAATCAACCGAACTTACAAATTTTCTTACTTGTGTAGCACCTAATCGTTTCCCTTCAGCAATCCATTCACGTGCAAGATGCATTGCTTTTATCACACACTTCAACTCACCAGATTGCAACCTCTCTAGATCAATCAAAGGAAATATCCAGTGGCTGATATTGAGAGCTCACTAAGAACCTTCTAACAACACATTGCACCAAATCTACTCCTAGGAGATTTCCTTTTTGCTTGACCAACCAAAGAAAATTGGACCCATTTCAATTTTATAATCTGACAAACGATTCTAGTACCTCCTTTTTGATACTCGCTTATGAATCAAGCCATCAGATCTTTGTCATCTTTCACCACAATTGTTGGTGTGATTCTCTCAAGTTGTCTTCGATGGCTTTCCAGGCAACAATGCATAATAAGGCAATCATCGGTGTGTTCTCCTCTCCACGACCAATGCAACAGTATAAAGCACGACATTCAACGTGCTTGAAAAAAGGGAAATCAAAACTCCAGTGGCTGTGGCCATTCTAAGCCTTTTTTTTTCTTTTTGAATTTCTAATCTTAGCATGATGTTAGCAAGCTCTCTGTGATGACGTCACCTTCATTTGTTAGTGGTAATGGCATTCTTTGTGTAGTATCTTTCTATTATCAATTTTTTTTAAGTCAAATGCATCCAATTTCTATAACAACTCCTCAAAACTATTCAACAAAAAACTTTATGTTTTCTACTTACAACCCTCTTGAACTAGCTCTCATACTTGTCTATTGGGGACCTAGCATGTGCAACGAAGAAATAAATGAGAAATTAACAAGAAAGGACTTAATGTGGTTTGGCATAAGCCTGCTCCACAAGCAAAACATGAGATATTCTTCCACATTGGCAGATACAAGATTTGGGCACTCTAGCTCTAAAATGCCCTATGCAAACTATCTCTTTGCCTCAACTAATACATAGGTTGAGCCTCTATCTATAGATGCATAGCTTGCCTAATTCCTTTAGTTTTCTAGTTCATCTAGGATACCTTGTTAAGAAAGAATACTTGGGCCCAAAAATGTGGGCCATAATCCCTACAGGGTTTTTTAATGAATGATTCAACATCATTATTTAAGTTAAATATGGAATTCTAATCATCCAAAGTTTAACAATTTTAATTTGATTTGTTGTCTTAGGATATTATTCTTTTTTTTTTTTGTCAAAAGAAATGACAATTCATTATCAATAGATAGAATCATATCTTTATTGTCATCCTACAAGATTATGACTCCAATCATTTAATCTTAAGATAATTCCTAAGATTTAGAGCACATTAGTCACTAATCAGTTAAAAAGTCAAAAGAAATTGTAAAGAGGACATTTGAATATAAAAATTGAAGGATCTAATGGAGCATGCAAGACTAACCCTAGGTCAATTTTTAAATTATTAACCTTAGACGCGGGGAAAAATAAATACTTGCATACAATAATACCATGCATGCATAGAATAAACAAGAACAAAAAGTAAATTTGTTGGAACAAATTTACCTCCTAGAGCAAAAAAACGACCAGAAATTTTTATTGATTATCGGACTGCCTTCTGGACCTCTGATCAACAATCCAACTATTGGATTTGAAGCACTGAAAGCGTAGAACTTCCTTCTAAAATTTCAGAACGATCCAATAAGTGATTGATACCCGATCAAGCCCAGATCTGAGATTGCACAAGCTGTGATGGGAAAGACAGTTTTTATCCTCTTATGTTTTTCTCTCCAAAAAACCTCTATAAGAACGACTCAAAAAGCTTTTGACCTTCCATACTATGACTGAGGAGATGTTATCAATAAGAAAAAACCAAATTCTCAGTGAAAGAATTGGTTTTTAGAATTGTAGAAGTCTATTTTTGTTTTTGGTTGATCAAGAGAAGAAGAGAATTCTTTCTTTTCTCAACTTCTCCAAGAATGTACGTATCTCCAATATTTTTGACATACAAAAAACTTTTGCATTTTATCAGACTTAGTTGACCCCCTTTAAGAGTTCTCTTGGCAATAGAACTCCTAGGTAGACTAAGACTTTATTTTGAGGATTTTAAATTCAAGTAGAAGATCTTTAGGTGATAAGAGTTTCAAATTAAAACCAACTCTTGACCTAATCTTCTAGAATTTAAATCCCAACAAATCTTCTAGAATACATGGGGCCCACTGTTTATTTCTTCTTTGCAAATTTGGACACTTCCTTACAAAATGACTTGACAAATTGAATATTCCAATATAGGAAACTTGGAGTTCAAGATATTTAAATTATCTTGTTAAAATATAGCAACTCTATCCTAATTTGGAAACCTTACTCAAAAGTCACGTCTCGCACACCTAGAAGCTTCAGGAAAGAGATTAAGATACTTTCTAATTATCTACATTAAAACTTGGACCAATAAGAATTAAGACCAAATTTTATTTCATATTTTTAAGAATTCTAATGCAATTAGAACTCTTATGAAAACACATATTTAGCAATCAACCAATAAGGAAATATTCAAGAATAGACCTTTCATGCTTAAAACAATATTCGGCTAGCAGAGAGACCAAAAGACATAAGTACCCTTGGCTCCCAAAATGACCAAACTGCCCTTGCCTCCCTTTAGGCGACATAATGACCATTTTGACCTTAGTATATTTCACCACAAGACTAAAGCCGCACTCCAAAGATAATTACTAGATGCCAAAAGCTTCTCACAACAACGAGTGACCTTTGTCTTTGACCTACTAAGCAAAATGACCAAGATGCCCCTCTATGTACACCTGTTGTCAAGGTCGGTCCTTTGATTGTACCATTACCTCTTTAACTACCTCTAAACCTTAGAATAACTTGTCCAAGGTATCAATCGTCTTCTGGTCATATTACTCTTGATCTTAGGAGCAACCCACAAGTTAAATGACCAATATACCCTTGAAGGATTATACAACTAGATCTAGATTTAGATGATCATACGGACAAGACTAAGGGGCCATATAGAATCTACTATTGCATATGCATGTCCCAACTATCCAAAACTCAACACCCAACACACAGAGTTGTTGACCCTAGCCAAGCAAGGTCTTACTCATACTGAATCAAAGTGCTGAACCCCGACTCTATCAGTTCATCCACATATGCTCAAGATTGAGAGCATTGGCAACTTAAAAGTGAGTATTGTGTTTTCTGACTTTGATAGTACTGTTATGAGAAAACTAACTCATACTGGTCTGGTCCAATGCATGACGCACGCATTAGAGAGACAAGTTCAGAAAGACCTTCAGTGACCTAGATAGGTCACCTTTACAAGGAGACTTGCTCACTATAACCTTATCTTGGTAAAGTGCCCAGCACTATCATACGGTTATGGACTTATTTATGACATTATTGAGTCTTGACTTGGACCTACTGCGAGTCCAGCCTCGCTGTGTACCCAAGTCCTCAGTTGATGTCATTGGGCCATTACTAATGCACCACATAATCATACACCAGTGACAATTTATAAAAATGAAATTTAAAAATCATTATTAAAATAATTATAACAATATCTAGAAAATAGTGTCCAAGTGGTCTTTAGGGCATACCAATCCCAACAGAAATAATATATGAAAAGAATGGATTGAAACTTAAAGAAAAAGTTTAGAGTAATGCTAGGTATCATGCTATTTTTATTAACTAAGTCGCCTCCTAAGTATACCTAATCGAGGTGCTAATTACCAAAATTTCTTTATTCTCTTTCTTCTTTA
Source organism: Cordia subcordata (assembly GCA_028554755.1). Lineage (NCBI taxonomy): Eukaryota > Viridiplantae > Streptophyta > Magnoliopsida > Boraginales > Cordiaceae > Cordia > Cordia subcordata. The sequence continues at coordinate 1,659,723 of JAPTOF010000026.1, read as the reverse complement.
AATATATTAATTTTGCAGCACATAGGAAATAATATTTATGTGATAAAAATAAGGTGATATCTAACATTACTAAAAACTTTATTACTTCTTTTACTTTAGGCACTTCTAATTGAAAGAACTCACTCTTATCTTTCAAATCAATTAAGCACTAGGGTTTGGTTCTAGAAAATCTTTACCCATTAGGAATTGAGAAAATTATATGAATTGAACATAATAAAATATAAATAAAAATTATAGACAAACTCCAAACCAAGTTAACATTACTCTTAAACTTGATTTGATTTCAGTAACTCCAAGCAAAGCTCTCAACTAGATGACTAAATTAGTATTGAGTGACTTTGTAAGAATGTCAACAATTTGATATTAAGACTTCACATACTTTAATTTCACTTCCTTCCTTATGATGCATTTAATCTTGAGACTTTGCATACTCTAACTTTACTTCCTTCCTTATAATGCACTAAGAAGATATTAGTTAAGCTATTTATGTTCTTGGTATGAAGATTCTTGGAAGATTACCAGATCAAGAGATCAGCTCTGTCACAAGCTTCATACATTGAGAAGATATTGGTTAAGTTTAGCATGCAAATTCAAATAAGGGGTTATTACATTCTAAACATGGAGTTCCTTTATCAAGGGATCAATGCCTGAAGACACTTGAGAAGATAGAGAACATGAAAAGTGTACCATATGCTTTGGCTATAGGAAATCTCATGTATGCCATGCTATGTATTAGATTAGACATATGCTTTATTGTAAGTACGATTAATAGATATCAGTCAAACCTTAGATCAGTTCACTGGGTTGCAGTTAAATACATATTCAAGTATCTTCAAAGAATGAAAGATTATGTGTTACAGTATTGTGCAGATGATCTAACGCCACTAGTCTCTGTGGACTTGGATTTCCAGTCTTATAGAGATTCCAAAAGATCTACTTTAGGTAAGGAAAATTGTATTATTGACTCAACCATGGAATTGTTCTAGTTATTCAAAAACATATGATTTTGCATTGTGACAACAGTGGAGTTGTATCACAATGTAAAGAGCCTAGAAACCATAAAGATAGCAAGCATTTTGAGAGGAATTATCACTTAATCAAGGAATTTATCTAGAAAGGAGACATAGTAGTATAGAAGATTGCATTGGTAGAAAACCTTGTAAACCCATTTTCAAAGACTCTTCTTGAGAGGGTTTTTTCCATACATATAGATTCTATAGGTATTAGGTTCAGTAGTAGTGATCTTTAGTGGAAATGGGAGTCTGTTGGGCTTTGTGTTCCTTAAAGAACACTTGTACCCATTTTTGTTCCCTTGGGTGTGTGAAAAGTCGTAGTTTTATTAATAATATTGAATGGTTACTCATATTATCTCTCTGGTATATGGTCTGTTGATGCATGCTTAAAGGTCTTAGGACATATTAATAATTTCAATACTCAATAAAGTTGGACACCCAGTATGTTGCAATCTAGTTTAGTTGTGTCATAAATTTTCTGTTAGGCACTCTATGAGGATAAAGTTATAGTGACCAAATCTACTTTTAAAAATGACCTACTAGGTCATTAGAGGACATCCTGATCTTGCCTCTCTAGTACATGTGTCACATATTAAAAAAGACCACTGTAAGTATGCTTTCTTGAGACCATTCTATCATAAACAGAAAGCATTATACTCATTACTACTAAATGGTCAGTGCTCTCAATTTTGAGCATGTGTAGATGAATTGCCAAAGTCATGGTTTGGAACTTTGAAAAATAATGGGTGAGATCCTATTATATTAGGGTCAATAGCTCTGTGTGTTGAGTGTTGAGTCTTGGTCAGTTTTGACATGCATAAGCAATATAGAATCAATTTGCCCCTGTTAGAATAGTCCTTTTGATCATCCAAATCTAGATCTAGAGATATTACCCTCGAGGGGCATATCAATCATTTGGCTTCTGGTGTAGCTCCAGAGATTTAGGGGATCCATGATCGGTAGGTTATTATATTTTACAACAAAGTGTCTAAGGATGAGATGCAGTTAAAATGGATTAGGGTTAAAATGGTCAAAGTGTTATTGGTGCTTTCATATCAATTAAATTTGGTCAACTTTATTTATTTTTAATAATGAATAATGAATCTAGTCATATTAATGCGGAATATTATTTCTTTTTAAAATGAATGTTAAATTTAATTGGGATGATTTATTTTTAATCGCACACAACAAATGTAGTCATGAATAATTTAAAATTTATAGATGAACATTATTTTTATTTATTAAATAACTGACCATTAAATTCTCAAATTAAACATAATAGTATATATCCATACTAGATAGAAGATGTTCTTAGAATTCACAAATGAATTTCATTTTAAATATTAATTGATCGACAATTAAATTTCTAAATCAAAATTATATAATACTTATTCATAATACGTGAATAATAATTGATAATAAAATAGATAACAAATAATAAACATTACCATATAAAAGTTGACAAGACATTTACATAATGCATAGAAAAATGAAATTTAATATATCACGAACAATAAATCTCCACTTTATTCACGTGCCATAGTAATAATGTTTTACAAGATAAGGCTTTATCGACAGTTAGAAAAATATGTATAACCCACTAAAAAACTATTACAAGCAGTATGGATGTCACATGTGGAGCTGACCTGTTCCTCTTTTACTTCATACACTAGTTTCATTGCTTCATTTCTTCCTCCCATTAAATCTTTCTTCAGACAAGAGAGCCAAGAAAGGCCTAGCAAATCTGAAACCATATACAAGTTTGCAGAAGCCAATATTGTAGCCATAGGACAACAGGGAGTGACCAGATAACAAAGGTCACAAGAACCTAGAACAATTTTAGAGGGAATGCAAGTGCTTGACTTTTTGAATTGCTTCCTTTATCTTACTAGATGGTTCTTCATATAAGAAGGCCGGGTTATCAAACTGCGCAGCCAAGCTTGGCTCCCCAAGAAATGCCCGGAATGAATCTGCAACTGAATATGAAAGAGAATCAAGGTTGTACCCACCCTCCAAGAAAAACACACAGCGACCACCACACAAATCTTTGGCTAGCTGCTTGATGCTGGACGCAAGCATGTAGTACGTTCCTGTTGTGAACTGGAAGCTAGCCAACGGATCTAACACATGTGCATCATATCTGGAAATTCACCTAGTCAGACATTGGTGACATGGACATAGTGAACCTTCACAATATCCTTAAGTATGGCCATAGCAGAAGCCATAATCCTAATTATAGCATTACAGTTAACTTTAAAGTTAACATATCCGATGATAATCCTAGCAACTGATTTGAAAACTCAGATACAGAGAAGAAAAGCATTGTACCTTACTAGATATACCATCTTCCTAGAAACAGTGGCATGTAAAAATAATAACAGAAGACTCGCTCTATTCTATGCTCTTTCCATATTACTTAGAGAAATGCATGCGGACACGGGGGTGGGGGTTGGTGCGTGGGGATGCAGGTCGGGGAATTGAGTATCTGTGAAGTATGGAAGAACTCACTTCTTCATGTGGTTACTAATCTTTATTCCTCAGATATAGTTAATCATCATGAACCAGAAAAGGAAAGATATGGCAGATGCATCAGCATGAAGGTTAAGATTGTGTGATAGGTTTTTGGAAATAAGAAGTTATTAACATTGCAGGTTACAAAAGTACCCAGCTGAAACAAGGATTATGTCCGGCCTGAACCTCTGAGCACATGGCACAATGACCTCATCAAAGACAGTGCGCATAGCTACATCACCTGACCCTCCCGGCAGAGGTAAATTTAATGTCATTCCTTCACCTTTTCCATGACCCATCTCATTCATCTTACCAGTGCCAGGATAGCTTCCATCCTGCATCAATTGGCTACAACTGAATACTTTTTGGTACTAAAATTTCAAAATGAAAACCGTGTTTCACTTTTGTGCGACACAGAGTAGTCACATCTGGAGAGGAAGATAAGCACAAATATACAAGGAGCCAAGGTTATTCTCTTCCATACATGGGTGTCAATCATATAAGGATCCAAATGATGTAGTATAAACAGTTCCAAGTTCACATCAAGAATAGATTTGGCTCCCCATTGCATACTTGACCATTTAATATGTTTTAACAATTTTGGCTAATAAGTAACTATATAATCAAGAGAAAAGTCAAGAGAGAGCTACGAGAATTTTGGCTGATAAGTAATGCCTAGAACAAAATCAAAGAGAGAAAGCACTGTGACATCATCCTTTCTAATCGAGTATCAGAAGTTGGTACCTTAAATGTAAGAAACTGCAGTTTCTTAAGTCGAGTAAAACTCACCTGATGAGTAGAAAGGAAAAATATATCTGGGTCATCATAGAAAGCATCATTGGTTCCATTTCCATGATGAACATCAAAATCAATGATGAATACTCGCTTTAATCCATGCACAAGCTGGGCATAGCGAGCTGCAATGGCCACATTTCCAAACACGCAGAATCCCATGGGGCCCTTTGGAACTGCATGATGACCCGGAGGCCTTATCAATGCAAAGCCCACTGGTGGATTCTCTTTCACTCTTGATGCTGCTACCTGACACACAATATTGCAGAGATTAAAGTTTCCCAGAAGAACCCAGCTTCAATAAATCACACAGAAGCCAACAACTATTAGTTTATCAAAATGCAACCCTATATTGCTATAAACAGGCACAATGGAATAATTTATTGAAAGACATTGCAACCAGTCAAAGATAGATCAGTTGAAGATAGAAAAATCAATAATGAAGAGACTAACATCTTAGATCGAGTCATCACCACTGAATCAATCAAGGAAATTCCAGCACCAGCTGCCAACAATGACTCTTGGAATGTCTGCACCATTGATACCATAGATACTGTCAATAGATAAATAAGAGCCTTTAGAGGCTTAAAATAATTTGTTAAAAGAGAGCAACTTCAGAATTTGATGTGTTCAACTATATTTGTCTAACATCATTGTCATAACATACTATTAGTTTGTAATATAATGGATAAATTACCTCCACTATAAGTGCACAAAGAGCTATACGAGGTTTGTGCACAGAGGAGCAATGTTGGGGAACAGTATCATATTAATATAAAGGCCATGTTTTATAACATCTGCCCAACCTCCTAAAATGGCTTACCCTGAACTATACCAGATGGTTGCCCCTGCCCATGATATCTTACATGAATTTCAGTGAGAGAAAATGGGATAATGTTGACAAGAGCAAAGGAAATGATTGATAAGGAAGGATGTATTAGTAGTCTTTGTATTCAGTCACATGCCCAAATTGTATTCAGTCCCATGTCTGAATATCAAGTGATGAGCTGTACAATTTATTTAATGTCTCAGAACATGCCACCATATGTGCAAGCAAGATCCTTTTGATGGAATGTTCCATTTAAAAATATTCTTTTATAAAGGGGATGCCCATACTAGAACCTAGGACCTTTTGATAAACGAGCTTTAATACCAAGTTCATTGATCTCCACATCTAAAAGTTTAAACTACTAAGAGGAGTGTATTTTGTTTATTTATCATCTCAAACAATTTACACAAAGGATTTGAGAAGCTCTTGAAATAGAAGAACTTAAAAAAAGAAAAAAAAGTCTTAGTAAGTGAATTAGGTTTTGGAGAGCGAACCACTAAATTCCTTATATTTGTACCATTTCCTTCTCATAACCTTCCTATTTACTTGTAATAAATTTGTTGAATGATATTGAAGAAAATGTTAACTGCTCCATTTGTAATTAAAATTATTATTAATTTGATTTCCACAAAGTACTTAACAACTCAATTTGTGATTCGATTAAAATTATTAAGTTGCACTCTTCATTCTGCAAACAGGGTTTCAAGTGCCCCCCAAAAGCTCTTCCACAACACTCCCTTCAACAACCAATATAATGATCCCCACCACATTTCAAGATCTGCTATTTACCTTAAGTTGATTCTGTATATGTTGCAAATATATCTAGAGGAGACAGTAAGATTTTCCTTTTCACTCAAATCTGGCAACCGTTCCGTCTACAAGCGCTTCAAGAATTGAAACACACTCAGTATCAAGATACTTCTACTCCAACATGTTGAGGGGAAGGAAAACAAGAAATAGACAACAGCTCCTCCTTGATTTACTAGATTTAGTGCACAACAGCTAGAATACTTGCAGGTCCAGCCTGATATTTTTTCACAAATTGCAAATGCAGTAAACAAAATTTTTAGATTTGTAAATCATCATAAATTATTATATTACAATTTCTCTTATCCACAATAATATTGAGAGAAGCAGCCTCACATATTGCATGTGTTGAAACTAATAAACCTAAAGTATGCCAAATGTAAGAGAAACAGAAAAACTTCCAAAAATAAGAGAGGAAGCATCTGCATTTGTCTCATTGATAATCTAAAATCACTTTAAAAATTATAAAATGGAGCGCTTAGAAGAAGTTATGGTGTAATGAACTCTGTAAAGTGCATTTATTATCAAATTGTAATTTTAAGTCTCAGAATAGTTGGAAGGTGTTGGGAAAGGAAAAGGGAACATATTTCTATTATTAATATTAATATAGCTAGCTATGCAAATCTAGAAATCAATGAGAAATGTTCGTCATTTTAGCCTCAGCATGAGGATGAAGAAAGGTGTTGAAAGAATTTCTTTAGCCTGTAGACCAGGTCAGTCATATTTTTGCAGGCTGCATGCCGAAAACTGGAAATGAACCTGCAGCCATCTACTAGCTGAATGACTTGCAAGGAGCTCAACTGCCTTAGGAAGCCATAAATCAACTAAAAGAAAAGAGGGGGAAAAATAATAAGTCTTATGGTGATGGGAGCTCATTTCTAGACAGGTAGAGAAAGCTTCTAGAGGCAGCATACACTTACTCTTGTGATGTATATAGGACTCTCATAATTGCATCTTAATGATTTTATGCAGCAAGTTTCATACACGGTAATGATGATGCCTCAAGATAGCAGAAATCATGAATTTCTGAGCAACAGGATATTAACAATAACTGAAAGATGTTGTGTCACGTAATATTACACTTCAGCCATGTGTAGAAAACATAGGAGCCTTCTTGTTGTATTTAGACTTCTAGAAACAATGTTAAAATCACAACTTGCTACTAACAAGCTACACAACGAGATACGGAAAAATAATAAGCCCCTATTGAGGAAGAGAGAAAGAGGGAGTTAAAACGTATGTTCTTACGGTAGAAGTAGCATAAGTTGGTCCAGAGCCATCAATGAAAATAATCCCTTGATCTAAGGTTTGATCCATTGCCTATACAATATCAAATAGAGAAATTTAAGAGAATGAAAAGGTAATGCCAAAAACTAGGAAACAAGAAACAGTTGAAGCAGTCACAGCTACATAAAGCAAGACAGAGAAAAACACTTACATTTAAGGCATTTCAGGAATGGCCAAAGAACAGATAAATCAAGACAAAGTTGTTGGTCCTTAAGATTTAAGAGGCTTGAAACATTACACCCCAACTCGTTGGTTCTACAGATTTAGAAGTTTTCTGCCTATGCAAAAGTCATATAACTTGTAAATGAAATCACCCCCAGTCATGGCAGCCTCAAAGTAGCTGCTGGAGAAGTTAAGCCTAGCCTTGAATTTGTTTTGCATCGTCAAGATTTAGGACAAGAGAAACCACTAACATATTGTTTATACCCAAAATTCGCAAGTTCGGCTAAACATGGCCGAAATAAAGACTAAGCCAACTAAGGAGTGGATCATCAAGTAAATAAAGACATGGCATATTCTAAGATCCAGAGATAAGAAAGAAGAGCTTAATATTTGAGATATAACTCCTCACATTGAACAAGGGGCTTGGTTTGCGATGGAATTGAGGAAAATCATCAAGTTTGTTGGAGTGCCAAATTCATAGAGGAAGTTGAGAGTTTTTGGGGTGCTCCAAGTATAAAAGGTAACAGACGGCTCCAAGAAAGGGGTTCCACAACTACAAACTTCCGGTCTTATTAGTCAAATTTAGTAGTCATAGTTCTCGTAGCATAGCCTAGCTTCATAGCTGTAACTTAGCCTAGCTTTTGGCGGAAATTATCTTACTTGTGGTTCCAAAGCATTAACAAACCAAAAAGAAAGATTGTTATTGTGGTTCCTTCAGTCAGATTAATCACGGTAACCTCAAGCTACATTAGCAAGCAAATCTAGTAGATCCTTTTGGCATGCCACACTCAGCTAGCACATTGTCGAATGAAGGAGGGGATAACCACGAAGTGTTACAGTAATTTAAAGGCACTTTGTCGCATGCCAATCCAATGGTCTAATCGGCGTGCCATGCTCATTCAACAAAACATTAGTTAGGCAAGAAGATAACCATGTAACAGTGCAATACAAGTCCCTTAACCTAGTTTGGGGTAAGAAAATAACCATTTTAAGTTGGTTTGCTTAGATGCGAAGTGGCCAAAGGGTGTTAAGAATCCTAAGGTTTCATCATAAAAACCAATTAGTTAATATGAAAAGTGGCCCAGGACCTTAAATGGTGATTCTGAATCTTGAGATTTTTCTATGTGGGAAGTCTTTATATGTTGTAACACTCCCCCTCACGTATGACCCAAAATAGTGCCTGCACCACTTTGATGACTGGATTTGGTTTTTGGATGACTGGATTCGGATGGCTGACGACCTGGACTGCAAGATAGGCCATCACGTGACTAGATTTGATGACTGGTTGTGCAATATTAACGAACTTGACAGGTCACACATGACACGAGTACAGCGCGAGAACTGGGATAGGCCATCACGTGACTAGATGTGCAGTATGAACAAACTTGACAGGTCACATGTGGACATGAGCGCCACGCAAAAACTGGACCAAAAGCCCAGCTCTGACACCATGTTAAGAATCCTGAGATTCCATTATAAAAACCAATTGGTCAATACGAGTAGTGGCCCACAACCTTATATGGTGATTCTGAATCTTGAAATTTTCCTATGGAGAAAGTCTTTATATGTTGTAACAAAGGGAATCCGTGGCTAGGTGATGTCATCATCGAGAAAAGTCAAAGTTTGGTCAAAGACATGGCCAAGTGGCTTCGGCCTTGAGGAAAGTTCTCCATGCAAACACATATATTTTCTACGTAAACATCTAGCTTGTTCCAGAAATTTCAAGAAGCTTGGCATGTTATGCTCAAGAGTGTTTGTTCTAAAAATTTTGTTGTTTTCTAGCTATGCATAACAGATAAAGCTTGTACACAAAACTAACCCGTGTTTTAAGTGGCAGCACTTGGGCAAGCCTCAGGGACATGCTGGTGAGAACGAGCTAGCCTTAGATCTTTCTCACATCGTAAAGGTTTAGGACTAGAGAAACTTCCTCTAAGAGTGAGCCTAGCCTTGGATCATTCTTGCATCATAAAATTTTAGGGCTAGAGAAACTTCTAACATATATTTGCTTGCTGAGGACACTTTAGGACCAGCGAAAGGAAACATAACTCAAGACAAAGAGGTTCGTCCTTAAGATTTAAGAAGCATGTCATGTTACACACCAAGTCATTGGTTCTGGAGATTCTACAATTTTCTGGTTATGCCAAAGTCATGTAACTTGTAATTGAAACCATCCCCAGTAGCACTAGGGTAGGCCTCAGAACATTCATCAATAAGAAGTGACGGTAGATACCTTAAAGCATAGGTGGTTTAACTTACATACTGCTGTACTTCGAAGGTGATGTTTACACCTATTGAGTTACCCGCTCATCTAAAAGCTTAATCTTATAGAAAAGATATTGGTGTATTTATTTATTGTATTAACAAAATCTCTCACATGCAAGCATGGTTTGTTTTGAGCCTTGCATGCGGACAGTTATAATGTTGTTAAACGGGTAATAGTGAATTTTGAACCTGAGACCTTTTGGTTTCTAGACTCTGATACTAAGTTGAGTTACCACCTCGTGTAAAAGCTTAAACCTGTAGAGAGGATATTAGTTTATTTATTTATTGCTTTAACAACACCCCAAGGCTTTTGGGGTCACTTTTCAACATTCAAGAGACGAGGTCTATGCCCAAAAAAATTTCGTATCAAAAGCTTTCTTAGTCTGGAAATCAGGGCTTGGTTAACTGATGATTAACGATGATTACTAACCAGTTTTCACTTAAACCAATAGATGCTCTTCAAATTGTCTTAAGCAAAATGAATCAATTATGAGCTTGGAATTTTTCTTTCGATAACACAGAGATGCTCCATAAATGAATCAAGGAGAAGTAACAAAAAGAAAAGGAAAAGAGAGAAAATAAGAATAGGGAATCACATTTTCCACACACTTCTCCATTTGATTGCTCCTATTTCCAAATTGACACTAGTGGACAATAATTTTAAACAGCAAAATATAAAAACCTTGATTGGTCAATAGATGAAATACCTTCTCAAGACCCAACACATATGCTTTCGCATGAACACTTGCAATATCATCAACTGAAGCAGGGGTAAAGTTTTGAAGCTCAACAATGTCTGAAGGACGAAACTGAGGACAATAAAACAAGTAAAGTGAGATGCTATATCCTTGTTTAAGCATGTAACCATTTTATTATTTAATGAAAAGAATGTTATTGCTTAAAACTTGACCACCTGAATGGGAAAGGGGGTCATTTTTTGTAGCCTAGCCTAAGGAGAAAAGCCTGGGACAACTATTTTGGGCTGCAACATATGGAACAAAATGTGCTTCTGGGCAGCTGCCTTTGGTTATATTGACTAGGCTACCTATTGTATACTACCGCCCATGTGATGTTCACACATGATGAGACAAAAATGACAGCTGTGCTTTAAAATTCATATCACATCTAGTCAACATATCTTGAAACAATATGACCACTTGGGAGGAAGGCAAAGTACTTGAGCGCATACAACATTTCATTGTGGGGCATCAAAGACTAACTCACAACAAGAAAAGTATTCTCACAACAATATGGCATAATCAAATCATGCATCAGCTTTATAAATACCGATGGATAATGACATGGCTTGCATTTTGCAGAAAAGCAATGCCTTTATTTTCACATACCAACTACAACTTTATACTGAGATTTTAGCAATGTATCCAATTTGTCCTCTTCCTTGACTTAATTTTTATATTTCACGTAAGGTCTTGTTCTAATGTTCAGAATTCAATCCCCATGACTTTCCATTATTCTTTACTTTTCTTGTGATGCAGAGCAGTCTACATGTGGCTCCTGACCAATATAAAGTATATAATCCAGTTCCCAATGTTTCACTCCCGGGTGATATTCCCCATTACATTGGGGAAAAAAAATGTATCTCTGTCTGAATGTAAAAGAAGTTAGACTGCACAAAATGACTAGGCTACTAGGTTGAAAATTGAGCCAAGCCCACATAGTGGGCTAAAGCTTCGTTTGGTTTGGTTGAAATTGGTGATACAAAAACAACAGGTTTTTCAAATTGGACGTGCACATCATTTGGTTCCACTTTACAATACCTTTTTTTTTTTTGGGGAAACCCCCCACCCAACAACCCAACAACCCAACAACCCAACCCCCGCCCCCACGGGATTTGAATCTAGGACCTCACTCCTAGGGGAAGTAGCCTCAACCACTTGAGCTACTCGCTTATTCCCCACTTTACAATACTTATGGTATCATATCAATATCCATCAATTCAGAGTCCAAATATAGAAAGCAAAAATTCGATTGGGATGAAGAGATGAGATTTCACTTATAAGGACTATTAAAAATCCAAATGGACCAGGCATTCACTCTATAGACAAAAGTAAGCAAGAACACGTGCTGGTAACAAAATAAGAGACAACTCAATTTATGTACTTATTCAATAATCAATATTATTTCATACCTTTGGAGTCAATTCCATCTTTTCGAGAGAACTCACAATGGCAGGCACTCTGGAGTTGCACTCCGGATGCAAGTCCTAGTAAACTTATTACTCTTAGACTTCAATGAAGAACGAATATTTTAAAGAAAATCAAATTGACATGATTTGCAGAAAACTTCCAGTTATTGCGCATTGCACAAACATACAAATGGACCAGTTAAGTATTCTACCTTGATCCTAATCTAAGATGTCAAGTTAGCCTTTCCATTTAAGTGGTTCCAGAAATGTTGGACCTCCCAACTTTCAGATATTTTAACAAGTTAAGAAGTGATTTGGGTGATGCAAAGAGGAACTAAAAGTCAGAAGTAGTTTTACATGGACGTTTACATTTGTCAATTTTATAAAACCAGTGGAAGTGCATCGATGGTCCACATTGTCGGATTCTAGATGCTGCTAGTGCACTCAGCATCACTAATTTCCTGTCCTTTATTCTTTGCTACCAAAATAAGTCCAGCTTATGCTGCATTTGTAATAGTACACAGCATATTAAACATAAGTATGATAAAGTGAGTATTGCATTTCAGCAAACTAATGCTGCTATCACAAGTAGCATTAGTAACTGTGAGCTGTTAACCATTTCTGCTGCTTAAAATATATAAGAGAGGCTTGTTTCCAAATTAAAAATAGAAATTCATGCCTGAAACAATGAAAATCCTGTTCATGAGTTGTCAACATTGTAAAACATGGAGCAAACCAAACCAGATCGTGCATCTCAGCTGTTTTTTCTAGCAGCATTCATGCCATCATTGTCATCATGATAAACTACTTACTTGTTTCAGTATGCTAGCATCCGATCACACCTATGATTGACATCTAAAACATGACTTATCAGCAAAGTCTTCTTTTTATGTAACATTGAAGCATGGCTTCCAAACAGCTTTGACCCAGCTTTTGAGAATTATTTACGGGCTAAGTCTTTATTACCAGGTAAATTTTCTATATTTAAAATTATTTGCTGGCTTTTGATCTAGACTTTCAAGCAGAAGGATTAAAGTAAAGCAAATTGAATCCAGAAAAAGTATCATTTCCTATATAGTATATGAAGCAATTCATTTACTCTCTTAACACTTTATAGTTTAGGGGGTCTGGGTCAATATTTCAACAATATATGTCCAAACTTTGCTGGAGCATAACAGACACTACCAGAAAAAATGATGTTTAAAGAAATTAAACTAATACATTAGAAAAGAATTCTTTCTATATGATTGCATCAATGTCATATTAACTTTATAATATGAAATGTAAAGTAACGGAGATATCCCTATTCGGTCTTACAATTTGGATGCTCCCACTGAGGCTAAGAGGTCACTGTTTGCATCTTCTTTCTCTAGGTTTCATATGTACCACCAAAACACTACATGCTTCTGTTTATGTACCTTGGTATAACTTCACAAAAGAGAATAACTTCAGCGGCTAGATTTGCTGGTTCTTTGAAATTTGACTACAAAAAGTTTTTACTTATAGTCGCTATATTGTTTGGATAATTTTATGTACTTAACCATACAAGAGACATGACAAATCAAAACAATATGACAAATTCTCTTCTCTGATTTGTTGAACATCTATTAACTTGAATGATGTAATTGAGCGTCATATAATATGACTACCTTGTTATGACCCATTGCAGGAGCAACAGAGTAAATAATTTTGGCATCATTGATTTGAGAATTGGAACTTCCACCAGTATCAGAATCTTGACGATTTAAACAGTAGATGGAACGTCTGATGTTGTTGAATGAACACCTACTTTCCCTTCTCAGAGGCTTCCAAAGACATATTTTGTTACTGTGACTATCAGAACCAAACTTGCAAAGGCTTCTCCAACTCCACGAATGATACTGGACTGGGATAGCATTCCCTGCAGCAAGGACAAGAAATATAATTTAGTTTATTTATTGTGAAGAAACTATATATAGTTTCAAAGTGCTATTGAGCAGAAGATTGTCATAGGTTCAAAGTACTATTAAGCACAAGATTGTCATGGGTTCAAAGTGCTATTGAGCAGAAGATTGTCATAACAAGTGTACGAGTGAGTGCAAACGGTTAAAGAATTCCGAGGTTCCAACCTAAAACCATCCAATACTCCCCCTCCAGTCATGCGTGACCGAATCTTAACGAATATGGGTCAGACGTGGATGAATTTAACAATGACTCACATGTGGACGGATTATTCACGTGTGATTAAATATGATTGAATGGGCCACACGAGGATGGATACTCACACGTGGTTAAATATAGCTGGACTAAATCCCAACTCTGACACCATGTCCAGAATTCTTAGAATTCTGAGGTTCTATCTTAAAACCAATTAGTGTTGAGTGAAGTAGCCCAAGATGGTGCTCCTGGTTTTATTGAATTCTTTTATGCGGGAGGAAATTCTATCACAAACTTCAAGAATTCATATTTTCCTTAGACCGCAATAACTTGAAGAAAGCAAAGGCAACTCAAAAAGAAACCAAAAGCAGATTAATATTTGTTAGAGGTGATTGTACATCCACAAGATGTATGAGGGCATTTAAGTGTCCCGCATAGAAAAGCTAGAGCTCCACAACTACCATGGTGATTATAATTGCCTTGTTACAAATCCTCAAAAGCTGTTTTTTTAACTTCGCAAAAGAAATTGGCTACTAAACTAAAGACAGGTGAAGCATAACTAGAGTGCTTAGTTTAGATGAATTTTTACTCGTTTCTAACATTTTCCAAATTAGCCATGGGCTATACAACAATTCCTTTCTTGTTAAATATAATAAGTAAATATGCAAGTACTAAACAAATCACACTACGTATGCATATGAATACGCGAAGTGGTAACTGTATGGTAACTGTACATTTATTTCTCTCTTTCTTGAATATGAATATGAATATGGATATGAATACGCACAGAAAGATGTGAAGAAAGAGAGACGAGTACCAACAAGAGAAGGAGACGAGAGTGAAGGGTGGAGCTTCATTGATCACCACACAAACCGTAGCAGTCGTTGTATCAGTTGATAACGAGGAACGCTTCTGTTTGGAGCACAAAAAGAAAGCTATCGCTTGAGAGAACGCCAAAATATCTTGATTTTATAAAATTGTAACCAAATAACAAACTTTTAAAATAAATAAATTAAATGGCCACTTTAATTCAATGACAAATTTGTTTTTGTCTTTTTCTTTTTAATTTTTAATTTTTATTATTTTACTCTTTTTAATTTTTTATTCTAATTTTTTTGCTATTTCAATGATTTTTGCCTTTTAAGTTTTTTCATTTATAAATTTAGTGTTATTTCATATTTTAAAATAAGATTTTTTTATTATTCTTCTAAAGTTGGTGATTTTATTTAGCTTTAAAATTTATTTAGTCCACTAGAATGATTTTTTTTCTTTTTTTTTCCTTTTTCCTACTCTTTTGTTTTAATTATTTTACTCTTTACAATTTTTTTCAATTTTTTTGGCAGTTTCTTCTATTTTTTTGTCATTTTAATGTTGTTTTATTTGTAAATATGGTGTTACCTCATATTTTTTGTTTCAACTTTTTCCCCTTCCAATACATTTTTATTTTATTTTTTGTCCTTTTACTCCCTGTTTGGATTGAGGAGGAAATTTTTAATAAAGAAAACAAAAAGAGGGGATGAGTAATTGGAGTATTTTTTTAAGGAAAAAAAAACATAATGGATTATAAGTATCTTATGTTTCGATTAAAAAGAAAAGGTAGTAAGAGATAAATTTTAGATATAAAGGATTAAAAATAAAGGATTTGAAGAACTTCCAGCTCCCATATTACCCCAATTTAGAGGGATTAAAAATAAAGGATTTGAATAGATAAAACTCGTCCCCTTATTACCACTCCCATCCGTCTACTCCCAAACTAAATAGAGGATGGATTCTTTTAACCCTTTCATTACCTTTTCCTTTCCCCCATTTCTCTCAATCCAAACAGGCACTTAAAAATTTTATTTCAATTTTTATTGTCCTCTCATTTTTTCTTTTTTGTTTCAATTCTCATTTTTTATAAAAATAAAAATTGAAATAAACTTTTCAGAAATGAGAAGAAATTTGAAAATAAAAGAAAGTATTAGAAAGTGAAAAAATTAAAATAAAATAAAGTATTAAAAAGGACCAAAACAAAAAACCAAAAAAAACCCCAACTTTGTGTTTTGGAGACACTGTGGTCCGTTTGGTATGATGAAAGGCCTGGAATACTCCAAGAGTAATTATTTTTTTCTTGTGTTTGGTTGTAATCATTAAAAAAGTCAAAATATAATGCATATTTTCTTTCATGTGTTTGGTAAAGCCATCTTCACATGCTAGAATGGAATAAAAATTATAACAAATAAACAAAAATACCCTTATTTTTAATTTATCAACCTGATATATGTTTGCAATGTATAATCATTGTCACCATCACCACCACCACAATGGAGATATTCACGAGTGGCATTAATTATCATTTGAAACTTCAGTTATCATTTTTGCTCGCCGTAAGTGCATGTAATTCTGCTTGTTGGTACCATACATGATGTATAAAACACTTAGAGGTCACATTCATGGTTAGAGCTACATAATCATGACAATTTGAGTGCCAAAAAAATATATTTTAATTAATAGGGATTAAGTGGTTTTAAAATTTAAATTATTGCACTAAGAATTAAATTACTTTGTACCTAAATTAAAAACATTAAATACTCTGTAGAGTATGTAAAAGTTGTGGCTAGTAATTATCATAATATTTTCATGATAAGATTCCAAAAAAATCAGTTTCTTTTCAAAATCAGTATAAGTCAATAGATACCAAAATTCAACCCAACAAAAAAAAAAAGAAAGAAAAGAGATAATAGAAAGTTTACATGTAAATAAAGATGAAAATGAGGTTTGCTTCTTCGACTCATGAGAGACAAGAAATTTCCATAACATGCTCGTTTAGATTTCTTATAAAAGTTTTTTATCTTAAAAAAAAGTATTTTTTTAAAGTTAATTTTTTAAAAAAAAATTCTGAATTTGAATCTTTTTTTGCAAAATAAGCTAAATATTTATTAGTATAAAAGAAAAACACAAGATCAATTAAGGGATTCGGAATATTGAAAAAAAAAAGAAATATAGATATATGAGAGCACTTGATTGTAGCATTGCAAGAGGTAAAGGGTTTAACAGAAGGTTTTGGTCGAAGAAAAAGATTGTCATTTGTAAAAAGGCAGATAAGAGATAATTTTTTTTTAATATTATTCAGGTTATGTTGGAAAGCCAATTCCTTAGGATGAGTATAAAATAGATTTTCCAACTTTTTCCTAAAAAGGACTTTTTTATGGAATGGACCTTCCAACTTCATTTTGTCCAACCAAACAAAAGAAAGGAAAAGAGAAGTTTGCATGGTCTTTTCTTTCCATGCCATTTCATCATACTAAATGGACCCTAAATTTGTGTGGCAATAATCTACCACATCAACCAATGCCACGTCAATATTGTCATGACACTATGTTGAGTGGTTGGTTATTTTTCTCATTAGTTTTCAAACATTGTTATTTTAGTATATAAATTTCAAAAATTGATTATTTGCTTCATTAACCTATTGTCCTTTTCATAGTTTTGTATGTATGATAACAAACAGTATTGTTGCTGGTGTTGGAACTGCTATACCCATAGGCACCTATGTTCCTACTCATGAACTATTGATAATGCAAAATAGTTGTCAGAGTAATTGATAGTTTTTTGAGTGATTGATAGTTGATGTGTTTTAGTTAGTAGTGGATAATTGTTTAACTAATTGATTGAACAAGACATATTTAATAAAATTAGCTCTTAGATTAGCTAATGAATACAAAATGAAGTAAAAAGATATTGTGTCGCATTATTATTGTTATAATAACTATAATTGTTATACTATTATTGAAGTACGATAGTTTATTTATAATTAAATATATATTTATTATAATAATAGATTATTAAAGCATAAAAAACTAATTTTTAAAAAATTAGTTTTATTAATATTATAAAAAATATTTTTTATTTTACAAAATTTTTTAATTAATCAAAAAATTATTCTGTCAAAGAAAAATAATAAATTGATGAATAATACTTGACATTTTTGTATATTTTGATGTGAATTTAACATTAATTTTAAACTATTTTGCATTTATATTTGTGAAAGAAAAATATAAAAATATAGAGATAAATTGCATAGATAGTAAAATTGGGAAAAAAAATTATTGAAGAAATGGTAGAATTCCCAACAAAACGGTTGAAAAATTAAATCTAGTGTGGGAACATTATTAATATTGACGTTAGTGAAGCACTATTTCAAATAATATTTCATATACAAATACTATCTAAAATATTGATTTATAGAATAATAAAAATTGAAAAAAGTAGTGTTTTAACTTGAATAATAAACTACCACTTAAAACACTATTAGTGAATAGGGCCTAAACCTATTATCAGTTATAAGGCCCTAATGATAGCCTATTCACTAATACTTTGTAGTGCATTTACTATGCATCCTATTCGTAGTGCGTGAACCGGTTATGCATTTACAACTTTTATATTATATGTTCATAATTTTTACTATGCCTTTACAGCTTTTAACTATTTACAAATCTCATATTATATGTTCATAATTTTAATATTTTATGTTCAAGACTTTTAATTGTTCACAATTTTTATATGATATATTCATAAGTTTAATTATTCACTTTTTTATACTATATATTTAAAAGTTTTATATTATATATCCACAATTGATAAACTACATGTTCACAGCTCTTTGGAATATATTCACCACTTGTGAATGATATGTTCACAAGCCTTTTTGTTATGTTTACCAATTACTTATATTATATTCACAAATTGCATATTTTAAGTTCACAAATTTCAACATAACAATGTTAAAATCTATTTTAGTTTTTTTCTCATCATCATCTTCTTCTTTTATCTTCATCAATTTTTTCTCTTTGAAACTTCCACATAAACAACTATATCTATGCAACAACAACCATAAATATATAATGACAAGCATCATCTTCTAGTTCTTTTTTCTACTTTAGATCTCTACCACTGCTTTTTCGTCACCATTACTGTTGTTGCAACAACCACTAACACCACCATGTTGTTGCAACAACCACTAACACCACCATGCTGTTGCAAGAGAAAGAATTAGAAGATAGCAATCAAATTTTGTTTTTTAAAAGAATTAGGGTGTAATTAGAGAGAGAGGAGTAAAGAGAGAAAAGGCAACATCACTATAAAGAGATCTGCATTGACCTTATCTATTTTTCCTTAAAGGGGATGCATAAGAGGTACACCATGTGTTAATGCACAATATAATTTGCATTCACTAATGGTGTCAAAGAAAAAGAATCTTCAATAATAAAATGTTTGACAAACCAAACTATCGAGTATATAGTAATTAAGGACTCAAATGACCAATTTTCTAAATTATATACCAAAATAGTAATGCCTATAAACTAATGGGAAAAATAACTGCTTACTCAACCAACTTTAAATTTATATACCAAAATACTAATGTTCTTTGGATATTCTCTTATTGGAGTTAGATTCATTTGTGAAATTGTGAATCTAAGCAAGTTTCTCCTTACACATAAATTTCATTATTATTATATATATATATATATATATATATATATATATCTTTTAATTGGTCTATTGTTAGGTTTGCATATGCAAGTACGGAATTAGGATTTGAATTTTGGGGGAGCAGGATATAATTAAAAAAGTATCATATTAAACTTTTTAATATAATAAACGTGAAGAATAAAAATAATATAAAGAAAAGTTTATTGATTCATCAAATGAAGTTGTGCGCATCTTTCTTCCACGGTATAAAATTAATTAATTATGGTATCTACAGGAGTATCTTTAGAAATTTCCTTTTCAATGTAAATAATCAAATTATCTTCTAGAAAATCATCTTACATCCAGTTGCAAAGCTTTGTTTTAATAACTCTCATAGTAGAGTTTTCTAGTTGTTATTGAGACAAAAAGAGTTAAAATCAACCTTATCAATTTATCAATTAAATGATAAACTCTTGATTTTTCAGCTTCTAATAACCCATTGCGCATAAATGACATGTTAGACAAAATTTTTCAAATCAGGGTAGTTAGGCACATTATGTTTATAAAGCTGCAATTGATACTTTAGATGTATTAGATTTTGGATCGGGTCGCCCATGGTGGGTCAACCCGACCCAAATAAGAAAAGGAATAACTGCTTAGAGCAGTTAAAAAAAAAAGAGAGTTTTATTAGATAATACAACTGATTGTTATAAGAAGAGAAGTTATTGTCTCTTTAATACTCTCTTCTTCTCTCTCTCAAAATTTTCTCAATATGCTCTCTGCTCTTTTTCTATAAAACATAACTTGAAGATTACTACAACAGAAAATGGCTTTTAGGTTGCGGAATCAAGGTACTTATTTATTATTTGCCTTTTAATCAATAATACAAGTCGAATATATTTTTGGGCATGTTTTCTTATTAGTTTATTTGAGATTATATGCGATTAATCTCCAACATATGGTATGAGAGCCTTAAATACTTGCGTATACTTGCGTTCTGATGTTTATGAAGTGTTTTCATAGCAATAAACATGAAAATAGTGAATAATTCATGAATTCTATGGATTATCATTTTTTTAGAAATTATGAGTTTCATGCTTCAGGGGCATTTTTGTGCAATTTCTATTGCTCTTAATGTTATGCAATAGCCTGCAATTTATATATATATGGAAAGATCATTCATAGGGCTTTCAAATGGTACATTATATGTTTAATTTGAATCTGAAATGGGAGAGATATGTACGTTCAAATTTAATGTAATCTGAAAAAAAAAATTTGGGTTTTATGATGTTTATTTTGAGCCATATTTACTTGCAATATCTCTTTGTATAATTTGATTTACTAGCTGATATTTATACCATTAGAAACTATGTGTTTCAGGCTTTCCATAGATATATTATTTCTGCATTATGCTTTAGTATAACAAAAGTTATAAGCAACCAAAGTTCGGCTTAAAATCAGTCGAAATCGAATTTTTGGTTCATCATTGTGCGCAAGAGTTCTGGAGAGGAATAGATTTGGCCTTTAGGTCACTTGGCATTTTTTTTATTGGGCCACATGTTTACTATGTGGCAGTCATGTGGCGACATGTGGCGATGACACAACAATTTTTAATAAAATTACATTTTAGCCCCAATGCTTTTTGGAAAATATATTTTGGTCCATAAATTTTATAAATATAGTGTTTTGGCCTCCAATTTTTTGAAAATTATATTTTGACCCTAATATTTTTCAAAAATTATATTTTGACCCAAATATTTTTAAGAAATTACATTTTAAACGTAATCCAAGTGGAAGTAACCATAATAGTGGACAACTTGATAGTTCTGAGCAAGTTTTAGATAAACCACTATTATGACACACCAGTCGGACTAGTATCCCTCGTCATCATTTTGAGATTGAAGGAAAAGCCTTCATGGTTGCTTTGTTAGATGAAGATGAGCTAAGAAATATAAACAAGGCTCTCTCATGCCCTATTAGTGAAAAGTGAATTAAAACATTAGAAGCCAAAATGGAGTCAATAAGATGAAATGGTGTTTGGGAACTGGTTGATCTTCTAGACGAACACAAAGCTATTGGGAATAAATGGGGTTCTAAAATCAAGCAAAAAGCTGATGGATCCATTGACAAATATGAGGCCCGTCTTGTGGCTAAAGATTATACTCAACATGAAGGAATTGATTATGAGGACATCTCTTCAATTGTTGTTAGATTTACCTCAATACGTCTTATCCTAGCATTAATGGCCAATATGGAAATATCAAATGGATGTAAAGACTGCATTTCTTAATGGAGAATTATAAGAAGAAATCTACATGGTTCAACCTACATGTTTTGTAGTGCAAGGCCAAAAGCATAAAGTTTGTAGACTATTTAAATCTATTCATGGCCTAAAGCAGTCTTCAAGATGGTGGAATATAAGATTCCATAACACAATTATGACATATGATTTTGTCATGATAGATAAGGACCACTGTGTGTAACTGTGCATGTAAAAAGATCTCAAGATAAATTCGTTATCTTATTATACATTGATGACATATGTTGTGATGTTTTAATTACTCACAAGTGCACAAATCTTATGAGAGTATAGTTAAGGCAAATACAAGATTAATCCCACAAGGACTTGTTATGTGAAGGACAAGTTCTAGACTAAAATTAGAACTTCTTAATCTAGCTCGACGAGTTTCATTTTGAAGAATAATTATGAAAATAAAATAAAATTAAATAACAAAAACTAAATTAGAACAATAATGAAAGTAATTAATTAACCTATGAATTAAAAAATAAGAAATTAAATCTAAAACCAAATCAACTACCAAAAGAAAACAAGAATAAAATAAATTAAAATAAAGAAGATTTGCAAGACAAAATAATGAAAAAGTAAAATAACTAGTTAAACTAGCAAGAATAAATGGCTAAGGTCTCAAATTACACCATGTTAATCCTAACTTCAACTATATTGGAGGATTAATTTTTCCCAAGTTTTACCACATGATAATCTCGTGGTCAGGTTTCATTATCATGGAAAATATCATCGTTAAGCTCTGAATTAATAAAAACTAAGGTATGTTTATTCTAATTTCAAAAAGATCATCAAATCATTAATTGTATCTTAACCCCAAAATCACAATTAATATTCGACATTAAAAATGAAACTATCAATTGTCAAAAATTATTCGAAGCATGAAAAAAACACGATTGAACTCATCTAAGAAATTATTTTGAACAATTAATAGGTGAATAAACAATAAACACGAAAGACTAAATTCATGGAAAAAATCAAATCTCAAATATAGAAGAAGTTAAATTAACAAAATTTCATCCTAGCCTTAGTGAAAAAAAAAAATTAGCCTAAAATAATATTAAAAATACAATAAGAAATTTGAAAATAAAACATAATAAAAATAAATTAAAGTACTAAGGACAGATTACATTACAAAGTTTCCAAGTCTTGAAGAATCTCAACTCATGAATCTTGAAAAGAAAAGAAAATAAAATATGAATCCTAATCTAAGAATTGTTGGTGCTATTCACTAGGTGCATCTAGTAAGCTCTCTCATAATTCTCATGTTGGTGGCCTATTTATAGGCTAATGTCAAAGTTATTAGACTTTGACTTATTGTCCTAGTCTTTCCCTTTTTTATTTGAATTTTTTTTCTTTCTTCTAAACTTATCTTTTTGTTAGTTTCTTTTTCTTCTTCTTGGTCAATTTTTTTTTTTTTTGCTCTTTTTCTTCTCCTTCAAGACTTTGACTATTTCTTCTTCTTGCTTTGAGTTTCCATATTAACTTTAAGAAAATCCCTTTCTCCAATTAAATAATTTTCCTACATAAATTAAAATAAATCATTAAGCCCAAAATATGTAAGAAAATTCTAAATCAATTAAAATTCATGCCAACACCCAAAATACTCAAAAATTAGCATTAAATTAAATCCATGAAGCCCAATTTACTAAAAGATTAATATCAAAATTGACTTGACATGACAACCCCAATCAGCGTATTGCTTGTCCTAGCAATGAAAGTAATCAAAGAACACTGCCTAAAATGAATTGAAAAGATTTTGATTCTTCAATATGACAAGCAAAAAGCTGCAACTGTGAGAAAGAGTTCACAAATCATCAACTCGGCATGTTTAAAGTTTTAGCTAGCACAACACAAACTTTTCATCTCAAGACATCATGACTCGAGTTCCCTTTAAAGAATACACTCCAACTCAATTCTCATAAATGCTATCACTCAACAAGAAATTTCACTCAGAAGATTGGGTGTAACACCCCCAACTATTATATGCGAAGGGAAGTGATGTTAGCAAATAAGAATCTCTCATATAAGTACATATGAAGGAAAAGCTAAGAAAAAACAACAGTCTCATGGAAAGATACCAAAAGTACTTTTCATCACACCTTTCAGGATTAGTCATGCCAAAGGAACATCATAGTCATGAAACCTCTAAGATCAAGTAAGGACCTTTTTTAGGACTCAATGTAGGGTTAAAGGATATAACATATGGGCTAGGGTCAAAGTGATGAATATTAAAGTGTTTCAAGACAATTCAAATAATCACTTCAACTTATCCTTTCAATTTGATACGCCTTCTTCCTTTTTGCTGAAATTACTACAAAACATTGCTCTTGATATCATTACACTTTCAATTGTTCCTTTTTTTCTTTTTCTCTCTCTCTTTTTTTTTTTTCATCCCTTTCAATATTTCTTGTCTTTTTTTTCTTTTTTTTTTTGCAACAAAGGAAATGACTTCTCTCTCCCTCTCTCTCTCTTTTTCAAATATATATATGAATATCAAAGCGAATTTTTCTCCTTTTTTTTCTCTCAAAGATATGAATAACAAAACCTCATTTCTATTTTTTTCAACTCTATTTTTTTCTCTCTCAAATACAAGAATATATATATAAAAAAAACTCATTCCCTTTTCTCAACTCCATTGACAATATAAAACAAATTCAATTATGCACTAATCAACACTCCAATGATATTATTGAAAATAAGTGAATTCTCTTCTCTCTTGAAGCATTAAGGGGAAGGGTTTACAAGAAAGAAAGGCTAATTCAAGGCTCAATCAGGCTACTAGCGATAATATATACATGAGAGAATGAAAAAAAAACTCTGTGGCTCGAGAAAAGAAAGAAGGCCTAAGTTTCATCTCTTAAAGATCTACATGGCATCTATAAACTACATGACTACATGATTTCTGTTCAAGGCATGACATAAAACATTTTTAGTTAATTGAACAACTAAAGAGACTGCTCAACAAAAATAACAAAGTTTGAGCTTTCAAGGAAAATTAGAGGGCCAAGAAAGTAACTCTTAGCAACAAATGATTGGCTAAAAAATTCACAGGGGTTAAATAGTTTTCACAAATTCTCTTCAAGAGTGTCAAATCGTTCT
The DNA here is from genome assembly GCA_028554755.1 of Cordia subcordata. Classification (NCBI taxonomy): domain Eukaryota; kingdom Viridiplantae; phylum Streptophyta; class Magnoliopsida; order Boraginales; family Cordiaceae; genus Cordia; species Cordia subcordata. The sequence goes on along the minus strand of JAPTOF010000026.1, from coordinate 1,634,920 downwards.
ATCAATCAACAAAAAGCTCATAGTGTGTAGCTACGTGAAAGTGCAGAAAGCCAAGAATGATGAAAGTAAACTTCTTTTCACAAAATTAGCTAATTAACTTGACATACACCTAAAAAACAATAATGAACGATAATGACTCCTACCCCCAATCAAAACTATAAAGAATGCATGAGAACAAGTAAAGTAAAGGAAAATCCACAAAGGTTAAGACCATAAGAAGCATACCTGGACAGTTGATAACAAAATTGAAAGCTCTCAACTTGCAACTAGTTAGTTATAACGAAAAATAAAGTAGTTTTTTATTTTTTTCAATTTTTTCATTTTTTTGTTGATCAACCCTATTTACATCCCCATACAAAGGCTTCAAACTCTGGGAGGCACTAGAGCCAACTCACAATGACGAAAAGAATTAAAGTAAGTGGATAAAAATGACATGAGATAAAAAAGAAAGAGATAGAAGTACATACCTGGATCCATTTAATGTCAGCCAGAAAGACAATTCTTATAAACTTCAGGAGAAGAATTAATTGAGTACATTAAAAATGCGGAGGAGAGGCCATTAATTTCAAACCACTAGCGTACTCAAAGCCCAGTCAATCCCCTAACTTAGAAGGGAAGTTAGGTATCTTACACTTTCAGCCAATGGTTTTACTTTCATAGTATCCATCTCAGTTAATCTCAAAGCTTCCATTATACAAGAGAATCCATTTTTGAGTAAATGGTAAAGCCCACTATAACCCAGTGGAGTTTCAACCTAAATGTTGAGCAAATAACAATATATAATAACATTATTTTAATCCTAGTAGACAAGATCACCTACCATGACTTCTTCAATTTATGGATTTTTCAACTCTAAAAATGGTTTCAACCGTTGCCCATTCACTTTAAACAAATTACCATTTTCAAGATTCCCAAGTTCAACAGCACCATGCGGATAAACAGTTCACACAATATATGGACCAGACCATCTCGACCTAAATTTTCTAGGGAATAAATGCAACCAAGAATTGTAAAGCAAAGCTTTTTGACCAGGCTCAAAAGATTTTCTAAGAATGCTAGAATCATGCACGTTTTTCATTCTTTCCTTATATGACTTGGCACAATCATAAGCATCATTGCAAATTTCCTCTTAACTTATTGAGTTGGAGTTTTCTTTTGATTACCTACTTTATCAAGATCAAAATTCAATTGTTTGATTGCCTAATAAGCCCTATGCTCTAACTCAACAGGAAGATGACATGCCTTACCAAACACTAACTGGTATGGGGACATCCCAATAGGAGTTTTGAATGTAGTCTGGTAGGCTCATAATGCATCATCTAACTTCAAAGACCAATCCTTCCTAGTAGTATTCATAGTTTTTTTTTTCAAAATTCCCTTTATTTCCCCGTTGGAGATTTCAACTTGACCACTAGTTTGTGGGCGATAAGGGGTAGCTATCTTATGAGTGATGCCATATTTTCATTAACTACTCAAATGATTTATTGCAAAAATGTTTACCCCCATCACTAATAATGGCCCTTGGAGTGCCGAATTGTGCAAAAATATTTTCTTTCAAGAATTTGACAATAGTTTTATGATCATTATTTCTACTTGCTTTGGCCTTTGCCCATTTTGAAACATAATCAACTCCAATCAAAATATAAAGATTACCAAAAGAATTAGGAAAAGGACCCATAAAATCAATACCCTAAACATAAAAAATATCAATAATTAAAATTGGGTTCAAGGCATTATATTTCATTTTCCTATGCTCCTTAACCTTTGACATCTTTCACAAGCTGAGTAATAAGCATGAGAATCACGAAAAATAGAAGGCCTATAAAATCCATATTGCAAAATTTTAGTAGTAGTTTTCCTAGAATTAAAATGACCTCCACATGCATGATCATGACAAAAAAGAGATAACAATTCGCTGCTCATGTTCTGGAATGCACCTTTTAATAATCTAATTAGGATAATATTTAAACACATATGGATCATCCTAAAATAAATGTTTTACCTCAGACAAGAATTTGAGCCTATCATGCTTGCTCCAATGAAAAGGTAGCTAATTTGTAAGTAAGTAGTTCACAATGTCAGCATGCCAAAGGGTTTGAGAGACCTGCAATAACTGTTCATCTAGAAAAGACTCAACAATAGAAGATTCAAAGTCATTGTGCTCAACTACAAATCTAGATAAATGATTAGCTACCACATTTTCTAACCCTTTCTTTTCTTTAATATCAAGATCAAATTCTTGCAAAAGTAAAATCCATTGAATGAGCCTAGGCTTATCATCTTTCTTTGAAAATAAATATTTCAATGTAGCATTATCAGAATATATTACAACCTTAGAGCCTAGCACATATGGTCTAAATTTATCCAAGGTAAAAACAAAAGCTAGCAGTTCCTTCTCAGTAGTAGAATAGTTCAATTGAGCATCATTGAGTGTTCTACTAGCATAATAAATCACATGAGGAAGTTTATTCACTCGCTACCCTAAAACAACACCAATTTCATAATCAGAAGCATCACACATGATTTCAAAAGGCAAATTCCAATTAGGCAGTTTAATGATAGGTACCGATATCAATTCATTTTTCAACTTGTTAAAAGCTTTGAGACATACATCATCAAAAACAAAAGGTACATCTTTACCTACAAGGTTACATAGAGCCCTAGCTATTTCACTAAAGTTCTTAATAAATCTTCTATAAAATCCTGCATGGCCTAAAAATGATCTAATTTCCTTGACATTCATAGGAGGGAGGACGAAGGTTAGAGATTAAATTAATTTTATCTCTGTCCACCTTAATCCCATCTTTAAATATGACATGTCCAAGCACAATTCCTCTTTTAACCATGAAATGACATTTTTCCCAATTAAGTACCAAGTTTATCTCCTTACACTTAGCCAAAACCATTGACAAATGATTCAAACAATCCTCAATTGTGGCCCCATAAATAGAAAAATCATCCATGAATACTTTCGAAAATTCCCTTATCATATCTAAAAAAAAACTTACCATGCATCTTTGAAAAATGGCAGGGACATTACATAATCCAAAGGGCATGTGCCTATATGCAAAAGTGCCAAATGGACATGTGAATATAGTTTTCTCTTGATCCTCAAATGCAATGGCAATTTGATTATAACCAAAATACCATCCAGAAAACAATAATATGCATGGACTAACTAACTTCTCTAACATTTGATCAATAAAAGGAAGAGAGAAATAGTCTTTCCTTGTCATAGAATTCAATTTATGATAGTCAATGCACATTCTCCACCCTGTTTTCACCCTTGTTGGAATAAACTTATCCTCTTCATTTTTAACCACAGTTATTCCAGTTTTCTTAGGAACTACCTATATAGGACTCACCCAACTACTACCAGAAATAGGATAAATAATGCCAACATCTAAAAGTTTCAGAATTTCTGCCCTTACTTTATCCTGCATGATAGGATTCAAATGCCTTTGCAAGTCACTTGTAGTCTTAGCATTGTTCTCTAAATGAGTTCTATGCATAACAACTGATGGACTGATACCCTTGATATCCGCAATTGTCCATCCTATAGCTTCTTTATGCTATTTTAACACCTTCATCAATTTATATTCTCGAGACTTATCTAAATCAGAAGCTATAATAGCAAGCAATATCTCATTAGCACCTAAGAAAACATACTTAAGAATATTTGGCAAAGGTTTTAAGGCTCCACTGTAGAAGGTAAAGTTGGGGATGAGGGGAAGAAGGCGATAACACTTTGGGCAGCCATTTATCAACGACCATAAGTGTTACAGAATCTAGCAATGAATTCATCTCATAAATGGATTAATCAATATCAAAATCAGCACCAAACTGAGCTAAGCATGTTTCAAGTAGATCATCATAGCTACTGATCGCTATCTTGCGGCACAAGCCTAAATAGCCCGCAAGTGCACTAGTTGCGTGTAGTACGGCATGGTCGAATCCATGGGTAGACCAAACGTGTGTGGTGTTTTAAGCTAAGTGTACCTTGGAAAACTGCATGAAGAAACCTAACCTACGATATTTTTCAATTTTTTGGTTTAAACGGAGCTCAGAAAGTAAACCTAATCCAAGTACAAGAAAATAAAAGGCTATGTGTAGAAAATGGGAATCAAGCAATCTAAGGAGAGTCTAACGTCAGAAATAGGGAATTAGGGTGATTATGACTTGTTTAAGGGTGATTACTATGTTCTTGCTAGGGTTGCTTGATGGATTATTTTGGTTGCTCTTATCGAGACCTTTACTTAGCCTCCTAATGGTACCCTAGGACTTTGTGCAAGTTCGTCCCTAAGCGTCGACTACTTAGAGCTACAGCGTGGTTCTTATGACCTAGTCATTAGGGTTAGCTAGTTAGGGTTCTAGGTGACTTAGATCAATCTAACTCTAGCGTCTAAACCGTTGGCTGGGTTTAAAGCCAAGACCTATTCCATCTAAGGTCGACTAACCTATCCTAAAACCTATTGGTTGGATTTAAAGCCACAGGAAACTCGACCTAGGCTAGCAATTAATTAATCTCTATCGATCATCCATCACATGGTGGGTATTAATCATTAAAGCACAAAAACATACGAATCTAGGGCTTGGCATTCGAGAATATACTGGCTTATTCTACTACTAAACACATAGACATACTTAGATTACATCAATTTAAGCAATGGCACCTGCCATGTATGCAATGGAAGTTATTCTTGCTATCAAACATGTAAACATGCACATAGACATGCATATAAGCATTACCCACTTCATGTAATCACTACACAAACACATAGACATGCTTATACAATGATCTAGAAATAGTTAATAGCAAAATAAGCTTCAATATATATATGCAACTTCGTTAAGGCATTTTATCAAATACTTAGACATATATGTAAAATTGCCATTAAAACCCTAAGTACAAAGCATATATACATAAATCCATCAAGTACCCATAATAATAATGTAGCAATCAACCATAATACAAGAGTAAATCACCATACATAGCTCTAACCATACATAGATTAACTTAAGATAAAAGAGAGATACCCTTTTATTTATAGCCATACCTTACAATCCAAGAGCTAATGCCTAAATCCTTGTGTTAGATCTTTCTAGATGCTTGGTTCCAAGGTGTTTCTGTGCGTAGAAGTGTGTGTGGGAGGTGGGTGAAGATTAGGATTAGGGTTTGGGAGATGGGTGTGAAAGAATATCACTTATTCTCCATAAAATGGCCAAAAGAGGGCTTATATAGCCAAATTTTGTGAACTACCGGTTAAGTGAACCGGTGCATCGGTACCAAGAAGTCTCTTAGCCACCTCAAGAATGTAGCTCTCTTGTTTTGGTAGCTTAATGAGCCAGTTGACCGATTCTCTGAGGCCACTCAATCGGTATTCAATAGTTGCTCTCTTTCAGCTTCGTTTTAGCTCTATTTTGCTTCCGGTCACTTTAGCCTTCCTTTGGGAGCTTCTAATCTTACTTTTCTCCCACTTTTATTCCTCAAAATCTTCTCCAATTCTTTCCCAAACGATCTCCATCTTCATTAAGCTTCAAACATTCCTCAAACTCACATAAAACACAACATACGTGCACTTTAATGTAGCATTTATGCTTTAAGCTCAACTATGGACATCTAAAGCCTAATGTGCTCAGGTATAATATAAATGCTATACTAATACACCTAGTAGAGTAGAAAACGCTACTAAATAAGAATAAGAATGCAATACATAAGCACACACAAAACCAACACATCAAAACCCCAAACCTTCTCTTTGCTTGTCCCTAAGCAAGACCAAACCTAAATTTATCTCTAAGTTGCTAAAGAGGGTTGCCTAAAATATTGACTCACTATCTTGGTGAATCAAAAAAGTATGAAGGGGTTATTCCTTTTGTAGAGGGGTCTCCAATCCTTTTCGGATCCTCCTCTTAGTCACAAGGGGTCTTGTGCCTCATGGGAAGTTCCCAAGTAGCTATACCACTACAAACCTAGGAGTCTTACGCACACACATGGGATGCTGATACTTCATGCCCTCTCAACTAACATGGCCTCCCTAATATACACAAAGCCTTAAAGAAAGGGAAAGAAAGAATGTACAAACACAATGGCTCATAAAATGGCATAAGAGCCTTATTCATAATATAACAGAAGAACGAAAAGATAAACTTGTGTTAAGTCAACATTGTGTCATTTAATACATATTAAATGAACATCACTTTTGCATATTTTTTGTGCCTTTTTGGTTTTTTTCCTCATTTTTTTATTTTTTTGGCTTTTTCAATCTTTTTGCCTTTTTTTCCCTTTTTTTTGGATTTTTCATCAATACATAACATAAGTAAAAAGAAACAAAAAAGAAAGGCCAAGGCACATTAAAAAGAACTAATCAAGGAATGGGCACTTATATCAACAATCCTTTTCAAACACTTTTTTCAACCAAGTCATAGGTAGCTACAAAGTGTGTTCTTAGAAGTGCTCACTCCCTATAGCTTTCAAAAGGCATCTTCTCAAAGTCTCGGATCTCCCTCCATTCTATTCTCTCCCCACAATACATCCTTATCTTCACCAATCAATTAAATCAAGAACAAGAGCCAACACTCTAATCAACCAAGAGATAAATGACTCTAAATGCATAAAAATAAAAATAAAAAAATTACCATTTTTACAAAAATAATGTACATCTATCCTAATCAAAGCATAAAACAAGACAACCAAACTCCCACACCCCTAAACCTAAACTTTGCTTGTCTTTAAGCAAATAGAACAAAGGCACATAACAAGTAAATAGGCATTACAAAGCAAGTAAGGGTGGTAAGGATGGCGCAAATAAGAGAGGAACAAGTGGAGAAAGAATAGATATAACCTTGTGTTATTGAAGCTCTTCGATACCAACGATTAACGATTTATCTACTAACCTTGTTTCTCATCAAACTACAAACAGTCAAAGCATATGATCAGCAGCATTGCCATGCAAACACGCATTGACATCATTAAATGATAAACAAGGTGTATACAAAGGGGAAACGATAAAAATGAGGATCAAGCTTAGGAGGGCGAAAAAGAAAACAAATGCAAAGGAAATGAAAATTAAAGATTGAAAATAATAAAGAAGTAAAAGAAAGTAAAAGATAGGGAAAGTAAAGAAAGTATAAACACGTTTAGGGTGCCTCCTAGTAGCTGGATTTAACGCCTCCAACTGAGCACTAATTTTAGAGCCATATTTGTTTGAAATCGAGAGGCACAAATTGCCAGATATCCAACCAAGCACAGACAATAGAAGGAAAACGGTCATACAACAAATGATGGGGCAGTGAATGTACAATACATCATTTTTCAAGATCCTACCCCGAATCATCAAATGAGAATGTGTGCACAAGTGTGGAAGGAAGCATGCTCAAACATGAAAGATCATATCCTACTTGCTTTCTAATTAGCGACCTCATATAATTAAGGGCTAAGAACACATATTCTCTATGGGTCAAAGATAGGTCTAATGCATGAAACCTGGGTGAAGTGCTTTCTAACCCTAGATGAAAGTGTTATATACAAGATGGCATAAACGTGAGCTCTAAAGAAAGAGGCTCAATGGAATGGGAAAGGGGAGTATGGACGACATTTGGAGAAGGAAGGTCAATGGTAAAGGATGTTGAAGTTCTAAACTCTTCTTCTCCACAAGTTATAACATTGTCAAGCCTAGGTTGCTCTAACTCCTCACTAGGGGTAGATTTAATCTTAGTGGGCTCGTTCACACTAAAGGAAGGCTGATGTTCATTAAGAAAATGCTTAACGTCGTCAATCAATTCCCTAGTAGAGAGAGTAGAAGAGGGTATCAACAACGATTCATCAAACACACTTAAAGACCCATAGATCGCAATTTCAAGCTCATCAATTTCTTCCTTAAGTGTCTTCTTGAAGTGACTATTCTCCTTAACACCACAATCCTTAACTCCAAGAGATTTATAATCTAAAAACTCCAAAATCAATGATCTATTCTTCTCTATGGATGACTCTAAATCAACACTAGCTAAGAGCTCATCAAATGCTTCCACAAATTTATTGTTGGTGGGCTTCATCTCACTATCACACTTTTCATAAAGGGTAGGCACAAATGAAGGGGACTCAATGGATTTTGGGTCTTGCATCAATAATGCTCAAGAGAGGTGTGCATACGAAACTCCCTAAATGTAGACTTGAAATGCAAATGAATGCTATCAACATGAGACTCAACCTCCAAGTATGTGAAAAGTATGGAAAGAGAAGGAAAGTTAAGCTCACGTGACTCGATAGAAGGTGTTGAAAGCTTAGGAAGATAAGGTACTACTTCCTCTAAAATAGATCCAAAAGAGTCATTAAGAACCAAATTATCATCACGCTCATTCTCATCCTCACTACAAGATGTAAGCTCTTTATCAACCTCTTTTTTAAATTTTCTCTCCCAAACATCATCATTTTCACCACTATTTCCCTTATCTCTAAGTCTCTTTCTTATCTGCTCAACTCACTCTAAAGGTATCCCAACATTCTTGCTCATGAGTTGCACACTCTCGACCGCTCTCTCTAAGCACTTACCTAGAGATTTGGTACCTTGCTTTAAACTCTCTAATTGCTCTTGGTTAGATTGGATAAAGGATAGGAGATAGCCAACTACTCATCTTGTGAAACGGACCTAAAAGAAGAGGGCTTAACTGAGTAGAAACAATAATCATGTTGAAAATCATTTTGAGCAAAACCATAAAAAAACTCGGGAGAGAAAGGGGTGAGGAAAGATGGTGTGAAAAATGAACTCTTAATGCAAAGAGGTGGACTGAATGAAGTGTCATCTTGACCTTAATATGAGAATGCATGATGTTACTCCTTCGAATCATGATAATAAGACGTGGATGCATGCATGGGGAGATGATTGCTAGGGGCATTCTTAGGCATTGTGTGGAATTAGAGATAAGGGTAGAAGGTAGGATAAGAATTGGAATGATCATAGCTTTCACATAGATTGAAATAGTAAGAATATATATCCCTACAGTCATGATTCCTAAATGAAGATGCATGAAATAATGCTGGACTACAGAGGTCATCATTGATACTAGCCCAAGATGGGGGATATACATGGGGGTAATAAATGGTTCTATGTACACAATATCTACACAAGTGACAAGCATTGGGATCAAATTCGGGTAGTGGGGAAGAGGATATTAGTGCCCACCAAGAAACATTAGGACTGGTCATATTCAATGAATCACAAGCAAAACTTTTTTACAATTCACTATATATATATTTTTTCTTTTTCAAAATTCTTTTTTATTATTTAGAATAAAGAAAGCATGAAAAGATAAATCAACACTTAACTAGCTAAGAATCACAAAACAAAAAAACCAAACAATCGTGCCTCCCAGGTAACGGCACCAAGAACTTGATCGCTCTTTTGCGGCATAAGGCTAAATAGCCTGCAAGTGCCCAGGTCGCGTTTAGTACGATGTGTACGAGTGAGGGGTCAAATCCATAGAGAGGCCAAATGTGTTTGGTGTCCTAAGCTAAGTATACCCTAGAAAGCTACGTGAAGGAACCCAACTTACGATATTTTTTGATTTTTTGGGTTAAAGGGAGCTCGGATAGTAAACCTAACCTGAGTGTAAGACAATAAAACGCTATGTGTGGAAAACAGGGGAATCAAGTAATCTAAGGGGAGTCAAACATGGAAAATGGGGAATTAGGGCGATTACAACTTGTTCAAGGGTGACTACTACATTCTTGCTAAGGTTGCTTGATGGATTGTTTAGGTTACTCTTATTTAGACCTCTAATTAGCCTCATAATAGTACTTTAAGACTTGGTGCGGGTTCGTCCCTATGAGTCGACCACCTAGAGCTACGACGTGGTCCTTATGACCTCGACATTAGGGCTAGCTAGTTAGGGTTCTAGGTGACTTAGATCGATCTAATCCTAGCATCTAAAACCGTTGGTTGGGTTTAAAGCCAAGACCTTGTCCGTCTAAGTTCATCTAACCTATCCTAAAACCTATTGGTTGGATTTAAAGCCAAAAGAGATTCGACCTAGGCTAGCCATTAATTAATCTTCATCGATCGTCTATCACATAGTGGGTATTAATCATTAAAATGCAAAAACGTACACATCTAGGGCTTGGCATTCGAGAATATACTGGCTTATTTTGCTATTAACATGCTTAGATTACACCAATTTAAGTAATGGTACTTGACATGTATGCAATAGAAGCTATTATTTCTATTAAACATGAAACCATACTTATAACATGTATACAAAGATTACCCACTTCATGTAATCACCGCGCAAACATATAGACATGCTTATTCAATGATCTAGAAATAGTTAATAGGAAAATAGGCTTCAATATGTATATGCAACTTCATTGAGGCATTTTATCAAACACTTAGACATAAATGTAAAATTGCCATTAAAACCCTAAGCACAAAGCATATATACATGAATCCATAAATCCATCAAGTACCCATAACAATAATGTAAATCAATCCATAATACAAGAGTAAATCACCCTACATAGCTCTAATCATACATAAATTAACTTAAGATAAAAGAAATATACCCTTTTATCCATAGCCATGCCTTACAATCCGAGAGCTAATGCCCAAATCCTTGTGTTTAATCCTCCTAAATGCTTGATTCCAAGATGTTTTTATGTGCGGAAGTGTGTGTGGATGTGGGTAAGGTTTAGGATTAGGGTTTGGGAGATGGGTGTGAAAGAATATCACTTATTCTTCATAAATGGCCAAAAGAGAGCTTACATAGCCAAATTTCGCGAACTATCGATTGAGTGAACTGGTACACTTGTACCAAGAAGTCTCTCAGCCACCTCAAGAATGTAGCTTTCTATTTTGGCGACTTAATGAGCCGGCCGATTGGTTCTCTGAGACCACTCAATCAGTACTTAGTAGTTGCTCTCTTTCAACTTTGTTTTAGCTCCATTTTGCTTCTGGTTGCTTTAGCCTTCCTCCAAGACCTTCTAATCTTGCTTTTCTCCCACTTTTCATCCTCAAAACCTTCTTCAATTCTTGCCCAAACTATCTTCATCTTCATTAAGCTTCAAACATTCCTCAAACTCACCTAAAACACAAAATAAGTGCACTTTAGTCTAGCATTTATGCTTTAAGCTAACTATGGACATCTAAAGCCTAATATGCTCAAGTATGATATAAATGCTACACTAATAAACCTAATAGAGCACAAAACACCTCTAAACAAGAATAAGAATGCAATACATAAGCACACACAAAACCAGCATATCAGCTACTCAACACAAATTTATCATGCACAAGACTCTCAACCATGATAAGTTCATGATCATCATCACTATCAGGCATTTGCTTGCATACATGAAAAATGTTAAGTTCAAGAGTTGTAGGTCTAAAAGTAATTTTCATGACAACACTCCTACAATTAATCAATGCATTTGACATAGCCAGGAATGGACAACTCAAAATAACATGAACTTGAGAATTAGGATTATGAACAGGTTCAGTATCAAGCACTACAAAATCAATAGGATAAAAGAATATGTCAAGTTTAACCAAAACATCCTCAACAACACCTTTATAGATTCTCATAGATCTTTTAGCCAATTGGAGTGTCATCTTAATGGTTTCAACTCAGCCAAACCCAATTGCAAGTAAACAGAATATGGCAATAAATTCACACTTGCACCTAAATCTAGTAGAGCCTTCACAACATGATTTTTACCAATTTCACATTTAATTGTAAGAGATCCAAGATCCTTGTACTTGATAGGATGTTTATTTAAAATTATAGAACTTTCCTACTATGTTAGAAAAGCTTTCTTTGGAACATTGGTCTTTGTCTTAACAGTAACAAGATCTTTCAAGAATTTTGCATAAGAAGGTACCTACTGAATAGCATCCAAGAATGGCTTGTTGATTTTCACCTACTTAAAAACATTCAAAATATCATTGTACTGGACACTTTCTTTTTATTTTGGAATGGTGCCTTAGGTACAGACACTCTACTTTCAGACTCAAAAGTTATAGGGTGAGATTCTTGAAAATCATGACTCACACTTTCTTTTTCCTCCTTCTTCTTACTCTTAGAACTTTTAGATTTTTCTAGTTCAATTACATGATTATCAATTTTCTTTCGAGATCTAAGGGTGATGATAGATTGTACATGCTCTTGACCCTGTGAAGAACTAGAAGTCTTAGCCATATATTGTCCTTTAAGATTAGGTACAAGTTGAATTAGGAATTTGCCTTTTTCTCTCTCTCCCACTTGAGTAGCCAACTGCCCTTTTTGTGTCTCTAACTTAAGAATGGAATTAGAAATCACTTGATTGCAGGTTTTTCAGCTCTTGAATTGCTTGAGTGGTGGTCAGCATAAATGCCCTAAGAGACTCTTCTAATGATGATTACTGCTTGGGTTGACCAAGAAACTGTGGTGTTGGTTAGGAAAAAGGAGCAAAATTCTGATTAGCTAGTTGAAATTGATTTTGAAATTGCATGAGTGGACCACCTAAACTAATGGGAGGTTGATTCTGTCTCCAAGAAAAATTTGGGTGATGTCTCCAACTAGGATTATATGTCTTTAAAGATGAATTAGCATATGGCCTTCCTAAATTATTTAAGTGAATTTGCTTGCTTAGAAAAACACTCATTATATGTATGCATAAAAGGACACATTACAGTGATGTGCATAAGACTAGCACATAGAGAACATATTTCACCTTAAACATGTTTAACAGAACCATCCCCTTTGTTCATGCTTAAAGCTTCTACCTTTCGAGTGAGTGCCTCTAGCCTAGCCTTTATGTCCACATCTTCACTAATATCGTATGTGGGTGCAAATATCTTAAGGGGGGGGGTGAATTAAGATATAATTACTAATTTTCATTTAAAAAATTTCTCAGAAAATTAACAACTTCTTACAATCAATATATCAAACACAATGTAAGCAATATAAGCAAGTATAAGAATGGAAATATAAGAAGAAGAGAAACAAACGATTTAAGGTGGTTCGACCAAGCCTACGTCCACCGCCCAAGGATGCTCTCCTTAGGACTTCAATAATCTCCACTATAATGCTTCTTCAAATCTTGGCGAAGTACAAACAAAGTTTTTACAACTCTTTGAAGCCCAACTTCAAAGAACCCAAGAGTTTCACTCTTTAGGATTTCCCCACACTTTACAAGCTTAAAAGTATAGATCTCACAAGATGTATAGCTCTCAAAGTGTGTATATACTTCAAGAAATAAGAAAAGATTGAATCTGAGATTTTCTTCAAAAAGAAGATGAATAAGCTCTTGAAAGCTCAAATAGATTACAAGAATGGCTCAAAGATGGATTGTATGATGATAAACAATTTAGCACCTTCAATTGATTATTTGAATGTGTATTCAATGAGTATTTAAAGGGATTTGGTAGGTGAAGAAGAAATGAAAATCTCGGCCAGAACGGTAATAAACGGCTAGTGCATTTATTACAGCACCTATTCAGCTGGTCAACCAGCTGGGTCGTCCGGCTTGCTCTGCACCTTCTCTGACTAGGCCGGACTCCTTAGCCGGTCGACCGGCTAGGGGGTCCAGCTTTTCCTTCAACTTTCTGTTTTGGCCGGGCGATCCACCCAGGTCAGCCGGTCAACCGGCTGGGGGGTCCGGCCACTCCAGAATGTGAAGTAAAGCCAGAGTTTTGCAAAAACCATTTTAAGTGCAATTTTCACAACTCCAAATTATTTTGTAATAATTTGTAAACACATGTTGTGATTTGAAACACCCCAAAAACTCATTTTATCTCTATGTGTGCATTCAAATACATTTGTGCATATGTTATCTTAAATGTGCAAGAGTTGAAAATTTTGCTTTGAACAAGAAAAAGAGAGTTTGAGCCAAGTCCAAACAATATATAGGCATTTCACAAAAAGAGCAAGAAGGAAAATGACATCCGTTACCCCTTGTGACTTCTCTTCTCCTCCTTATGCCTTCTCATCTTCTCTTTCTGTAAATAATGCTTTTTGCACCTTTTCTTCAACCTTTCAAAGCTTCAACTAGATATCATCTCATTTTTTCAAGAAGCTATTTAGTCAAATAATGCATATATATTTTCATCATCAAAATCAATAATGAATATTTAGCTAACATCGTACAACCCACCTTTCCTAGTTGATTAAGCAGGTTTTTCCCTACGATCAGTAAAATCCCACTGTTAGGAACTCTCAGCTAAACTTTCTACAAAAATATAAGTTTCTTCCTCTCCCAAACTCAAGAAATCTCCACTATTCATGGATTCAACCATATTCCTATTAGCCTATGCCAAACCATTGTAAAAATATTGCACTAATCTCCAAGTTTCAAGACCATGATGAGGACATTTTAAAACCAAATCCTTAAACCTTTCCCAACTTTCATAAAATTTTTCATGCTCTTCTTAGTAAAAATTAGAAATTTCTCTTCTTAATGCATTTGTTTTGGCCATGGAAAAGAATTTAGATAAGAACTTTTTGACCAATTCATCCCAAGAAGTAATGGATCTAGGTGGAAGAGAGATTAACCATGCTTTTGCCTTCTCTTTAAGTGAAAACGGAAATAAACGTAAACGAACAAATTCATTACTAAAATTCTAAAATCTAGATGTGACACAAATTTCCAAATATTCTTTCACATGCTTCTCTTTCAAAACTAAATGGGTAGAAGATTTATTACCTATGGTAAAACAATGCATAATGAGGGATTAGTGAAGATAGGGAAAAATAACTCCCTAAGAGGTTTAGTTTCTTCTCCTTTTTCTCTCATGTTGGACTCTAATTCAAAGCTAACTAACCTCTGTGTGTGATCTCACACCCAAACTTTCATGCAACACTAAAAATACCTCAATTTTTTTATTTTTTTGGATTTAAAAAAAATAGTAAAAACAACTAGTAGTAGAAAATCCTAACCAAGTCTAAGAACTTAGCTTAATCAAGCCCCCAACAATGGCACCAAAAACTTGTTGTGATGTTTTAATTACTCGCAAGTGCATGAATCTTATGAGCATAGTTCAGTACAAATACAGGATCGATCCCACGGGGACTTGTTATGTGAAGGACAAGCTCTAAACAAAAATTGGGACTTCTTAAACTAGCTTCATTTTGAAGAATAATTATGAAAATAAAATTAAATTAAATAACAAAAACTAAACTAGAATAATAATGAAAGCAATTAATTAAACTACAAACTAAGAAATAAGAAATTAAATCTAAAACTAAATCAGCTAACGAAAGAAATTAAAAGACAAGAATCGCAAAAAAAGAATAAAATAAATTAAAATAAAGATGACTTGCAAGACAAAATAATGTGATAGTAAATAACGAGTTAAACTATCAAGAATAAATGGCTAAGGTCTCAAACTCCACGTTGTTAATCCTAACTTCAACTATATTCAAGGATTAATTTTTCCTAAGTTTTACTGCATGATAATCTCACGATCAGGCTTTATTATCATGGAAAATATCATCATTAAGCTCTGAATTAATAAAAACTAAGGTATGTTTATTCTAATTTTAAAAATATCATCAAATCATTAATTGTATCTCAGACTCGAAATCACAATTAATATCCGGCATTAAAAACAAAACTATCAATTGTCAAAAATTATTTGAAGCATGAGAAAAGCATGATTAAACTCATCTAAGAAATTATTTTGAACAATTAATAGGCGAATAAACAATAAACATGAAGACTAAATTCATGGGAAAAATCAAATCTCAAATATAGAAGAAGTTAAATTGACAAGGTTTCATCCTAACCTTAACGAGAAAAATTTAGCCTAACGTGATATTAAAAATAAATAAGAAATCTAAAAATAAAACATAATAAAAATAAATTAAAGTACTAAGAAATAATATGTTACAAAGTTTCCAAGTCTTGAATGCTCTTAGAATCTCAACTCATGAATCTTGAAAAGAAAAGCAAATAAAATATGAAAATCCTAATCTAAGAATTGTTAGTGCTATTCGCTGGGGGAGCATCTGGTAAGCTCTCTCACGATTATCACGCTAGTGGCCTATTTATAGGCTAAGGTCAAAGTCATTAGACCTTGACTTGTTGTCTAAGTCTTTCCCCTTTTTTTGAATTTTGTTTTTTTTTTCTTCTAGACTTATCTTTTTATTAGTTTCCTTTTCTTTTTCTTGGTCCAAATTTTCTTTTTTGCTCTTTTTCTTCTCCTCAAGACTTTGACTACTTCTTCTTCTTGCTTTGACTTTCCATATTCTCACTTAGAAAATTCTTTTCTCCAATTAAATAATGTTCCTACATAAATTAAAATAAATCATCAAGCCCAAAATATGTAAGAAAATTCTAAATCAATTAAAATTTATGCCAACACCCAAAATACTCCCAAATTAGCATTAAATTAAATCCATGAAGCCTAATATACTAAATGATTAATATCAAAATTGACTTAACATTAACATACTGATAGCTGGGAATGATAACAAGTTTGTTGAATTAGTCAAAAGATGGTTAGCATCTAAATTTGAAATGACAAAAATGGGTGAAGCAACATATATTCTTGGAGTTGAGATTTCAAGAGATCGTTCAAAGAAATTTATATCTCTTTCTCAAGAGTCATATATTTAGAAAATTTTTGAATGATTTAATATGCAAAATTGCAAACCAGTAGACACTTCTATAGGAAAAGGCGTAGGATTAAGCTATAGACTGTGTCCAAAGACTTCACAAGAAAGGGAATGAATGAAAATAGTTTCATATTCTAGTGTCATTGGGAGTTTGATGTAGGGAATGTTGTGTAAAAGACCTGATATTTATTTTGCTACTGGAATGGTAAGTCAATATGAATATCATCTAGGTCCAGAACATTGGACAACTGTCAAAAGGATTTTAAGGTTTCTAAAAGGTACTATTGATTATGCATTGTGCTATCAAGGGAATGATCTACGATTAGAAGGCTATACTGACACTAATTGGGGAAGAGATTTATATGAGAGAAAATCTACCTTTGGATATGTTTTCTTACTAAATAATGGCACTATTTCTTGGAGTAGTAAGAAACAAACTTGTATAGCTTTATCCATAACGAAGGCTAAATTTATGGCTTTTTTGGTGGTAGTACAAGAAGTCGTGTGGCTTAAGAGAGTTTTAGATCACTTAGAAGTTATTGATAATGCTGCAAGTCCAGTATTGGTTAATTGTGACAGCCAAGCAGTAATCACCTATACAAAAGATCCCAAGTTTCACTGCAAAACTAAGCACATTGATACCAAATATAATTTCATCAGAGACATGGTTGCATGAAAAGAAGTGAAAAATGAACTAGATATCTAAGAATAAGATGTTAGCAAATCCCATGATGAAATTGATTCCTAGAGATGTGTTTATGAACCATGTAAAATCTCTAGGACTACGTAGATATTAATGTATTAGATGTTATTTTTATTTATTTCTTTAAATGTTCACAAAGTAAATGATTGTGTTTTAATACATTTGAAGTTGTTGTTGCATGCATGAAAATGTTATGTGTATTTAAAAAGAAATGTCAAACAGATTGAAGATTAGCCTTCTCACATGGGTAATCGCCTCTATTACTTTGTGATAATAAAGATGAGAAAATATTAAGTTAATTGTCTATGTGATAACTGAGAGCTCAAGGTCAAAGTTGCAATTCGTCTTAATTAAGTACTAAGATGAGGTCATAGGTGTAATAATTATGATTGAGGGTGAATTCCTCTCACAATTCATTTTATCTTTCTTTGAGGCCAGAAGTGAGTTCAATTGAATTTTTACAAGTAGTATGGAGAACTCAAGTTAGACATAAGCATGTCTATATTATCATCTGTACGGTATTTAGCTAAAAGCCAAGACATACACTCCATGCAAAATGAGAAAACACCATAGCACATATTTTGTTGCGTGGTGGGTAAATATAAAGTAAAAAACTAATAAGAGGATGAAGTGGAGAGAAGAACACTCAACTTTTCTCAACTCAATCGACACTTCTATTGGTTACACACTCGTACAATATTTGTTTTCTTGCCTTTTTTTATTGATGCAAATGACTAGAAATAGCTCCTATTTATATTAACAAATGGAAGACACTAGATTAAAGACTCATTTATGTAATAATAATAACTCTTAACCTTTCACCTTTCATCTTCTCACTAGCTCCCTATCTTTTCACCTTTCAACTCCTCACAATTTACTCACATCATGAACTCTTATCTTTTCATTTTCTTACATTAAAAACTTCTAAAATATTGTCTAGATTCAATGAATCAAGTTTACTTCTCAAGACACTGCCCTAAGCTTGATTCCTGTATTTCAAGTAAACTCCTTAGTTTTTCAAAGACTTCTTTCTTCAGGGGCAGACTTCTTTCTTCAGGGGCTTTGTGAAGATATCTGCAACTTGGTCTTTAGATTTTACAAACTTGACTTGGACTTATTTCTTGACAATACTCTCTCTAATGAAATGGTAACGGGTGTCGATATGTTTACTTTGATCATGAAACACTGGATTCTTTGCTAGAGTTATTGCTTACTTGTTATCCACATAAACCTCTATTGGATCCTCTTGACTGAAGTTCAGCTCCTTGAGCAAACTCCTTAACCATAGTGCATGACAAATAGTTGATACAGTAGCTACATATTCAGCTTCACATGTTGATAGAGTTACTATCGACTGCTTCTTTGAAGTCCAAGTAAAAGATGTTTTTCCAAAGAAAAGCACAAAACCAGTTGTGCTCTTATGATCATTAACATCTCCTGCAATCACTATCACTGTACCCTACTAAATTCATATCACAAGATGCAGGATAGAATAAGCCAAAATTGATTGTCCTCTTGATATATCGGAGTATCCTCTTTGCAACTTTCAAGTGATGTGTTGTTGGTGTCTCCATATATCGACTAATAACACCAACCGCATAAAGGGTATCTAGCCTTATGCATGTTAAATACCTCAAACTCCCAACCAAACTCTTAAACATTGTGGGATCAACTTGACCACCATCGACATGAATTGACAACTTCTTTCCAACTTCAGTAGGGGTATTGATTGGCTTGCAACCCTCCATCTTGAACTTATTCAAAACTTCTTTTGCATATCTTTCTTGCGAGATGAAAATACCATCATCTCTCTGTTGCACCTCAATGCCAAGATAATATGCCATTGGTTTTATGTCAGTCATTTCAAACTCCTTGGCCATTGTCTTCTTAAACTCATCAACATCATCATGTTGTTGCTTGTAAAGATTAAGTCATCAACATATAGGCAAACAATGAAGATATCACCTTCTTTATTCCTCTTGACATAGAGGGCATACTCATGGGGGCACTCGTTGAATCCTTTCTCTTGAAGGTATTTGTCGATGCGACTGTTCCATGCCCTTAGTGCTTGCTTCAACCCATACAAGGCCTTCTTCAATTTCAAAACTTTGTTCTCATGCCCTTGAACAAAGTACCCTTCAAGTTGTTCAACATATACCTCTTCTTCGAGAAATCCATTAAGGAATGCAAATTTTACATCCATTTGATGGATTTTCCACTTCTTTGGTGCTGCTATTAAGATCAAGAGACGTATAGTCTCTAAACGAGCAACTGGGGCAAATACTTCATCATAGTTAATTCCTGCCCTTTGCTTGTATCCCTTGACAACAAGCCTTGCTTTGTATCTTTCCACCTCTCCTTTAGAATTTCTTTTAATTTTATAGACCCATTTCACTCCTATGGGTTTTTGTCCTTGTGGGAGAGTAGCCAACTCTCAAGTGTCATTCTTCTTTATGCATCAATCTCTTCATTTATGGCCTTTATCCACTTTTCACTTCTTGATGCCTTTACAAAATTCATTGGCTCCGTATCTGCTAAGAGACAAAACATGGATTCATTTTGGTTTAGCTCAGTATAGTTTTCTTTCAAGGATCTCTTTTCTCGTGGCCCTATTTGATTTGGATCATCTCTTGGTGTCGATCTCAATAGAGACGGTGCTGTTAAAGGCTGCGATGTTAATGGAACGGATGGAGTCATTGGTTCTATTGACTCTTTTTCAACTTCTTCTTTAGTCACGTCAATAGGATAGAAAGTGAATTGTCCTTTCTCTTGAGCACTCCGGTCCCATGAACTCTTCTCATCAAAGACCACATCTCGACTGCTTCTAACTTTCTTCTCGATAGGATCATATAACTTATATCCTTTTGAGTATTGATCATACCCAATAAAGATATATTTCTCACTTCTATTATCAAGCTTTTTCCTCTTATGATTAAAGACATGTGCATATGCAATGCTTCCAAACACCTTCAAATGTGATATACTTGGTTTATATCCACTCCAAGCTTCTTGTGGTGTTTGATTGCAAACACTCCTTGTAAGACATCTATTTGACAAATAAACCTCACATTGGACAGCTTCAGCCCATAACTCCTTAGGCAAATTCTTACACTTTAGCATGCATCGAGCCATGTTCAATATTGATTAAGTCTTTCTTTCTGTAACCCCGTTCTGTTGAGGTGAGTATGGAATGGTAAGAGGTCGACGGATACCATTCTCATCACAGAATGTCTTGAATTCCTTTGATGTAAACTCTCCACCTCGATCAGATCTCATGGACTTGATTTGACAGCCATTCTCCTTCTTGACAAGGGCTTTGAATGTTTTGACCATTGAGAACACCTCTGATTTCTGCTTAAGAAAATACACCCATGTTTTTTTACTATAATCATTAATGAATAATAAGAAATACCTATTCTTTCCAAGTGACACTGGCTCGATATGACCACATACATCTATATAGATCAACTCAAATATCTCCTTTGCTCTTGACTTTGACTCCTTCAGGAAACTATGTCGATGTTGTTTTCCAACAAGACAACCTTCGCATAATTGGTCAGGTTGACTTATCGATAGAAGTCCCTTCACCATGTTCTTTGTTGATAAAGCTTCAAACCTCCAAAATTAAGGTATCCAAGTCTCAAATGCTATAACCAAGATTGGTCTTCACAACATGCCTTCAAACACTTGGCCACACCAAGATGGATATTCAATAAGAACATTCTATTACTTGTCATTGGGACATGAGCTATTAAGCTTCCTTTATCATCTCTTAGATAAAGGCTTTTTTCCTTTATTTGGATATCATAGCCTTTATCTAACAATTGACCCAAACTCAAAATATTTGTTTTCATCTCAGGAACATAGTAAACATTAGAAATAAATTGATGGCCTCCATTCTTTAATTGAATCAAAATTTTGCCTTTACCTTTGATTGGAATCTTTGACATGTGTCCAAAAGTGATATTTCCAGTAACTGAATCATCCATCTCGATGAACATATGCTTGTGGCCGCACATGTGATTGTTGGCACCTGTGTTGAGGTATCACAACTCTTCCTTTTCGTCCTTTACTCCATAGTGTGCCAAAAAGACAATACCATCACCATCTTTCTTTTCTTCTGGATAGTGGGCCTTCATATTTTCTTCATTGTGTTCATCTCGACACTCCCAGGAGTAGTGCCCATATCGATGGCAATTATAGCACTCAACATCTCTCTTGTTCTGTCGCTGATTATACCCTCCTCTTCCTCGACCTCATCCTCTTGATGGTCGAAATTTTGCACTTGAATCATTATTGTTGTTTTGTCCACCTCGGCCTCTACCATGACCTCTACCACGGCCATCTTGATTTTTGTTGGTGTCGTCTTTCTTGTCACCAATATTCAATTTCGCCTAGAAAGCTTGCTCAACAAGTTATTTGTTTCTTTTCTTGATCTTGTCCTTTTAGAATTGCAATTTGTCTAAGACCTCATCGACGGTCATTGTTTTAGTATCATTAGACTCCTCAATGGCAACAGCAACATAGTCAAATTTTGAATCAAGAGATCAAAGGGTTTTTTCGATCTCTCGACTTTCTTCTATTTTTTCCCTATTCCTCTCCAATTGATTGACAACTGAGAGAACTCTTGAAATATAATCAAAGACTAATTCAGAGTCTTTCATTTGCAAAGAATCAAGCTCATCTCGAAGACTTTGGAGCCGTACCTTTTTTACCTTCTCAATGCCTTTAAAAGAATTCTCCAAAGTGTCCCATGCCTTCTTTGCGGTGGTGGCTTGTGCTATCTTCTTAAAGATACTTTCATCGACACCAAGTTAAATAAGCGAAAGAGCTTTTGATCTTTCATCCTAGCATCTTTCGTCGCCTTCTTGATAGCTTGCCTAGTACCAGCCAGATTTTCCAATTCCATATATTCTTCTTCTGCAACATCCCAAACATCTTGGCCACTAAGAAATGTTTTCATAAGGATGCTCCACCGTTCATAGTTGTCCCTCACAAGCTTTGGAATAGGAAAAGCTCCACTTATGTTCATTGCTGCCATTTGTAAGTGGCTTTGATACCACTTTGTTACGTAGTGGGTAAATATAAAGTAAAAAACTAATAAGAGGAGGAAGTGAGGAGAAGAACACTCAACTTTTCTCAACTCAATCAACACTTCTATTGCTTACACACTCGTACAATATTTGTTTTATTGCCTTTTTTGCTTGATGCAAATGACTAGAAACAGCTCCTAGTTATACTAACAAATGGAAGACACTAGATTAAAGACTCATTTATGCAATAATAATAACTCCTAACCTTTCACCTTTCATCTCCTCACAATTTACTCATATTAAGCTCCTATCTTTTCATTTTCTTACATTAAAAACTTTCACAATATTGTCTAGATTCAATGAATCAAGTTTACTTCTTAACATATTTCATACTATGTGTGCTTAAACTGATAACTAGTGAAATGAAAGTAAAGATCTCAACTTTTTATTGTGTGAGACCTTGGAACTTTAGTACCCTTAAAGACCCCATTTGTTTCTTGAGATCTTGTTCAGTGTTTGTTATCTTGGAGTATTACCAATGGTCATGAATGATTCAATCTAGTGGGGTATTTCATAAAAACGAACTAGATTAGGATTAAGAGATTTTAGCTTAGGGAAAATTCATTCTTGTTGTTAGGGTCACAATTTTCCAAGTTGTATTCACTGGTCGACCAATTATGATTATCTTGACTTGTGTATTATAATTATGGATACAATAAGTTAATAATGATTTGATGAGATTTGCGTGAAATACAATTGTGACTTGATGATCTAGGTATGGCATACATGAACTACTCTATTGACATGTCCTATTATACAAGCAGTTAAATACTCCTAACAAATATATGGAAGGAGCTCTCGAAGTATGTTGGTCGCACGACCTATTAGACTGTATAAACAATGTAGTATAGAGAAGAGCAAGAGTTATGTTAAGCCTATCATAGGCAAGTGGTGTGAAGAATCCTAAAGTTTCATCATAAAAATCAATTGGTCAATATGAGGAATAGGCCTGGCCTAAGAACTTATTAAGTGGTCTTGGATTTTATGAACTTTTTATGTGGGAGGAATAACCCTCTAACACTCCCCTCTCAGATGTGACCTGATTTAATAATTGAAAAAAGGGTCACACGTGGACAAATTAGAACATCACTTGTGGATGAAGAAAGGTCACACGTAGACAAATTAGAACATCACATGTGGAAAAAGAAGGGTCACACGTGGACAAATATAATTGGCCCGTAAACTGGGCTCTAATACCATGTGAAGAATCACTGGTGTTCCATCATAAAAAATAATTTGGTTAATATAGGGAGTGCCCTAGGATCTTATTAAGTGGTCTTGGATCTTATGAACTTTCTATGTGGGAGAAATAACACTTTACCAAGTAGAAGATAATAGATTTTGGGTCTGGTCGCTCATGATGGGTCAACTTGACCTAAATAAAAACGGATAATTGCTTATAGAAGTTAAAAAAGGGAGATGTATCAAATAATACAATTGATTATTATAAGAAGAGAAGTTGTCGTGTCTTTATTACTCTTTTATTCTCTCTTTCAATTTTTTCTCGACACACTCTCTACTATTTCTCTATAAAACACAACTTGAAGATTACTGCAATAGAAAAGGACTTTTAGGTTGTGGAATAATTATTTATTATTTGCCATATGATCAATAATACAAGTACAATATATTTGTAGGCATGTTTTCTTATTAGTTTCTTTATATTTATTTGAGATTATATGTGATTAATCTCCAATAAGATGAACCATTTCTTGCTAAGAAAAATAAAATGGATAAAATTTTTCAATAAGTTTGGATATTTCATCAATTGCAAATAACTTGTAACCATCTCTACAATCTAAAGCTATATTAACAATAAGAAGCTTAGTTGCTTGCTCACTAAATCTACTATTTAGTTCTTGTAATTGTTGATCATAGCACCTGTAAATATGTTTACCCAAGGATACTCCACTTCTATAATATCCATTTAGTGATGAGATCAAAGGATGATAGAATAAGAAGCATTCGTACCATTCACTTGTATATTCTGATGCAAACAAAATGATGTTGCATTGCCCAAAAGAGTTCCCTAACCAACATTTATCAACTTTTGCATTAATGACTTTTATCATATGCATTGCATTTAAAATATCTTGAGATTTTTGTTTTAAAGCTTGACAAAGTATATTAGTAATCCCCATGATTTCTTTCATCAAATGCAAATAAATATAAAACCAATACCTTGAGAGCAAATGTTGCATCTCTATATTGAGAGTGTGTAGATCCTTCAATAGCATGTTCTGAGGAACTATAGAAGATGCACTAAACATCCCTATCAAACTATTGCTTAAACCTGAAAATTGCAGCCCGATGATTCATAGGCCAAGAGAGAGAGTAAAGGCTGAGTGAGGCCAGGAAGCTAAGGCGAAGAAAGGCTGAACATGTAACCTAGGAGGCTAAAGCGGTCGTCACACGGCTTAAAGGGAAAAAATAATACATTGTGATGCACTAGATTTCCAAAAGAAAGACCAAGTCAAGATAAGCACATGCGGCGTAAATTGCAAAGCAAGATTGGGAGAGAATCTACGGAGAATCAAAGTTAAACCCCACGACCTAGTGTGACTCTAGAATCAAGTTAATTCGTTGAGAAATCTCGAGAGCCAACAAAATAAAAGCAAATCGAAGCTTAGAAAGGGTCCCAGAACTACCACATCTTTATCCTATTTTATCTATCTAGCTCTTCATAGCTTAGCTCTAAATCTAGTTTAGTCATAGCTTAGCTGTAGCTTAGTCGTAGCCTAGCCGTACCTCATCGGATCAATTGCTGTAATTCACTTTATGGCCTAGTTAGTTGTTCATAATTCTCGTTGTAATTCACTTTACGGCTTAGATTCTCATAACTTTCTTTTTAATTCACTTTATAGCCTAGTTAATTTCATTGTGATTCGCTTTACGACCTAAACAACTTCATTGTAATTAGCTTTACGATATTATTGAAAGTTCAAAAAGAGTGGTTATCGTGAGCTCTTTGTAAATTTTATCCACGGTAACAAACCTCACTACCAGGAAATTATCCTAATCATTATTTTGATTCAATTGGATCTTCGATCTTTAAGCTGTGGCAAGCTGAGTGTTGCATACCGTTAGCTTAATACAATTGGATAGTCCGTGGTCCATATAATACAAGTCCTTCGACTGAGTTCGGGGCAAGGAAAGAACCCACTTTTGCAAGGTTTTGTAATGGAACCAAGTGACCACATAGACACTATAGGAGACTGCAGTCTCCTTGACGTAAGAATAGAACCTAGCCCAAACTGTGGTTAAAGTTCAAATCAGTTCTTAGCTACACTACTGGTGTACTACGCTGTAGGCAAAGACGTTTAGGTTATTTTTGTGCCATTAATATGTATGCATGTAGTAGAGCACCATGATCCCAAGCGAGTAATGCGAAAATTGGATGGCAACAGGATATCCTACCTCCTTGTAGGTATGATCCCGATCTCCATAAGATAGATTTCAAGGTGTTTAAGAAACGTAGCTGGCGAAAGGCTTTCCAGTCATACTTGAATGAATAGGGGAAATGTAGTAATCGTATCTTGCTAGTTGTTCCATCTAATATAGAGCATTCTATTACATACATGACGTGATATAGAGGTATCATGTTTCCATACTTGACTCTAGTTGAAGCACTACTTGGCAAAGCAGTCAGGGTTTTTTTTTTAATTATTATTATTAATTTATATTTATAAATGACTTAAATACTATACAAGATTGGTTATATGACTATGTTATGTTACTATAATTATGTGATGAGATGATGAATGTTATGTTACTATAATTATGTGATAAGATGATGAATGTTATGTTACTATAATTATGTGATAAGATGATGAACTACGCTATATCAGGAATTTGTTGAAGCAGATATCGCACATTATGCTGTCGGAGATTCATGTGGCTATTACGAGATTGCTAGATCTCCTCAATACACACAAAGAATTTAATGAAAGGATGGTACCAATTGCAGAAGCGCCTCCGTTAGGACATCTAGAGAGTGATCGACGCTATATACTGCATATGTCTCAGTGCCACATCTACTACATATTTGCGCATTCATCCGTCATCGTCCACTGGGCCTTCCTCTTCTGTAGACCACTGTGATGTCAGAGAATTGTCACCTATCTCTTTGGTGTTTAGGAGAGGATCTTGGTAGTTATACTGAGGCAAATATGAGGCAAGGAGAAACTCAAGGCTACATGACATAAGTAAAGACTCATACTGGTGACATAGAAACTCAAGCTTGCATAACACAGTCAGAGACTCAGCGTCGTGACTCAGGTGATGTGATACAAGCAAACAATCAGTCTCAGTCTCAAATTCAAGATTGCATGCCACAAGTAGAAATTCAACATCCACATTGTTTACAATGCACAATCACATATGCTAGGCAGTCTAGGAAGAACCCCCCTGTGAGAAGGAAATGAAGAACCGAAGAAGTGTAGTACTAGTACTTAATTTTATACCAGTGGTGCTATTGTAATTATTTTTTATGTTAGTTGTTAGAATATATATGGTATTACATATATTTATTGTATTACCTAATTTATATTTTCCTTTGCTAAGGTTTGTCTTGGTGGTCAAGACAAGTTTTGTCTATATAAATAAATCATATGTACAGCTTGTAATATAGCACAGATGAATAATACATATACTTGTAAATATTTCTCTTGTCTCTATTTCGATTTCATGGCTTCTCGTTTCCATTCCAACATGGTATCAGAGCTACCATCTAGGTAGCCTGTGCCACTGTCATTACCCACTGAAATCACATCATCAAGCTACAAAAATCAAGAATTTTTCACAAATATTATTTTTTTTTTTTGTAACAGCATCGTTATGTTTTTTGCTGTTTTGAAAATTTTCTAACCATCAAAAGGCTACACTCACCTTACCATCAGATAGTACTCGTTGAGACGATTCCGACGATATAAAATTTGTCAAAATCGGGCTTATGACAAACCCTAGCAAAGGAAAATATAAATTAGGTAATACAATAGATATATGTAATACCATATATATTCTAACATTAGTGATACTCATTGCAATTATTTTATATTTGTGGTGGTTTTGTAATTATTTTTGAGTTAGTACTATTATCATAGTTATTTTTAAGTTGGTGCTGCTAAATCTTTTCAAAGGTACTATCAAATAACAACAAAATGCAATAAACAGGGGTGATAATACTGATTTTTTAATAGAAGTAACATTCGCTAAAAGAGAACCGAAAACTTGAACAAAAACACCCAAAAGCAATAAACAACAAGTGAACTGTGTTTATAAAATAATGTAAGAAGAATAGGGCTCTTGGATGTGTGGTAGTACTGGAAAAATGCTGCTTGTTAATTGTGTGCCAAATGTGACATCTAAAGTGCATGCAAACACAAGAATTGGACAATTCAATCTGGGAGTGCTTTATTGCGACTGTGTGGGCAGTGCGTGTAAGTGTGTACGAGTATGTGGTTAGCACAGTTGTATATGAGTTTGTGGTTAGTGCATGGAAGTGTTTACATGAGCATATGTGTTAGTGTATGTGAGTATGTGAGTGTGTTAGTGCATGTGAATGTGTTTGAACAAAACTAGTAGTACATGAAAGTATGCGCTAAAGCGAGCACTAGTACATGTGAGAATGTGTGTCAGTGCATGTAAAAAGTGTGTATTAGTTAGTATGTGTGTTAGTACTCATATGAGTGTGTGTTCTTGAGTGTGTATATTAGTACATGTAAGTGTACATGAGTGCGTGTATTAGTGCATGTAATTGTGTGAGTATGTGGTTTGTGCATGTTAGTGTGTGCATGATTATGTGTGTTAGTGCGTATGTATGTGGTTAGTGTGTGTAAGTGTGTGCATGAGTGTATCTGTTAGTGTGTAAGTATGTGTGAGTATGCGTATTATTACGTATAACGATGTGTGTGTGCCTTAGTCCGTGCGAGAACGGATGTTAGTACGTCTAAGTGTATGGTAGTATGTGTGTTAGTGCATGCAAGTACGTGTGAGCGTGTAAGTTAGTAGGGGTGAATATAAAACCACAAAAATCGAAAAACTCGTTTAGACCGAATCGAATTGACCGTAAATTAGTGATTTTTAAAGTTGTTTGATTAGTTGGTTTTAATTTTTAAAACCAAAACAAATGCTTCGGTTTTCAGTTTTAGGAGTCCATAGGCCTAAGTTTTGGTTCAGCATGAGGAGATAAGGACAAAAGTTATGAAATAGTTCTCACACTTATCCATCTTATCAAGCCAACAGCATATAGCAGCAGTCCATCAAATATTTAAAAAGAAAAAACTGTGACCAAACCAAACTGTCCATATATATATTAACATATATAGTTAATGAATTACATTTAAAGTTTCTTACTATTGACGCATACTCACATATCGTTACTTTTTTCGTCTCTATTTTTTCTCTTACGATTTTTGCTTTAGACTTGAGTCTTTAGGTTTGTGCATTAAATAAATATTACATAAATAAAATAAGAGATCTTGATAGTTAAAAAGATATTAGAAGATTGAACTATTAGGTTTGTAATCATTGTTGGGATTTAGGAAATTAGTGTTAAATTAGTATGATTATATTACATAATTAAGTATGCGATAAATAAATTTTAAAATCGCCCAAACTGCCCAAAACCACTTAAAAACCGCTCTAACTGAAACCGTTGATTTTTCTATTAGTTTGGGTGGTTTTGATTTTATAAAATTATAAACCGCCAAATTCGGTTTGGCTAAAAAATTAGTAGTAAAACCGTCTAAATCGCGCCGTGTACACCCCCATAAGTTGGTGCGCGTGAAATGTGTGTTAAAGCATGTAAGTATATGCGTTAATGGGTATAGATGTGTGTGAATGTGTATGTTAGTGCGTGTAAGGGCCTGTTTGGATTATTTTTTTAAAGAAAAAATACTTTTTTTCCTGGAAAAAGTGTTTTATTTTTGCAATAATTATTTGTCTTGACATCCAAAAAAGTTAAAATTTTGAAAAAAAAAAAAAACTCAAATACAACTTTTTCCAAGTGCTAGAATTTTTAACTTCTAAAAAAGAACATTTCTTTCAAAAGTTATTAGAAAAAGTACTTTTAAAAAAAAGCGAACCAAATGAGCTCTAAGTGTATCTTTCATCATGTGTGTTAGTGCGTGCATGTGTGCTAAATAGTATGTGTGAAAAAAAAAATCTAAAGTCCAAAAACAAAAAAAGAAAAAGAATAACATTCAAGTTTTCAAAACTTGAAGTTGTACAAATAAAAAAAGTAAATCTTCAAGTTTTTAAAATTCGAAGATGCAAAAATTTAAAAACAGATTTTTGAGTTTTCAAAACTAAAAACTCGAAGACGAGAAAAAATAAAAAAAAGAGCAAATCTTTGAGTTCTCAAAATTCGAAAATCATACAAATTAAAAAAAAAAAAAACTCAGATCTTTCAGTCTTCAAGACTCAAAGTATAGTGATCTTCGAGTTTTCAAAACTCAAAGTTAACATGATGCCATTTCTATCACGCAGTTTCCAAAATTACTGTTGGTACGCCATGTTTGAGTTTTTAAAACTCGAAGTTGAATTTGCAGCATTTTCTTTCTTACTTTAAAAACAAAATGATAGTGGTTTAGTTGTCTTCTAAAAAAATAAAACATAACTCATTTTCTCACAAAAACGCACTAATAAAATAAATAATTGGTCATGAGACAACCTTTAAAAATACAAGCTAAGGATCATTGTCCTTTTTTTGGTCGTAGGTTAATTGAACATTCGGAATTGAAAAGGACATTCTCCTCTGTATGATACCATCTGTCCAAAAGCAAGCAAATGGAAGAAAATGATCAACCAAAACTAGTTTAAAATTTTATTTTATACAATAGACTTAAATATTAAAATTGTTCTCAGATTCATATTGTAAGGACTGTTTATAGAATTTGCCCTTTCGTCAACAACCTCGTATTGATTGCTTAATTTCTTACTTCTTGTCCTTTAACGTGGTGGGTCATATCATTTAGGCCGCAAATATTATTGGTGGTAGCGAGACGCATTAGTGATCTTGTGGCTGAAATTCATTGCTTTTGGGTTTTTCTGATTCATTGTTGTTTTTTGGTTATCGTCATTTAGCATGCAACAGTTGGTTTTATGGTGAGAGAAACTTCCAGTCTTGTTGGTTTTTGTTGATGGTTAAAAACATATTAGAGGATTGATCTATTAGATTTGTAATTGTTGTTAAAATTTAGGAAATTAGTGTTAAATTAGTATGATTATATTATATAACTAAGTATGCAATAAACAAATTTTAAAATAGTCCAAACAGCCCAAAACCATTTTAAAAACCACTCTAATCGAAACTGTTGATTTCTCCATTAGTTTGGGTGGTTTTGGTTTTATAAAATTATAAACCGCCAAATTCGATTCGACTAAAAAATTAATAATAAAATCGTTCAGACCGCCCGTGCACATCCCTCTAAGTTGGTGTGCACGAAATGTGTGTTAAAGCATGTAAGTATATGTGTTAGTGCGTATAGATGTGTGTGAATGTATATGTTAGTGCACGTAAGGCTCTGTTTAGATTAGCATGTGTATGTTAGTGCACATAAGGCTCTGTTTAGACTAGCTTTTTTTGAGAAAAAACACCATTTTCTCTAAAAGAAAGTGTTTTATTTTTGCAATAATTATTTGTCTTCACTTAAAAAAAATACTAAAATTCTGAAAAAAGTTCAAATACAATTTTTTTTCAAATATCAGAATTTTTAACTTTTAAAAAAAATACTTCTTTCAAAAGTTATTAGAAAAAGCACTTCTAAAAAAGCCAATCCAAAACAAGCCCTAAGTGTATATGTTATCGTGTGTGTTAGTGTGGACGTCTGTGCTAAATAGTATGTGTGAAAAAAAAAAAAAAAACCATCTAAAGTCCAAAAACAAAAAAAAAAAACAAAAAGAAAGAAAAATGTTCAAATTTTCAAAACTTGAAGAAGTACAAATAAATAAAGGCAAATCTTCAAGTTTTTAAAATTCAAAGATGTGAAAATTTAAAAGCAGATCTTTGAAGACGAGAAAAAATTAAAGAAAAGAGCAGATCTTTGAATTCTTGAAATTTGAAGATATAAAAAATTAAATAAAAAAAAAAGATCTTCCAGTCTTCAAGACTTGAAGTATAGTGATCTTAGAGTTTTCAAAGCTTGAAGTTAACATGGCGCTATTTCTGCCATGCAATTTCCAGAATTGCTGTTGGCACACAATGTTTGAGTTTTCAAGACTCGAAGTTAAATTTGTGGCATTTTCTTTTTTAATTTAAAAATAAAACACTATGATAATTTAAAATTTTATCAAAAAAATTAATTGATCAACCAAAATATAGTTTAAAATTTTATGTTATATAATAGACTTAAATATTAAAATTGTTTGATGTGATTCATATTGTAACTTTGTAAGAACAAAGAAAAAAAAACAAGACTGGAGGTTTCTCTCACCATAAAACCAACAGTTGCACGCTAAACGACGAAAACTAGAAAACAACAATGAATCTAAAAAACCCAAAAAGCAATGAATTTCAGCCACAAAATATCACTAATGCGTCCCGCCACCACCAATAATATTTGCTGCCGATATAACATGACCCACCACGTTAAAGGACAAGAAGTAAGAAATTAAGCAATCAATACACGGTTGTTGACGAAAGAGCAAATTCTACAAATAATTCTTGTTATTTAAAGAAAGTGTTAGTTTAGTTTTTATTATTTTAAAAGTGATTTATTAATTTTTAATGTATTCAAGAATAGTGACTTCGGTTTTATGGATTCAAAAGTGATTAATTTTTTACTTTAAGTAAATACGTGTTTAAATAAATTATAATTATAAAAAAGTATTTATATATTTAATTAAAATGGGTTGAAAAGTAATTTATGTAGTTAAAATAACTATTAAGGATACGAAGATAGAATGTAAAAGGTAAGTATAAGACAAAAGAATAAAGATATTTTTAGTAATAAAGATAACAGAGAAGAATAAGATAGTAAATAATTTGGTCATATTTATTTTTTTAAAGTACTTAAAGTCATAGAAAGCAGAAGTTAGGGGTGGAACACTTTTAATTTTTGCTTAAAGTCACTTTGAAAAAAACACTTCTTTTACTAAAACAAACAATTCTATTAGCTTAAATTAGACTTTGAATAAGTTTGACAAAAAAAAAAAGGCCAAACCAACACACCCTCTAAAAAAAGTCTTTTAAAGGTGAAAGTACTTTAAGTAGCTTTTTAATAAACTAATCTAAACACCCTCTTAGTCCTTAATGTTTGCAAAAAGTGACGTAGTTGATCCTTAAATTTTAGCCCAAAAATGGCCATGTGATGGTCACATAACCAATTAATGGGATTGAAAATTGATCTTTTTTTGTGAAAAATGGCATTTTTTACAAATATCACGAACTATATAAATGGGATATTTTTAAAACAATAGATACCAAATTGACTTTTTTTACAAATATCGGGAACCAAGTTAATTACTTTTAAAACAATAGGGATTAAATTGACATTTTTTGTAAATAATAAAAACTATTTATGGAATTCCCCTTTAGCAAAACTACAATTTGTATTTCATAGTAATCCATCTATCATAGTAATCCATCTAAGTTTTTTAATATCCTTAATTTATACATCATTATTTGGATATATTATTTTTAGCAAAAAGAAATTTTATTTCAAAATTCAGTACATATTCTGAAAATATTTGACACAACATGAAAAGATAATGTGTTATGTTTGTCACCGGAAAAGCCAAAGCTGACAATAAGTGAGATGGGAAGGAGGTGTAAACAATATTAATTAATACCTCAACATTTCCGTGGTCGAGACTTGGCCTACAAATGTTAGTCGTCTAACATGGCCCGTCACTTTGGTTAGGCCAAGAGGGCATGAGATGTTTGTCCTTTTAAACATGTTGCATTTATATAGATTCTTACTTTTAATGGTTGCATTAATTAGCTAATGATCCAACGTGGAGAACATCCATGATCGTGTTTGGCCGTACTTATTTTGAATGCTTATTAATATTTCTTTTATAAAAATTGATGAAGGTTTTTTTTTTTAGTGTTTCTATAAACATCCAAATAAACAAAAGGGCCTGTTTGTATTGATTTTTTTAAAGTGTTTTTTTAACAGTTTTTAGAAAATAACTTTTTTTTTAAGTTTTAGGTTTTTTAGAAGATAAATCAAATAGTTATTTGGAAAAAGTCTAAACAACTTTTTTAAAGTTTTAGTTTTTTTGAAAATTAAATCAAATAGTTATTTGGAAAAAGTCAATTCAAAGTTTTAACTTTTTTTATTTTTTATTTTTCAGAATTTCAGTTTTTTAGAAGCTAAATCAAATAGTTATTTGGAAAAGGTTAATCCAGAGTTACTTACTTTGTAACAACCCAGACCCAATTGCTAGCTTATCACCACATGACCAAAATATTTAAACATGTGATAACAATAATAGTGAAACCAAGCTATTATAAAGTGTATATAAATTTCATAAAGAACCAATGTAGGAGCATGGACAAAGTTATATATCCTTGACTTTCCTAAGAAAATGAATTGCTATTATTTTTTGTAAATTTTTTTGTTATGAAAGAGTAATTTTTATGAGGTGCACCTCCTCGTGATAATAGTGCACTCCTCATGATTATGATAAAGATAATATTTATTAATACTTTTGTTTTATTTTTCAAATAAAAAATAAATCCATAACAAAAAAATAGCAAATAAGTAAAAAGAAAATTAAAAATAGATATAGAAAAGAAGAGATAAAGAAAGGAAAAATAAAATAAAAATGACTACTTGGACACTTATATAAAGAGAGATATATTTTTAAGTTGAATATTGAACGTTTTCAAAATTTGCAATCAAGTTAGGGCAATTATAAACTATAGTTCTATTTATACTAACAAAAGTATAGTTCTATTTATAATAACAATAGTTATTTATTTATATTTTTTTTGTAAATTAAGATACCATTATTATATTAAATATTAATATTTTATAATTGATATTTTAATTTATATACATGTATGTGTGCGCACACTAGTTGAACACTAGGTTCTAACTCTGCCACTATGTGGGAGGATGTTACATACTTTATTGGGCTGGTCAAGGATGATGCATGATGCATTTTAGGCTTAACTAACAAAAATAAAAAATTTAGATGGTGTTTGGATTAGCTTATAAAAAATTTTGTTTGAATAAAAGTTGTAGTTATAAAAATAAGTATTTACATATTTGATTAAAATGAGTTGAAAAGTAAGTTATATAGTTAAAATAACTATTCAGGACATTAAAATAGAATTTAAAAAAGTAAGTATAAAATAAAAGAATAAAGATATTTTAGTAATAAAAATAAAAAGGTAATGATAAGATAGTAAATAATTTGGTCAAATTTACTTTTTTTTCAACATGCTTAAAGCTATAAAAAATAAAAATTAGGGTTGGAGAGTTTTTTTTTTTTACTTAAAGTCACTTAAAAAGAGCACATTTTTAATTAAAACAAATATTTTCATTAACTTAAATTAGACTTTAAACAAATTTAAATAGAAAAAAAAATCAAACCAAACACCCACTTAGAATAGAGCTTAATTTGAAGGTTCCAAGCTTCATATATATATATAAATCAAAGATAAGACATCACGTGAACATTGAAAATTTTCATGCACAGATTAGCAAGAAGAGGTTCACGTGAAGGCATAGAACAATTCCAAGGAGCCAAATGTCATTTCAATATCCAATCGCTTCCCCATAAGAAATTAATAATGCCAGAATATTCTTAAAGAGTTGTAAAAAACAAATATTGGATTAAGATAATGCATATAGAAACACACAGAAAGACAAATTAAAGGTATAGCAGTAGAACAAGAGAAACACAAGTCTGATCTTTAATGGAGGCAGTTTCTTCAATGAAGAAGAACCAAGGGTGTGAGATTGAAGCCATTGGCATCAACTACACCATCCATGCACACAAAACACACACCCCTTTTAAGCTTTTGAAGAATACTACGTTGACAACAACAAATCCAGGAGATCGCCATGTCCTCAGGGACGTGAATTGCCAAGCAAAGCCATGGGAGATTCTCGCCATCGTCGGCCCAAGCGGCGCCGGCAAGTCCTCATTGCTGGAGATCCTCGCCGGGAGAATAACACCTCAGGGTGCCAGAATTTTTGTGAATCAGAAGCCTGTTGACAAAGCAGGTTTCAGGAAGATATCAGGGTATGTTACACAGAAGGATACTCTGTTTCCTCTCCTCACTGTTGAAGAAACTCTGATGTTCAGCGCGAGGCTGCGTCTGAGACTCTCTGGATCATTGCTGAGCACGAGGGTGAAGTCCCTCATCCAAGAATTGGGGTTGAGTCATGTGGCGAATGTGCGCGTCGGCGATGACAGAGTACGGGGGATCTCCGGCGGAGAGAGACGCCGCGTTTCGATCGGCGTTGAGGTGATACATGACCCGAAAGTTCTGATACTTGATGAGCCTACCTCAGGGCTTGATAGCACATCAGCACTTCAGATCATTGACATGCTTAAAACCATGGCTGAAACACTGGGCCGGACCATAATCTTGAGTATCCATCAGCCATGTTTCAGGATTGTCAAGCTGTTCAATGCCATTCTTCTTTTGGCAAACGGCTCGGCTTTGCACCATGGCTCGGTTGATCAACTCGGGTTGCGCCTGAGGCTGATGGGTCTGCAGATTCCTCTTCAGGTGAATGTTGTGGAATTTGCCATCGAGTCGATTGACACCATTCGGCAGCATTGCGCGTTGCAGCCTTCGCAGCAACAACAACAACAGCAGCAGCAAGTGCTACCAGCGAATAAGAGAGGCGATGAAGACGGGATCAGCAGAAGTGGTAAGTTCACTCTGCAACAACTCTTTCAACAATCCAAGGTGATTGATGAGGATATCATCGATGCTGGAATCGATTTTCATGAAGGTTTCGCGAATTCTAGATTGAGAGAGACCATAGTTCTAACTCATAGGTTCGGGAAGAATATTTATCGAACCAAGGAACTCTTTGCTTGCCGGACCCTTCAAATCTTGATATCTGGGATCATGTTAGGTTCAATCTTTTATAATCTGAAAGATAATTTAATTGGAGCTGAGGAAAGAGTAGGATTGTTTGCCTTCATCTTGACATTTCTATTGTCAAGTACAACAGAAGCTCTGCCAATATTCTTGCAAGAAAGGGAGATATTGATGAAGGAGACATCTTCTGGAAGCTATAGGGTCTCATCATACGCCATTGCTAATGGTCTAGTTTACTTGCCATTCCTGCTCATCCTTTCAATTCTATTCTCAGTGCCATTATATTGGATGGTAGGACTAAACCGCAGTTTTGTCGCTTTCCTGCACTTCTTGCTCTTGATATGGTTAATTCTGTACACTGCCAATTCAGTTGTGGTATGTTTCAGTGCCCTGGTGCCTAATTTCATTGTTGGCAACTCTGTGATATCGGCCGTGATGGGATCGTTCTTCTTGTTCTCCGGTTACTTCGTGTCACAGCACGGGATTCCAAATTACTGGATTTTCATGCATTACATATCCTTGTTTAAGTATCCATTTGAAGGGTTCTTGATCAATGAGTTCTCTGGCTCTGGCAAGTGCTTGGATTACATGTTTGGGAAGTGCGTGGTGAGTGGTGAAGATGTGCTCAGAGAAGAAGGCTATGGAGAGGAGAGCAGATGGAAGAATGTTGTCATCATGGTTAGCTTCATTTTGGTTTACAGATTCATTTCTTATGCCATTCTCAGGTGTAGATGCTCACAGAGGGGACTCAAAGGGGTCTTCTTCTGAACAAGTCTAAGGTGAGCGAACAAACTGCAAGAGGACACGTGTCCCTATCACTGTATGTAAGTAGCATCAGCGTCAACCACGTGATTGAAGTTTCTTCTAAGTCTTCGGCCTTAACCTATGTTTTGATTCTCCATTTTTTATGTGACTCAGTAAATTGTGTCCATTCATCCGTCTAATCAACTCTTATTGCTTCAGATAAAGATCAAACAAGAAACTATAAAATCTATTTGCAGTTTTTTCCTTCTTCGTGGTGACATATGCATCACTAGTTCCCTTTGGAGATTGCTAATAACTAAAATCTGAAAAAATATCCCCAGGTTGTACTCTATTTGATAAGTTGACACCAACCAAATTAATTTTAAGACAAAATTCCTATTTTCTTAACATAGGAAGTGAATAATAATAGTTGTGGTATAACTCATCACCACCATAGAGGAAAAAACAGTAAAAAAAAAAAAAAGAGCCATTCAATGATTGGCACATATTACAGCCTGCATTGGCTCATAATACAGTAAACAACACTTGGGGCATATTTCATTGGTTTTATAACTAAAGCTTACACTTGTGGCATATTTCATTGGTGGAAATATTTAAAACCAACCCACCCAACAACCGTCCCATAATTAAAAAAAAAAAAAAGAAGCAAGTTTTACATGAATTTTTGGTTTTTTGTGTGAAAGGAGCTCGAATCAAGAAGTTTGCATTGGTTTTAAAACTAAAGCTCTGGTGGCGTTGCTGTGGTGGGCGTGTGTGGGTGAAGTCAACAACAGAAGATTGCTGATTGCTTTGCTGTTTGATTCATTTTCCCAAGTCCGTGAATCAAAGAGGAACTTGTGGTAGCTGGGAGGCCTAATGTCTGCAATTACTTTTGCACAATGGCGACAAATTTCATTCACGGACTAATTTGTTTATACATTTGTCCATATTCCGTACAGACATGTCAGAACACAAAGAATGTTATATTGATACATAGCACCATCAAAAATTGGTAATGATGACACCGTCCAGATATGCAATCTCTGTCCTTTTCTGTTCCCGGAGTAATAAATTAATCTACTTTACAGTTTTACTTATATTTGTATAATGTCTCTTGTACTTTCTTATGAGAAGTATAGACGGCACATTTTCCTATACAGAGTTGGGTAGTAGGAAAATTCGAGAGAGTGAATATAAATGATTATAATATATTAAAATTACCGATTGATATTCTTAGGTGAGATGAAGGACTCGAGCTTCGCAAATTTGCAAAACAAAGAAAGCTAAGAAAAGCTAAGTAACTTGGGACACTAGTGTAGTATCAACCAAAGAAATCTGTTGCTCAAGTCAATAAGAGATCTTAGCTAAGTTGTTAAGGGGACGATTGCTAGAATACTTGAGATTGTATGTACCTGGAAGGCTAAACCTTGGTTGTCTACATAGATGTTAAGTGTAGATGTATATGGACAAAGTCATAACTCATTGACCTTATCAGATGAGCCTTGGCTCAACTCCATTTAAATAGAAATCCTTGGTCAAGTTGGAGTAGGAGTCTCTTCCCAACTAACGCTAAATCCCTTGAACCTGAGGTCTGACTTCAAACTCAAGTGGTCAGCTCCTTGAGGCTAAAGGACTTGAGCTAATCAGTGCCTTTTTCGAGTCGATGACTCAAGATTATGGGCTTAGGTTAGATATATCTATATCAATATCCCCTTCAGCCCTAGTTAGAATATGCAATTTCCCAAGTGGGAAAGAACTGGATTAGATCCAACTTGATCAAGATCCATGCTCATGGCATGTGAAATTGAATACGTGCCCATGAAGTCACTTCCGACTGGAGTGCATTAAAATGGCTTGGTACCAGGCTATCATTAGAATTCTCGACGCTTTGCATCTAGAGGTTGGCATGGCAGTTAATTATTAAGAGACCATTAGGGTTCAATGGTTATAAATAAGGGATGTGTATTCCCTCAAACTTCATTTGTAACTTCTGAAATCTCTACAGCTCAGAGCAAATGGCGACTCTTAAGTTGTCATTCTTAACCTCCTACAAGGCTTTTCTCAGTCTGACCTTCAGAAACAATAGAGGTATGGCTCACATCCTTCCTATTTCACAATTTTCACCCTTTATCATGTCCTTAGGGTCAGGTCCCTAAAACAATGAAGCTTTCTCCTATGATGGAGATAAGCAAGATCTAAGTGTAGCTTCTTCCTCTGAGGCTATCTTTTCTCGAGGCTCGAACCTTGAGTAGAAACTACCCAAGCAAACCCCCATAACTCAAAAACCTTGAATCATATATGATCTCGCTTAAAGATTATTGGCCCTTAAGTTAATGAGTGGAGGTTTTTTCATTGAGTTTATCTAATACAGCCACCGAGCCCCAAGATCAGCAATCCACGACCCCTGCCAAGCCTTTAGGCAAAGGGGAGAAGACGACCCTACAACCTGACACTAAGAGTACAGCTCTAAAGCACGACCAAGTCAAGAAATTCTTTGATGTCAATCGCCAAGACTACACCATTTCCGAACACATTTGAGGGCACACTGAGGATTGCTGGGCCAATCCCGAGCCTTTCACCTTCCAAATTCCTAGGTGCACCAAAAACGCCAACTCAGGAGCAACTAATGGCAAAATCTGTATATAAGCGTGTTCTAGTGATAGGAATTCAATTATCGATCTCAGACTTCATTATTGAGGTCTTGACCTATCTCGACCTTGCCCTGGGGTAGATTCAACCAAACAACTGAGCACAACTCCTCAGCTTTTACATCAAAGCCAAACAACTCAATATCCAACTTAGTCGAAGATCTTTGTTTCGATCTTTGACTTTTTATGGTGAGAAAGCTTGACTACAATGCCCAAATTCTTTGCCTTGATTACTGCAAGAAAAAGAGGTATCTTGTGGTATGAAGTGTCATAGGCCCAAAAAACTTGCTCATGGCCTTATTTCGACCATGCCATACCTTTTTGTAGGATATCTGAACACAAAATTTTTTCTTAGTATGAGCTTATATTAAACCAACATTACAATCTGGTTTTTTTTACTAACGAAATGGTTAATAATTGACCCTACAAAGTTGGAATTCAAATTTTTATGTTCACTTCCCTGAGCATTATCCATACAAATATGTTGGCCATGGTACTTTGTTACTTCACATTGACAATGCTTCTGCCTAAATATAGCATACGGATGCTGTTGCCCAGACCATGAATCCAAGAGGAGGGTGAATTGGAATAATGACATAAAATAACCAATTAAAACTCTTTTTCAAACAATACAAATATTCGATGATTGCAATATACAAGTAAACAAAGTATTCAAGAAAATACTACCAGAAAGTGAAGAGTTTAAGGGTAAGAAGATCAAACGTAGCGATTTAGAGTTGTTTGAACTCTCAAAGGCCTAGTCCACTACCTAAGGTCTTTCCTTAGGGTTTCAAGAACTGCATAGTAAATCGGCTTCTTGATTAGTACGTTATAGAAGCGTAGAACAATAATCACAACCTTTACTTCACCATAAGGACCACAAGTATACTCTTTATTTTTTAGCATTTCAAGCCCTTCACTCTCACAAGGATGATCACACACCCTAGTCTACCTAAAAGTGAAACACACACCCAACATAATGAAGAATAGATTTCGTTACAAGACTTCTTGTAAGCAAGAGTACAAGAGGCATTTAAATTTTTTTATATTGCTCTAAGTAGATAGGCAATTTGTGAGCTCAAGTGTTCTTGATCAACGAATGCAAATGATATGCAATCAATGGAAACACTAAATGAAGAGAAGTAAGAGAGCTTTCAATGCTTAGAGATTGCAATAAATGGTTTTGATCAAGTTGTTGAAGTGTTGGGGGTCAATGAAAGTATCTATAAAGCCAAAAAGTTAAGTCTACAATGGCTATATTTGGAAAATAAAGTTTTGCGACTACCGGACGACCTAACTAGTCGACCGATGCCTACAACTGATACTAAACAAAAGTCCACTGGTCATAGCAGTCAACTATACCGGTCATGGTCAACCTCTATCCTCAATCGACAAGAAATAAAAGCTTACTGGTTGTATCGGTTGACCTATACAATCAAGCACTCCTCAGCCGCTATGCGAACAGGTTGACCATACTTAGTCGACCAGCTTGTTCAACCGATAAGAGCAAAAAAAGCTGAAAAAGCTACTATCATTTTGTGAAAGTAACTTTAACAACTCTACCACTTCCCCATGCAAAAATACACGTTAGAAAAGCTGAGAAATGGCTGCTCAAGACACCAACTTTCCAAAAACATCATACCACATTAAATGCAAAGCAATACAAGCATGCAAAACATCAAATGCAAGATTTAAACTTACACTCAACTTAAGATATCTTCAGATTTCCTTTGAAAAAGTACATATGTATACACCCATGCATATATATTATCTTTTCTAAGGCATGCATCTGTATATACAACTATATACTTACATATACATATAAGAAGAGATTCAAGTTAGCTTTCAACTAGGGTTTGCAAGAACATGTTAGGGGAAGTCAAAAACTCCTGTTTATTTGAGAAAATCTGCAGAGAGCAAAGGGTATGAGTTTTAAGGAGCTATTTTATGGAAGACAATCAATTATGTCAAGCAACATATTAAGGAGAAAAAATTATCTAAATTTGAGAACCAACAAAAGACAAATTAAGCATACAAGTAAGAGACTTATGCAAGATGAGCAAATGCAAATGCCATGGAAGATGTTGAGCTCATAATACAAGCTTATGTACTAAAAGCAATTTAATACAATGAAAACTATCCAAGTCAATAAAAGTCTTCAAATATGCTTCACGCTCCAATGATTTCATTTCAAGTGCAAAGCTTCAAGATTTCTCCAATAAGGCTGCATTTCCAAAAGTTTCATACAATCACTTTAGCAAGATATGTATAGTATACTTCTGAAGCAATTTACTAGTCAATTACAATTATTTCATCATCAAAATAAAGTAAATAACAATAAGTTCAATAGATGGCATAAACATTAAGAATTCCCATCCATATAAGCTTTGCTATGTACTTGCCAAAATAATGGGTTTGATAAGATTACTTTGTATACACGATAAAATCTTATAGAGTACATTTGCACCACCTTTGTAACATCCTTCTTTAATGGAATATCATGCCTTTTGGCCAATTCCACCTTCTTAGGGCCCTAAACTAGTATAGATGGACTATCATATCTACTAGTCATATAAAGCTCTATCCCAGTAATATGAAATTCCGTATCTTTTTCTAAATCTTGCACTATATTAATGCTAGTAGTAATTGGGCCTGCGTATATGTCTTCATTGTCATTGTCATTGTCACTGTCACTGTCATATTCTAAATTGGCCTTATTTTGTAATCGAACATCCTCAACATCCTTATGTAGTTCAGACATCATGTTATTCCTTATGTTTATATTGTCCCTAGATGAAACCCTAACCTCATATATCGTAGACTATTGAGACACAAACTCTGTCCTTAGAGAAATTCCCATCCCTCTTTCAATATTGGACATGTAATCCATAAAGCCAACGTTAACTTCTACGTTAAAATCGGGCAAAATAATCATGTTACAAACACCAACTTCATAATTCATTATATCGGCATACACTTTAACTTCTACGTTAAAATCGGGCAAAATAATCATGTTACAAACACCAACTTCATAATTCATTATATCGGCATACACTTTAACTTAAAGTATGTTTGGATCATTGGCAACATGTTGATACATATGTTGAATCATTGACAAAATATTGATACATATGTCGAACATCAACGTCTTCCGTTATTGATGTGTTGATATAATGCACACATGATCCTGTTGCATATGATAGACAACAAAAGATGAATTGTACAATGTCGATATGTTAATGCTGGCAAAGCTTTCGTTATACAAGTAATTGAAACTCAACAAATGACATGCTTTCTTTAATTTCAACTCTTTTGGATGATTGATTCATTCGTAATAGAGCTCCTCAGCACCACATATTTTTGTGCCACTGTTGCCAATATCACACATGCAAGTATACGTATTGCACAAGTAATATAACAATGAATAAAGTTCGTTCTTTCAAGAAGTGGTACTAATTTCCCTATTAATCACCAACTATTACTCTCAAGCCTAGTTGAATTGCTTAATATCAAGAATTGCAAGAATTAAATACTCAAAATTAAATAGCAAAGCAATTAGAACAGATGACAAAGTCTATTGATTTATTCCCATCCCATTTATCCTAACTGAGTTCAATTACTAACGTGGGAAACTACTGTTTCCTTAACCATCCATCAAGCAATTAAATAACTAATTTAATCTAAACCAAGAGTTATATGTCCATGCCAAAAGGACTAAATTAAACTGATTAAGATTAGCCCCAAATTGGCAACCTAAGGTAATTAGATATGTCTATCCTAATTACAAATCAAATTAATCTCATCCACTTGGATTAATTCAAACAAAGGCTATGCACTCTAAACCTAGAACCCAATTTCTTTTGTCAATTCAACTAGGTCCTATCAAATTAATAATTGGCCAAGCTATGAAATAACAATTCACACAAGAACGAATAAGTAATCTAATGATCGATCACAGATGAAATGGAATGGAAATAAAATTCTAATTAATTGACATGAGAATC
Organism: Cordia subcordata; assembly: GCA_028554755.1. Taxonomy (NCBI): domain Eukaryota; kingdom Viridiplantae; phylum Streptophyta; class Magnoliopsida; order Boraginales; family Cordiaceae; genus Cordia; species Cordia subcordata. Next base: position 1,591,127 of record JAPTOF010000026.1, on the reverse strand, counting down.
CATTGTAATCCTAGAAAAGAGAATTTAGTTCAACATAACCATAGAAACATCCCCAAAGTATTACAACATTGCACCATAACAATGAAAGTGCAAAAGGGAAAGAAAGAATGGAAAAACTCTTTTATGTTGCCATAAATCTGTCAAGATCTTGATGTTTTCCTACTCCTATTATGTCCAATCTTATTCTCCAAGGTATAGTAGGCATCTCTCCCTTCAATTAGGTCAAAGTCCCCTTAAATTGCTTTAGTTGGACGTCTAAAATAAGGTGAATTCGGCCCATTAACACAGCTTCACACGTCTTTTATCAGCCCAGCCCCATCTAGATGGCAGATTCTCCTTTGTAGATGACAAGCTCTTTGTCTGGCACAAAATTTAGCTCCAATAGCTTCCTAAATGGCAGATTTTCCCCTCTTGATGGCAACCTCTCATTCAAGCATGAGATTTCCTTGCATTTTCCTCTTTTTCTAGCTACTTTAAGAGTGCATCTTCTTTGCTCCAACCACTTTCCTCATGAGTTCACCTTAAAAATAACTAAAGCAACACCAAACTAAGTAAACATGGTTCAAAACTAAACCAAACCCAAACTAATGAAATTAATAATAACAGAGTAAGAAGTAATAAAAATATGACTCAAAACCCAACATTTAAGGCGAATAAATCACCATAAGACAAATGACATCAAAAAGTCTTGAATTCATTTCTAAAAGTGAAAAAGTAAATTGATTCATTTTAGTTTCCAAAATGATTGAGAAAAACAAATGAAAGCGGAACGTAGGGTGGTAACACAAAGTTCGACTTTCTCAAAGTCAAACTCCAGCAAAGTTGACTTTCTGAATAATTCATTTTTTAAAGTGAACAAGTAAATTGATTCATTTTAGTTTCCAAAACAATTGAGAAAGACAAATGAAAGTAGAACGTAGGGTAGTAACATGAAGTTTGACTTTCTCAGCAAAGTTGACATTTTAAACAAATTTAATTCATCAATTGCCCTCAATTAGTTTACAGCTATAAGATTCCTGCAAAATGTGTTGTTGAGCTTGACTCAACAAAAGTTTGACTTCACAAAGTTATCGAACTTCATTAAACCATAAAACAAAGTTCAATCTTCACACAAACTGATCTGAACTGGGTTGACAAGAGTATCTTTGCAGAGAATCTAACAAAGAAATAATTATTGCTAAAATTTGTCTAGGTTGAACTTCCCTAAAGCCTAAGCCAAAGTTTGATCTTCTTAAACTCAAACTCTTATGAGATTTGACCCCAAGAATTTTGCAAAGATTTTGATGTGAACTTTGAAGATTTTGACAGGAATCTTGCACATTTTGCAATACTTGTTTGCTAAAAGAAATTTGTCTTCTTTAGAAAGAAACTTTTTCAAAAGTTAGTTTTTTTTTTCCAAAGACAAATATACAATTTAGAGGATTACTTCCATTACTATATTAGTTTTGGAATTTTGAATAATAACTTTTCTCATATTGTTTACGTAAATAATCTAATTTTTTATGCATTTGTTTAATGAGAATGGTGCTAGGGTTATTGGAAGTGAAAGTGATGGGTAATGTTGGATATTTGATGGGTACAATTTTAGTTTTGGAATTTTGAATATTAACTTTTCTCATATTGTTTACGTAAATAATCTAATTTTTTTATGCAGTTGTTTAATGAGAATGGTGCTAGGGTTATTGGAAGTGAAAGTGATGGGTAATGTTGAATATTTGATGGGTACAATTGTGAAAGGGCAAATATCTCAGGGGGAAGGATGAATTAAGATATAGGCCAATTTCGCAACTAAAAATTTACCAAACAAAACAAATAAATTCTCTTAGGCAAATAATCAAACACCAAGCAATCAATAATAATAAGTAATGTAAAGTAGAGACAAGGAAGAAGATAACAAACGATTTTTGGGTGGTTCGGCCTTGCCTACGTCCATCGCCTAAGGATGCTCCCCTTAAGACTTCAACACCTCCACTATGATGCTTTTTCAAAACTTGCTGAAGCACAAACCAAGAATACAACTCTTTAAAGCTATACTTCAAAGAACCCAAGAGTCCCATTTTTTAGGATTTCCGCACACTCTCTTAAGCTCAATAAACATATCTCTCAAGATTTTCCAACTATTAGAGTGTGTACACAACAAAGGATTGCATGAATAAATGTGTAGTGTAGTACAACTTCTCAAAGTGGATATTAAAAGTTAAAGCTCTTGAATGCTCAAAGGATTTCACTATGATACCTTAAAGATTTCTAAGCAATAAATGATGAGAAAGAGTTTTTGCATGCTTAGATGATGTGTTCTTGAATGATATGAATGTGTATTTAAAGAGTTTGATGTTAGGTCAAAGGTTGAAGAGAATTAAGGGGAAAGAGGAGTTCCAACAGATAAAAATGGCTACAACATTTAATGTTGCAAACGCTTGGGTGGTCGACCGACTTGATGCTTTAACTCACTGACTAGGCCAAGCGCCTTAGCTAGTCAACTGGCTGGGGGTTTGGCTTTAGTCCTTGGCATTCTGACTTGGCCAGGTGACCTCCCTAGACAACTGGTCGATCGGCTAGGGGGTCTGGCCACTTCAGAATGTCAGGAATTGAAGCCAAACAAGCCCAAACATATTTAACTCGAAATCAAAGCTTTTTGGCAACACCAAACCAACTTTAAACATGCTTTTCAAGATCAAATGAAGCTTAAAAATATCCGAATGCATATGTTTGAAGAAGTCAAGATTTTTATGTAATTAAATTAAGACTTGAATTTTGTAAACCAATGCCCATAAGAGTTTAAACCAAACATGCAATGAAGATGAGAATATTTTGAGCTATTATGGTGAAACTAAGGCTATTCACAAGTTGCATAAGTACCGGTACCCTTTACGATGCCACGTCTCCACGTTATGATTTCTCATCTTCTTCCTTTTCATGTTTGAGCTCTAATCTTGGATAAATAATCTTCAAAATGACCAAGGATCAAGACTACACAAGTTCCATTAATTCTAACACTTATCTTAGAATCTTTAATAAAGCTCACAAGATGCTTTTAGTAATTTAAACATAATTTGCATCATCAAAATCCTTTAAACATTACAATAATCAATATTAAGCCAACAATCTCCCCTTTTTTTATGATGACAAATTATTTTTAAAAAAATTAAGAGTCTAAAAATTTTGACTCTCCCTCAATATAGGCATACATAAATCAACCAAACATCTTTTAGAGATTACCCCCCCCCCCAATTCAAATTCAATCCATTCAACCAACCAAACATTCATGCAACATCATCTCATCATCATAACCACATCATCTCATCATTACAGCTATTTCCATCACAACCACATCCATTACTTCTCCCCCTTTAGCATCATAAAAAATAAGCAAAGCATAAGGAGAAAAGATGAATGTGAAATCGCAAACGCATTAGTATAGCAAGAGTATGACTAGACAAACAAGCATAATATCCAGAATAACTAGTTTAGTAGCAAAAATACTAACTATTAGATCCAATCAACCTACCAAAGCAAGCTAAACTAATAAATCCATCAAACATACCAAACTAGCAAAGCAAGAATAAAAGTAATTTGTCTTGAGAAAACATGAAAGTGCACGATGATTTGGCAAAGGCCATGCTGAACTCAAGGAGTGCAGTCATGTGGATCCTTAAAAAAATCCTTTATGTTGGAGCACATGCCCTTGATTTCAGAGTCAATATGCTTCCTTCAGTTAGAAAGCTCCAACCAATGAGCATCCCAAGTGGTGCGCATCTCACTCATCCCTGTGTTCAATGCTTGCATTTGAGTGAAAATCTGAGCCAAGATAGAAGGATCCTCCTATGTAGCCATGGAACTAGATTCGGCACCTCTCCTCATTCCACATGCCTCTGTTCATCCACTCGTGCTTGTTCCGGTGAGGCTTGCATAGCTTTTCTAAATGCAACATCTTCAGGGCCCAACTCCTCATCTAAGCTTACTTCCATAAGGATCATAACTGGCTCATTTATCTCAACTCCACTATGCCTAGCTCACTCTTCTCACTCTACCTCATCCAAAGCATACTGAACTTTATCTACATGGCGAGCTTCCGGTCGAAGAACTGGGTCGGTGAAAGTTTTACAATTTCTTGATCGTTGCTCAATCGCTTCTTTGATACCATTAAGCAAGGTAGAATATGTAGCCTAATTTATTGCTTCCCCATTATACCAATAGATGCCCATGAATTTCATGTATTGCATATTAAAGTTCTAAGCAAATGTCTTAGCCTTTTCCTTTCACTTAATCTTGAAATGGTCAAAGATATACATGAGAGCCATGCCATACCCTGGAGTTGTCGTTTTACCACCTTTTTTTCCACTAATATAGAGTATATGATTTAAGATTAAGAATGGAAAAGCAATTTTCTTCTTTTGAGTGAGCCTAAAGAGGAGATATGCATCCATTAAAGGAATTTTTTCATCATTAATCATCCTAGTGAGTAAAACTTCATTTATAACCTTTAAAGCAATCCTCTCATTAACATCAACATTTTTCAACAACAGGAGGATTAAGCTGAGGGATTTAGGACCAACATCACGCCATATGAAATTAATAACTTGACTAGCAAAAGGTTTTGCTTCTTTAGGGAAACCTTGACTATTATAATATCCTTCACTTTCTACCGGTATACCAAAAAATTTCATTCAATTTCTCTTTTGTTAAAGTGAATCACTTATTACAAATAGTAGATTTTGACTTAATCTTGGGGTCCTTACTTTCTACTTCAAGATTCTTGTAAAACTCCCTAGCCATTCCAACTTTAACATCACAATTTAAATGAAGGAAAAAGTACCAACCTTGACCCTCAAATAGTTCAAGAACATTTGTGCCTATGAAATTCGTGTCAACAAGAAATTTCCTGTACACTATAGATTACTTGTCTTGAATCTTCAAAGCAGATGGTGGTGGAGAGTGAGTTCTGTCCCTTTTACTTCTCTCACGTTCATTGCCTCTACCCCTTGGATTCATCATGATTTGGAGTGGATTTTTGAAAATTAAATCAGTAAAAACTTGTTTTGTGAAGTGGATTTCAAGATTGTGCAAGAAAATTTGAGAGATTTTGATCAAAAGTTGAAGATTTGGCAGTAGATATTGAAAAAAGTTAGGGTTAGGGTGAAAGATTTCGAGAGAAGATGAAAAATTTTTGGGTTAAAGCCCCTTTTTTAATCTTTCATCGTGACTGGGTTGGTCGACCGGCTGGTTGAGTAAGTTTACTGGCCTGGTCAGAATGCTAAAAAATTTGCACCAGACAGCCAGAAGGCCCCCCTTCTTGAGTAGATGAAAAAAATGTAGTTTTCAACAATTTTTAACATATTCAAGCCACAACCACATTCATAAACACATTTTAGCCACAATATATCATCCCAATCTCTATTCTAATCTTACAAAATTGATCCTCATTCAAAGGTTTAGTAAAAATATCCGCGACTTCATGTAAAGTATCAAAAAATTCAAGAATAATATCACCTTTTTAGTTCTAGAATGTTAAATGGGGTTCTTAGTGAGATTTATGACACTAGTATTATCAAAATAAATGGGAACATGATCATAATGCAAGCCATAGTCAAGCAAATTTTGTTTTATTCACAATATTTGAGCCACAGAATTACCAGCGACAATATATTCCACTTCGGTGGTAGAAATAGCTACACTATTTTGCTTGCTATAAGACCAAGACACTAAAGAATGACTAAGAAATTGACACGCTCTGCTAGTGCTCTTATAGTCTACCTTACAACCAGTATAATTGGCATCCAAAAAGCCATATAAGTCAATGAAGTTCCTTTTGCATACCAAAATCCTAAATTACTAGTTCTCTTAAGATATCTAATGATTCATTTAATGGAAACTAGATGTGTTTCCTTAGGACTAGAATGAAATCTAGAACATAAACACACAACAAACATAATATCTATGCTAGAGGCCATTAAGTAAAGTAGGCTACCAATCAGACGTCGATAATTTTTCTCATCTACTGGCTTACTATTTTCGTCCTTATCTAGCTTTGTTGAGGGACTCATCGGGGTTCCAATCTCCTTGGCATCCTCAAACCCAAACTTCTTGATGATTTCCTTGTGTACTTGGCTTGATTAATGAAGATGCCTTCCTTAGTTTGCTTGATTTGGAGTCTGAGTAAAAATGTCAATTCTCCCATCATGCTCATTTCGAACTCCCTAGGCATACACTTTCAAAAGCTCTCACACAAAACAACATTAATAGCATAAAAAATTATATCATCCACATAAATTTGAATAAGTAAAATATCATTTCCTTCTTTTTTAATAAACAAAGTGGGAGTTAAGTTTTCCTCTTCAAAACCATTTTGTATAAGAAAACCACTAAGTCTTTCATACCAAGCCCTAGGGGCTTGTTTTAAACCATATAGAGCTTTTTCAAGTTTGAAAACATGGTTTGAAAAATAAGGATCTTCAAAACCGGGACGTTGCTCAACATTGACCTCCCCTTCAATAATACCATTTAGAAAAGTACTCTTGACATCCATTTGATAAAATTTGAAATCCATATAACATGTAAATGCAAGTAACATATGGATGGACTCAAGTCTAGCTACAGGGACATAGGTCTCATCATAATAAATGCCTTCTTCTTGATTATACCCTTGAGCTACAAGTTTAACCTTATTTCTAGTTACTACACCGGCTTCATCTAGTTTGTTTCTAAATATCCATTTAGTTCCAATTACTAGATGGTCTCTAGGTCTTTCAACTAGTTTCCAAAGATTATATCTAACAAATTGATTTAGTTCCTCTTGCATAGCTATTATTCAATTCTCATCGAGTAAAGCTTCTTTAACATTCTTAGGTTCGATATGAAAAATGAACTGAACTCATAATGTTCACAAAAAGCATTAATATTACACCTAGTTCTTACATCTTGTGATGGATTACCAAGGATTTGATCGTAAGGGTAATTTCGCACGAACTTTCAACTCTTTGGCAAATCTTCACGAGTCTCCTTCTTTTCCAAGGTGGTCCATTATCCTTCTTGACTTGAGACTCTTCTCCTTGATGTACATCTTCTTGCTTTGTTGGAATCTCCTCTCCATTTGAGGGTTGATCTTCAAGAGTAGTCTTCTCTAAGAGATAGTCTCATCAAATGTAACATGCATTGATTCTTTCACAACAAAAGTTCTTTTATTATAGACTCTATAAGCTTTACTCTTAGTGAAATATCCGAGAAATATACCCTCATCCGATTTAGCATCAAATTTTCTCAAGTGATCCTTGGTATTCAATAGAAAACATTTACAACCAAACACCTTGAAATAAGAAATCTTAGGACCTTTGTCATGCCAAAGTTCATATGGAGTTTTGATCAAAATAGGCCTACCAAAACTCTATTTTGCACATAACATGCGGTGTTGACGGCTTCACTCCAAAAATATGTAGACAAGTTATGCTCTTTTAACATGGTTCTTGTCATTTCTTGTAGTGTACAATTCTTTCTCTCTATTACCCCATTTTGTTGGGGAGTCTGAAGGGCCGAAAAGTTATGCTTAATAGCATACTCATCACAAAAATGCATAAAAGAAGTGTTCACATATTCCATGCCATTATTACTACGAATGGAAATTATAAAATAACCTTTCTCATTTTGCACTTTTTTACACAATCTTGCAAGTTATATGTAACAATGGTAATGCTCTATTAGTTGAAACCTTTTTGATGGATTTGAAAGAAGTTTTGTGTTGTTTCTTTAATTGACATGCATCACAAAATTTGTATTTTTCAAATTCGAGTTTTGGCAAATCTCTAACAAGATCATGCTTTGACAAATCATTTAACAAACTCATACTAGCATGCCCTAATCTTCTATGCCATAGCCAAGCATTATCATGCACAACCGATGAGCACTTAACATGTGGGTTTTCAAGTTGGTCAATCTCAATGATGTAAACATTTTCACTCTTACTAGCAACAATTAACACATTATTATTACCATATTCATGCACAATTGAACTAGAAGATTGAAACACCATTTTATGACCCTAATCACATAATTGACTTATACTAAGCAAATTAAATTTAAGACCTTATACAAATAATACTTTATGAATAGCAAGGGAATCCTTATTACCAATGCTACCTTTACCAATTATTTTTCCTTTGCTATTGTCCCCAAAGGTTACATCCCTACTTTGGTTTTCTTAAACTTATAGAAAAGTGATAGGTTCCCTATCATGTGTTTGAAACAACCATTATCCAAGATCAATTTCATCTTGCTAGTTTTGCTCACATGGCATACCTACATACATGAAATTTAAAAAACAAATCTTTATTTGTGGATCCCTAACACTTTGGATCCTTGACATTAGCATCAATTTTTGGCCTTGACAACCCATTTAGGTCTTTGCTAATGTAGGATATGTGATCCTCTATCACGAAGTTTTCTATAATAACAATGGGGTGATACATGCCCTCTCTTTTCACAATAGGTACAAGTGATGTTTGATTTTGGTGAGGAGGAAGAAGTGGAGGTAGAAGTTGATGCCTTGACAAAATAAGTTTTGAAATATTTTTGCTTGATGGTTGGCTCATAGTCAATCCCACTCTTGTCAAAGGCCATTTTTTGAAACCCAAGGAGTTTTCCAAAGTTTTCCTTGCCATTTGTAAATCTTTGAACAATTCTATTCAAATCTTCATTTTTTTCTCAAATCCTTTACTTCTTTTTCAAACCTCATAAAATCTTCAACAAAAGAGTCATTTTTCTTTTCCAAAGTTTCTATTTTCTCAATAAGAGATGCATTCTTATTTTCTAAAATCTCTTTTTCATCGAAAGTAAGTTTTAACTTTCTATGCATTTGTTTGTTTTTTGCTAAAGCTAATGAAAAATCATCATGTAGTTTTATAATTGCCTTCTTTAGTTCCTTAAAGGGGTATTCCTCTTCCTCTTCCTCACTAGATAAATAATAAATAGATATAGAAGGTGAAAATTATACCTTATCCTCATTGGCCATGAGGTAAAAGATTGCCACCTCATGTTGCTCCTCCAAGTCTTCTTTGCTCTCGGAGGTGTCCCAAGTTGCTTTAAGTGCTTTGCTTTCCTTCTTCTTTGCAAGCCTTGGACATTTTGCCATTATGTGGCCCAGCTTGTTGCAATTGAAGCACTTTAATTCATCACTTCTTACTTCTTTTGTCTTTTTGAAATTCTTGGCTTCTTTTTCTTTTCTCTTCCAATTGTTGTTGTTGGAAGATGCTCCTTTCTTCATTGTTATAAACTTCATGAATTTCTTGAAGTTTTGGCCAAGAAATGCAATTTCCTCATCTTCCGAGTCCTCATCATCATCTTCATCTTCATCTTTACTTGTTGTGTATTTTGATGCTATAAGTGCAATAGACTCCTTCATCTTCTTATCTTCCTCTTCATGATCCTTTATCTCAAGCTCATGAGTCATAAGTGACCCAATAAGCTCGTTAAGCTTCAACGTGTTAAGGTCTTTGGCTTCCTTGATGGCTGTCACCTTTGGTTGCCATGATGATGGAAAGCTCCTTAGCAAATTTCTTACTTTCTCTACATTTAAATAATCCTTTTCCAAGTGCCTTTAGGCCAATAGTAACCTCAACGAATCTAGAAAACATTTGCTCAACACTTTCATTACAAAGTATTTTAAACAATTCATATCTATCTACAAGCATAGCAATTTTATATTCTTTTAGTTGGTTAGTCCCCTCATAAGTCACTTATAATTAGTCCCAAAGCTCGTTAGCCGAGGTACACCCCATTACTCTAGCAAACTTAGTTGCATTCATGACATTAAACAAATAATGTAAAGCCTTTTGATTTAATTCAAACAATTTGATGTTCTTATCATTTGATTCATTTTCGGGTTTAGAGACTTTTTAATCCCCTTCCATTTTAATGGGCAAAGTAGCTCCATTTTCTATTATCTTCAAAGCTCTATAATCATGTGATTAAATAAATACTTTCATCCTCAATTTCCAAAAAACATAGTTAGTTCCATCAAAAGGGGATGCTTGCTTAATTGAAATATCATCCATATTTGCCAAATAAAATTCTACTAGTTGTTAGACTATAGGTAGAACCCCAGCTCTCAATACCAATTGTAGAGGCAAGTATCTTAAAAGAAAGGGTGAATTAAGATATTGGCCAATTTTTGCAACTAAAAATTTTACAAACAAAAGAAATAAATTCTCTTAGGTAAATAACCAAACACCAAGCAATCAATAATAATAAGTAATGTAAAGTAGAGACACGGAAGAAGATAACAAATTATTTTTAAGTGATTCGGTCTTTCCTACGTCCACGGCCTAAATATGCTCCCCTTAGGACTTCAACACCTCTACTTGTTCAAAACTTGATGAAGCACAAACCAAGAGTACAACTCTTTGAAGCTCTACTTGAAAGAACTCGAGAGTCCCACTCTTTAGAATTTCCCTACACTCTCTTAAGCTCAATAAATATATCTCTCAAGATTCAGCTATTAGAGTGTGTATACAATAAATGATTGAATGAATAAATGTGTAGTGTAGTACAACTTCTCAAAGTGGATATAGAAAGTTAAAGCTCTTGAATGTTCAAAGGATTTCACTATGATAGCTCAAAGATTTCTAAGCAATAAATGATGAGAAAGAGTTTTTGCAAGCTTAGATCATGTGTTCTTGAATAATATGAATGTGTACTTAAGGAGGATTTAATGTTAGGGCAAAGGTTGGTGAGAAAAATGGGAAAAGAGTAGTTCCAACAAGAATATAAACAGCTACAGCATTTAATGCTACAAACGCTTGGCTAGTCGATCGGCTTGATGCTTTAACTGATTGACTAGGTCGGGCGCCTTAGCAGGTCGACCGACTAAGGGTCCGGCTTTAGTTCCTGGCATTCTGACTTGGCCGAGTGACCTCCCTGGATAGCCGACCAACCAGCTAAAGGGTCCAGCCACTCCAGAATTTCTGGAATTAAAGCCAAACAAGCCCAAAACACATTTAACTCAAAATCAAAACTTTTTTGGCAACACTAAACCAACTCTAAACATGTGTTTCAAGACCAAATGAAGCTTAAAAACATCCCAATACGTATGTTTGAAGAAGTCAAGCCTTTGATGCAATTAAATTAAGACTTGAATTTTGTAAACCAATGCCCATAAGAGTTTAAACCAAAAATGCAATGAAGATGAGAATATTTTGAGCTATTATGGTGAACCTAAGCCTATTCACAAGGAGCATAAGTACTGATACCCCTTATGATGCCACGTCTCTGCCTTATGACTTCTCATCTTCTTCCTCTTCATGCTTGAGCTCTAATCTTGGATAAATAATCTTCAAAATGACCAAGGCTTAAGACTACACAAGTTCCATTTCCTCCAAGCACCTATCTTAAAATATTTAATAAAGCTCACAAGAAGCTTTTAGTAATTTAAACATAGTTTGCATCATCAAAATCATTTAAACATTACAATAATCAATACTAACCCAACAAATTGTCATTTCATCTTTTTCCTAGACTGTGTGTTATCCGAAACAATTTCGAAGGATTCAAAAGTAATTCTCCTGGGCTTGAAATTGGAGGGGATTGGACGCACCTTCTAAGTGCCAAATAATGTATTTGTTGTTTTAATAGAACTATTAAACTAATGCTGTGCAAGGCACGACTATATTGCCTATTAATATTATCATACAAAATTTATAATATAATAAATATTTATTGAAAAATTAAGTAATCTTGAAAGGAGACAAAGAAGTTGTACTTAGAGGTGAAAAACGAGTCGGGTTGGCCCGACTGTTTAGGTCAGGTTATGCGGCTCTAGGAGTCGGGTCAAGTCAGGTCAAATTTATGCAAGTCTGTAATTCCCTGACCTGCACCCGCCTCCTTGCGGACTCGTGGGTTCGCGGGTTGAACCGCTAAGTTTTTAGATAACTTAGTATTATTTAAATAATATAGGGAAAAAAAATTACAATCCTTTGTCATATGGCAAAAAATCAAGAAATTATTTTTTCATTCCTTAAACTTATCACTAATGCAAAAAATCAATTAAAACTAGCATTATTTTCTTATTTTTCCATCTTAATTACCACAAGCACGGCACCACATGCATGTTAAACTTTTCAGCAATATTTTATCAACTGTGGAAGCATCTGTTGAGTGGGTAAGCCTTCAAGATCAGCCCTGCTCGCAAGCTCCTCCAACTACTTCTTAGTGATCTTGATCTTCATCTCTTTTGACCCAAAGAAAACAACAAATCTTGATATTCACCTCTTTGGCTGTAGCGTTTGAACCAAAAGGACACTACTTCACCGCTTTATTCTTAGCAAGAAGCCCATCTTATTCTTCTTCTCCACCCCCATTGATGCCCTTGCTATAGCCATAGCCATAAGAAGAGCCAATGACTTTTTCTTTTGCTTTTTTTCTTTTTTTTTTTTTGGAGTTGGTCAAGGTGTTTGGATCGATGGTTGAATAGTTGGTGGCTGCAAGTGCTAAATGGAGTCTTAGAAGATAAGACAAATAGGGTTTAAAGTTTAGACTTTATTTTTTTCTGGTTTTTTTTTAAAATTTAAAGCCTTCACCCGCGGATCGACCTATGGGTCACTCGCAAAACCCGTTACTTATGTGGGTCAAGTCAGGTCCGCCAGTTTTCCTGGCTGGTAGTGAAATACTAAATCCCAACCCTACATTTTAGCGGATTAAATGGTTTGACCCGTGGTCCTGACCTATTTTGCCAGTTTTAATTGTACTTCTATCTTGACTCTTTTCATAAAAACTGGAATGGAAAGGTATTAATTTTATCACTTTGTTATTTTGACAAATTTGGAATGGGATTATTAGAAAGTGAAAAAGAATTTGTAGAATTAGAAGAGTGGGGTGAATATGAGGGTGGAAATATTCATATTTTCTTTTGAATTTTACCCAATCCAATTGGATTGAAATTTGAGGTGTAAAATTTCACACAAACCTGACTAAAAAGTTGATCTTTTATTTAATTTTTTTCATTAGTGCTTTAATACAATTTGAGATCATTTCTCAATTAGTTGAACTTGGATAATTGTGTTAGAATGAATTTAAACTTTTTTATACTATTTTTGTGCAACTTTTCATATCTAGTTTCATTAAAATACGATTTAAAAATAACAAAAAGATAAAAAGAAAATTAAACATGAATTAAAAAATCCAACCCCAAATATCTAAGTCTTGGTTGGGTTTTATAATTTTCAATACCCGATTCAATTTTTTTTTTTGCTCTCAAAGTAATAATAATAATAAATTCAAAACTTAAAAATCCAAACCAATTCTACTCTTAGGTGAAATCCAAATGACATGGTTAGCAAAAAGGCAAGAAAAAAAGAAAAAAAATCATATCGTTTTTGTTGGGAATTAATAAAAAAACTTAAACGATTCTAAAAAATTTATTTTCTTATTCTTTCTGTTTTTAAAAGAATTTTAATGTAATTTGATATGATCTAATAGAATTTTTATTTAGGTTGAACTTTTTATATTTATTTTTGTTCAACTTTTAATATCTATTTTCAAATAATCTAAGTTAGCACAATATGATTTAACATATATATATATATATTTATTTTTAATTTTAATCTAAATTATTACAATATACTTAAAATAAAAAATAAATTTGAACTCTGAGAACTTGAAACCCAAATGTCAAAAGAACATTTAGGGTCTGTTTACTTACAGAAAATTAGGGGTATTTTCCAAAAAAAAAAAAATCACAAAAAACAGAAAATAGGATATTACATTTACAAACAAAAATTTTCTAAATTGAAGACTGAAAAATAAATTTCCAAATTTTCCAACTTAATGAGGAGTAGTGGAAAACAACTCTAGGTTGTTTTCCAAAATTTTCCTTTATAAATTTTAAATAGTTTTCCACTTATTTTCGAACTTGAAAACGCCTGAAATTGTGGAACTCCCTACTTGATAGGTCTTTCGACTCCTCTTATCATCTTTTTCATTTTTCCTTTTTTTTTTTTTTTTACTTTACAGCTATTTACATTTCTCATCCTCAAATCAACATAACCGCTCTAGCTTGCCTTTCTAATTCAACAAGAAAAAGGTACGTCTCTATTTTTGCATCAAACAAAAAATTTCAAGAATTATTATAGTATGATTTAGGTACCAATATCACTTTTTCTTGGGTTTAACTTTATATGATAAATTCTAATTGTAAACCCATTAACTTTTAATATATGCACTGTTTAATTAATTTTAGGATGAATACGATAATTTCAGATATTAATTTATAGTTATAGTTTTAGGATGAATCTGATAATTTCAGGTATTAATTTATGGTTATAGGATACGTAGACTTTGCTGTTTAGAGACATTCCTTGAGAAATTTGTTCTTCCAAATTGATAATTTTTGGTATCAGTTCATGGTACTTGTTGCAAGTGACTTCCATGTTTTTGACTTGTGAGCTATACAACTTACAACCATGAACGTGCCTTGTTTCTCTAGTAATCTTGTTGATGGAATCTTTGTATGTTGTTGAGTTGGTGTCTTGTGCCGAGGAGGATCATAGTTGATGTAGAACTATTTGCCATAAGGTTGTAACTGATGCAATGAGTTGAACAGTAATGCAACATTGATTCTTGCTAGTATTATTTATTAATGTAGTACTTGATTATGGAAATATATATGCTACTGCTACATTTGTTTTTTTTTCGTATGTGTCACTAATTGAGTTAACTTATAAAGTCTTTTTTATTATTACTAGTTGTGATGATGCTAAAGAGTAGTCAGATGCAAATGACATAGCCTTTTAGATAATCTTCCATGATAGAGTTATTAACCAGTAAACACATTCTCCAATTTTGTGAAAGAGAGTTTTCTGTTTTCGTATTTAACAACTGAACACATTTTTTGAGTTTTTCATAGAAAACTTGAACTCCAGTTTTCAAAGAAAATTAAAGTTAGAAAATTAAGAACTGTTTTCTATAAGTAAACAGACCCTTTAAGTTTTATGATTTCAAGTTTTTGGTTTAATAGTTTTTTAAGCTCTAGAAATTCACAAATTTGAACTCAAAAATTCAAACAAATTTCCATCATTAATCTAGTCGAATAGTTTTTTGTCCTAAAATGGAAATTTTTAAAATTTTGAAAGTGAAAAGCGGGATTAGTGGGAAAGTAAAAAAAGATAAAGCAAATCATTTCGATTGGGAAACAAAAGGGGAAAGAAAAGGAGAAAATATAAAATTACACAATTGAATAGCTTCTCTTTTTATAATTCTAGAAAATAAAAAGTCTAAACCCGAAAATTCGAACCAATTTTTCTAATCCAATTGGGTTTTATGATTGTTGATAGCCGATCGAATAGTTTTTTTGCCTCCCAAAACTTAGAATATTAAAGATTTGAGTCAATTTTTACTTTAGATGAAAGTTGAAAGGCGAGATTAATTGAGTGAATATGAGGGTAGAAATATCCAAATTTTCTTTTGAATTTTACCCAATCCAATCAGATTGAAATTAGGTGTAAAATTTCACATGAACCTAGCTGAAAAGTTGATCCTTTATTTATTTATTTTCATAAGTACTTTAATGCAATTTGAGCAAATTTCTCAATTTGTTGAACATAAATAATTGTAAATTAGAATGAATTTAAACTTTTTATATTTATTTTTGTTCAACTTGTCATATCTATTGTTGAATTTAATACCAATTAAAATACAATTTAACAAATAACAAAAAGATAAAGAAAAATTAGATATGAACTCCAATACTCCAAACTCAAATATCTAAATTTTGGTTGGGTTTTATAATTTTCAATACCCGATTGAACATTTCTTTTCTTACTCTCAAAGTTAAAAATTTTAAATTTGAAACTCAATAACGATAACTAATTTCTACTTTAGTTGAAAGCCGAAAGATATGGTTAACAAAGAAGCGAGAAAAAAGTAAAAAGATCATATCATTTTCGTTAGGAATTAAAAAGAAAAAAACTAAATCCCCCTAAAAATTTATTTTTTATTCTTTATGTTTCTGTAAGTATTTTAATGTAATTTGGTATGATATAATAGTTATTTGAAATTAGATGATTGTAATTTAGGTGATTTGAACTTTTTGTATCTATTTTTGTTCAACTTTTAATATCTATTTTCAAATAGTCTAATTCAGCACAACATAATTTAACAAATTTATTTCTTTTTAATTTAATCTAAATTAACACAATATATTTAAAATAAAAATAAAAATAAAAAAATAAATTTGAACCCTTAAAACTCGAAAACCCAAACGTCACAAAGAACACATTAAGGTTTTATGATTTCAAGTTTTTGATTTGATAGTGTTTTAAGCTCTAGAAATTCATAAATTTGAACCGAAAAATACAAATGAATATCCATCATTAATCCAGTCGGATAGTTTTGACCTAAAATAGAAAATTTTTCAATGTCGAAAGTGAAAGCATGATTAGTAGGGAAGTTAAAAAAAGATAGAGCAAATTATTTTAATTGGCAAAGAAAAGGGAAAAAAGGAACAAATATAAAATTATGCAATCGAATAGCTTTTCTTTAGTTTTAGAAAATAAAAAGTCTAAACTCGAAAACTCAAACCAATTTCTCTAATCCAATTGGTTTTTATGACTTTTAATAGCCGATCGAGTAATTTTTTTCCTCCCAAAACTCAAAATATTAAAAATTCGAATCAATTTTCACTTTAGTTTAAAGTTGAAAGATGTGATCAATTAAGAAGTATATATAAAAGGAGAGAACAAGTCGTTTAGGTATGGAAGGAAAAATGGAAAAAAAAAAAAAAAAGAGTATATGCAAAATTACTTGCCATGATAAGCATGAAAAGGTACCTTATATCATGATCCTTTACAAGGTGCTCAACCATTAAGTATTGTGCTCCTCATGTTATTCATAACTATTTATTCTCTGATTATTTATTCACTATTTTACAACTATTTATTCACTGATTATTTGTTCACCACTCTCTTACACACATAGACATACACAATTACATCAAATATTTGTTCACTATCACACAACTATTTGTTCACTGATTTTTATATATACATCAAATATTCGCTCATTACTCCATAAATATTTGTTCACCCTATATGTATGCATATTTTAAGATAAGGTAGGCTTTAATGGCCGATTGAGCTTCGAGCGTTCAAACACCGTATGAGAGATACGATTAGTAGGGTTAAACATTCGGTTATAACCAAAACCAAAATAACTGAAAATCGAATTTTCAAAAAAATAATAACCGAAACCGAATCAAATAAGATGAATAACTAAATTTTTGGAACCCAATTTTTTCGGTTCAATTTCGATTAATAACTGAAATACCGAAATTATATAAAAAAAAAAATACATCAAAACAACCATATAATAGAATTTCTAAATTAACACCAGTATTAAATAGAAAGAAAAAAAACAGATCCACAAAAAGTCAAAAAAAAAAAAACCCCCCCACAGAAACAAACTAAAATCGAAGTCGTGCTATTGCTGCCTGCTTGAAGACTTCATTGGATTTCTTTTTTTTTTTTTTTTTTCCAATTCTTCAAACTTCAGTCTTACCTCTTCGCCATACTTCAGCGAGATCCAAATTTCATTCCCCCAGGCTTAAGAGTTATTATTATTATTATTATTATTATTATTATTATTATTCTTCTTCTTCTTCTTCTTCTTCTTATTATTATTATTATTATTATTATTATACGTATAATTAAAGGGTAAAGACGTAAAGCTAGTCTATAAACATAAAGCACTAAAACTACATAATTTCATTAATTTAGTTATTCTAATTAATAATCAAAATTTTAAAATGATAACAGGAACCGAAACCGAACACCGAAATATTAGCATTTTCCTAACTGGAACCGAACCGAACACCCAAATAACTGAAACGAACTAATAATTCGGTTCCACTCCAGTTTGGTTTTCAGTTAATAACCGAATTACGCTCACCCCTAACGGTTAGAATCATGATTAGGAGAGTAAGAGACTGGTAGTTACGACACGGTGAGATGATGTCGAAATCTTCGCCAGTATAAGGAAAAAGGCAATAGGCTTTAATGATGAATCGACACCTAAAATGTTTTTTTGGACATAGTGCACATCGTTACAATCAGTGAAAAAAGGTGAATTTTATGGTGGACTTTATTCGACATGAGATGAACGGTAGTACCACCAATGAAGCAAATAAGAAAAGAAGAGAAAAAGAGAGAGGTGAGGAGAAAGAAGAACGAAGAGAGAGAAATGAGAGGAGAGAGAGAAAGACGCGATGAGTAACTACATTTTCTTTTTCTTTTTTTTTAGCAAGTGAGAGAACACTTAACTCCGCAAAACCACCTTGTGCAGGAGCAACATATAATTTGCGGCATGAAAATTATAATTTTGTCATAACAAGCATAAAAGTTACAAATATGCCATTACAAATGCTTTAAAATTACTATTTGACAATAATGCTAGTTTTCAAGGTTATTGGGAACATGCCATCACAGTCCATCTAATAAATGGTGTCAAGAAAAGTGTTTCTTTTTATTATAGTAAGGGCTTATTTGCATTGATTTTTTGAGGAGAAAAAGTATTTTTTCTCCTAAAAAAAGTATATTATTTTTGCAATAATTAATTGGCTTGATTTTCAAAAAAGTTGAAAATTTGAAAAAGCTCATTTATAACTTTTTCTAGAAGCCAAAAGTTTTGGCTTCTCAAAAAAGCACTTTTCTTAGGGCTCGCTTGGATTGGTTTTTTTGAAAAATATTTTTTTAACAACTTTTGAATAACAGTTTTTTTTTTAGATGCTGAAAACTCTGACTTTTAAAAAAAATTATATTTGAGCTTTTTTCAGAGTTTTCAATTTTTTTAAAACCAAATCAAATAGGTATTGCAAATTTAATATAACTCTTTCAAGAAAAAAAAGTACTTTTTCCTGAAAAAAAAAAAATCCAAACAGGCCCCTTAGCTGTTAAAAAAGTGTTTCTAAAAAAAACCAATCCAAACGAACCCTAAATACTACAAGGTTCTATGTGACCTAATATTTCAACAGTTGAATTGTAAAATTTTTAGTAATAAAGCTTTAGGTGAAAGTATTATTAATAAAAGTCATTGATTATTTGATCTTGTAATTTATGTGTTGAGGTATCATATATTCCAAGAATAATATTAGACTTTAAAAAAATATGGAGCAGTATTTTTTGGAAAAAGAAAAAGAAAAAGACAATTTTTTATATGATGTAAAGATTGCTTTTTCAAAAAGCTCCAATTTAGAACTTCTATTTTTTTTAATTTTATCTTTTATATAAAAACTTTTTTAAAATAAATTAAATAAACTAATTTTAATCTTTAAGCTAACAAAAAATATTTTTTTAAAGTTTAAAAATTAAACCAAACCAACTCTAAATCTCTAGGATTTGTTGAGGAAATAACTAAAAGGACCATTAAATGGGATTTTACATGGAATAACTCTTTGGTCTAGCATCACCCCCACTGGCAGAGCTGCTATCGTGCACCATATCTACAATACTCTCCTGAGCACTATACATCTTTCTCGTGTACAGTGCACGTGCCAGGAACAGTACACGCATTCACAAGACTTATGCTTTATATTCACAAGACTCATATTTCATGTTTATAACTCTTTTATTCTACGTGTTCACAATTAGTAAATTTTATATTCACAAATCTGTTTGTTATAATAAATATTTATAACTCTTTTGCTACATGTTTACACTTTTTTTTAGATGTTTACAATTTTTTTAAATGTTTATAACTTGTAAATAATATGTTCAAACCCTTTTATGATATATTCACACAACATGTAAATTATATGTTCACAGTTACGAATTGTTTGTTCACAAAAATCAACTAACAAAATCAAAAAATCTCAACAAGCTGATACAGATTGCTTCTTTCATAACCAAAACAAAAAACAAAAAAGCAAAAACAAAATGACCACCACTCGCTGAAACTCTAATCTAACATGTGCCACACACATCTTTGGTCAAAAACCCCCTCTTCTTCTGTAATTTTTTTCTTCAACAACAATCTCTCTCTAGCCTTACCCCACTGGTATGATTTAAGTACGCGTGCAACTCACTTGTTAAATGGATCTACTTTTATGGCTAGAACTTAAGTACTCGTGTAACTCACTGCCTAAGTGGAACACGTTGCTCTTTATTGTACAGTAGTTAGTTAGGGTGTACGGTATAATTTGCGTCCCCAACCTGAGTTTTGCTATCATTTTCATGGGTTGGCGATTTGGGGGGGGGGGGGGTCCGGTTTTTAAGTTTTTAAAAATGTTATGCTACCAAGTAAACTAAGTGATGCAGACAACCAGTGACCCCTCCCAGCAGCACTACGCAACTCTTCTGTCAAAATGCATCAAAACCAAAAACCTCAACCTGGGGAAATCTTTACACTCAAATATCATCAAAACAGCTCTCAACCTCAACACCTTTCTGGCCAATCGCATTATAGACTTATACGCCAAATGCAACTCCATAGATTCTGCCCACTTAGCCTTCAACGACCTTCAACACAAAAACACTCGCTCCTGGAACACCATAATCTCTTCTTATTCCAAAACGGGTTTTTTTGAAAATGCTCACCAGCTGCTTTATCAAATGCCTGCACCAAATGTTGTCACCTACAATTCCATCATTTCAGGCTTAAACCGACGTGGGTTTTACAAAGAATCAGTTAATTTGTTCAAGGAAATGCACAAGGATAGAATTGGTGATAACATGTTGTTGATGGATGAGTACACTGTGGTTAGTGTAGTGAATGCTTGTGCTCGTTTAAGGTTGTTCAAGTGGTTGTCTCAAGTACATGGCGTGGCTCTCGTGTTCGGTTTGGAGTTCAATGTTGTAGTTTGTAATTCGTTGATAGATGCTTACGGGGAATGTGGTGAACCCGAGTTTTCATATTTGGTTTTTAGGAATATGAATGAGAGAGATGTTGTGTCTTGGACGTCGATGGTGGTTGCTTATGCGCGAGCATCTAGAATAATTAATGCTCAGGGGATTTTTGAACAGATGCCTATGAGGAATGCTGTTTCTTGGACTGCTCTGATCTCAGGGCTGGTGCGAGATGGAGAAGGAGATAAAGCTTTGAAATTTTTTTCACAAATGCAGGAAGAGGGAGTTATGCCTACTGAATTCACTTATGCCAGCGTTCTTGGTGCTTGTGCGGATGTAGCAGTCTTGGAGAAAGGGAAACAAGTTCACGGCCATATTTTTAGATGTGGAAACAGCTTTGATAATGTATACGTAGTTAATGCTCTAGTGGATATGTACTGCAAATGTGGAGATATGGTCTCTGCACGAACTTTATTTGAGAAGTCTAATGTGAAGGACATTGTTACTTGGAATTCGATGATAACTGGTTTTGCTCAGAATGGGCAAGCGGAGGTCTCACTCACCTTATTCCGTAGAATGATAGAGTCTGATGTGACGCCAAACACTGTTACGTTTCTTGGAGTTTTAGCAGCTTGTAGCCACTCAGGATTAGAATTTAAAGGGCTTCGAATTTTTAACATGATGGAAAAGGATTTTGGTGTACAACCAGAGTTGGATCATTACGCGATCTTGATTGACTTACTTGGACGAAAGAACAGGCTCCAAGAAGCTTTGGAGTTGATTGAGAAATCTCCTGATGGCTCAGATCATATTGGAATGTGGGGTGCGCTTTTGAATGCTTGCAGGGTCCATGGGAATGTGGAGCTTGCCAGGAGGGCAGCAGAGATGCTATTTGTGCTTGAGCCTAGGAATACTGCAAGGTATGTGATGTTAGCCAATGTATATGCTGCAGCTGGAAGGTGGGAAGATGCCTGTCAAGTACGAAGAGTCGTGGATGAGAAAGGGTTGAGGAAAGAAGCGGCTTACAGTTGGATTGAGGTCAGAAATACTCAACATGAATTTGTAACCAGAGACAAATCCCACACTCAGATTGCAGAGATTAACGACTTGCTTGTTAGACTCGTTGATCAGATGAAAGATGTAGGATATGCCCTCCACATTGGTCACTCATTTCTACTGGAAAATGAATTGCCTTAACGCAACTGACTGAGGTGCTTATTGACCATTTCTCCAGAGGTTCTCTTAGGTTGAAATTTTAGCAATTCAATCAAATCTTTTATGAAATTGGCTATGACTTAACTGGATATATTGACGGCTCCTTCCCTTGCTCTGCCTCGGTTATTAAAATGGATGGAAAAGACTCCCCGAATCTGGCACATACACATTGGATGCGCCAAGATAAATTATTGTTACTTGGCATTTGTGGCTCACTTTGTCTAAATATAGTTCCAGTCAGTCGCTCCTTCACGACATTAGTAGAGGCATGGTCTAGACTGGCCACGAACTATGCTGCTCCTTCTTCCTTCCGAATTATGGGACTAGTGGAGCAATTAGCCTTGCTTAATCGTGGAAAGCAACCCATCAGAGATTGCCTTGCTCATGTACGAGATATCTCCAATGAACTTTCACTTTTTGGTGCTCCTGGTCCCTTGCAGCATTTAGTCACCCATATTCTAAATGGGGTTGGCCCAGCTTTCAAGGAGCTTGCTGCGACCATCAAGCCCGAGATTATGTGATTCAATTTCATGAATTGTGTGAAAAGCAATCATATCTTTTATGAAAAAATTGGAAGAATCTGATGGGCAGTCTCAAAAATGAGAAAACTGCTACAATCAGACGATATTAGGATGGGGCTTATGCTTAACAAGCAAGGTCAAGATACTCAGAAGCCTCGTAAACAATGGTATTGTCCAAGGTTTTATTTCTCCAGACAGCAATCATTCTCCATCAGTAAGATTCGCTGCTAACTGTCACCTCCAGAGATGCTCATCTTCATCAGATGATGCAGTCTGCTTCTGGCACTGGGCGTAGAAGACTTGCCTATAAATTCAGAGCAGCTCAGCGTAGACATGCACCTTGCAAAATGTTCCCCTAAGCCAAACTGGATGGTTATAAGATAAATATTTTTAATGGAGGCGACATCTTTCTATTGAGTCTCTCACATCATTTTAAAAATTTTGAAAGTGCAATCTTAATTTGAAATCTATGGTCGATGGAACAACCATGATAAGTAAATGAGTGATAGAACATTACGTTTGACTGGAAACCAAATGGTCATGGTAATTTGTATCAATAAAGTGTTGTTTGAAGCCTGCACCAAGATTATCCTAGTTATTAGTGAACATCGTAACTTACATTTCGTTGTATATCTTGTAAAGGGTATCCATGTAATTTAAATTTGTATTTTGTGAGGTAAGTAAGTTTTTCATTTCAACACAAAAAAGGTACATGACCAATCCAAGCCCCTCAAACTGCTAACAATATTCCGACAAGCAAGGTTTCAGGGGCCGAAAAAAGAAGAAAAAAACACAAGGAGGACAGAACATGTTCCACCTACAAACAAATCAAAGACAAACATTCAAACACAAGGCGGAAACAAAGATGAACAAATCGAACACAAGCAAGAAAAACTCCTAAAACCGAGAACATGAGTTAAGGAGTTGAATGAAGCCCCGGTGAATCCTTATCACAAACATGGTCTTCTATCTTCTTCAAGGCATCATCCTGTTCAACTTGGAAGGCAAAGCACCTTCAACCATTTCATCACCATCAAGAGCTTCAAATTGGTTGCTAACTTGCAATCTTGGACTTGAGTTCATTTGAAGAGACGGAGTTTTCTTAGGGGAATGAGGCTGAGTGGCCATTTAAGCTTGGGGACTAGCATCATGCATTTTCCTTGGTAAATTGTTGGCACTAGGCCAAGAGCTAACCTTAATAGCTTGATCATGGACTGCATTCTTTGCACTTTGTGAAACTTGTTTCTTCCCAACCTTAATCCATTCATCATGAGTCTTCAGTTTAGGAGCCACTTGAACATTACAAGGGCGAGCATGTTGAGTAGCTTGATTCATAGGGCAGTTGTCATCAAAGTGACCCACCAATTTGCAGTTGGTGCATTTGAATAACCTCCGAGCATAATCAACTTCAACTTTGGCTCTAGAACCCATCTCCAAATTCAGGATAAATAACCTCCGACGATTCTTCCTCCAAATTTACTTCCACACCCAAGAAAATCAAGATTGCTTCTTGATTCCATGAGGAAATCCATTTGCAAAGGTGTACCAATGAGGAAGCCACATAACCAAGCCTCTTCCTAGACCATAGACTAAGTGGCATATCTCTAATTTAACTTTGTATTATTATCATATAAATACAAGTTGATCACCCAAATTAGGGTGACATTTTTTTATTAGTATATGTTTAAGGGTTTCTTTATTTTCTTCAGTAAAAAGAGAAGCAACACGTTCACTAATCACAAAATAGAAGTACAAAATGGAAGAGGGCATGAGACCTTACCCACATAGAACTACTCATGGTGGGAAAACCCTATTGCTTTACAAAGGCCTTGTTCGATAATAGTTTTTCAAGTAATTTTTAAGGCCTTGTTGGTAGCATCAAAATACATTTTTAAAGTAATTTTTAGTATTTTGACTATTTCTCCAAGTTATTGTTGTTCAATAAAATAGTGATCTAAGTAGCTTTTCTGATAGCTTTTAGCATTTCAACAACCTTTTCTCAAACGCTAAAAAATTTTAACATTTCACAATACTTTTAGTGTTTCATCTTTTTGGCAATTCTACCCTTTCTTCCTTTCTTTCTTCTTTTTCTTTTTGATAATTGCAATCTCTCTTCAATCTCTCTCTAAACTTTTTACTTTTTCTTTCACAAATATAAATGAAAAATAACACGAAAATTAATTTCAAAATTTTATCCTCATTAAAATATACAACAAAAGTATAAATGTTATTAGTCCATTTATTATTTTATTTTAACAAAACAAATTTTGAATCTTTAGAAATATTCTTTTATAATATTTATACAAATGCTTTATCAAAAAATTAAAACGAATAACCCACTAACCCAGGGAATCAAACCAAAAGCAAATTGGTTAAACACCAAAATGTACCACCCTACCAACCCAAATAAATTAATCCAACCAATTGATACCAACCCAATAAGCAAACCAAATGATAGCGCAAGTGCAAGTTTTACTATGGTCTTTCATTATGGTGCACCCATAGTACTATGCATTTACACCTATTTAAAGAAAAGAAAAGGCAATTGAAGCGGCACAATCTCATTTTAACTCATACGCTCTTTCTCTCTCACTCTGACTTTAACTCTCTCCCTAACTCTGAATCTCTCTCTAACTCGTCTCTCTTGCTTTTTTCTGATGCAATGCATGACATACAATCAGAGGCGTAATCAAGCGCACAAACAAACCCTAATTTTGCTCTCTCTTGATATATTTTAGATGAAGGAGATGATTTGTTTTTTATTCTTGGACCATTTTTCTCCATTTTTGCTCTATTTCTACATGTGATTTTATTTTTGGCATAATCTATTTTTAATTTTTCCTCTATTTTAGTCAAAGAAGAAGGTTGTTTGGTAAAGTGAAGCAAATGGTTTGTTTTTGATTTTTTGTCCATTTTTTTCCATTACTGCATGAGATTTTATTTTTGGCTTAATATGTTGTTTAATTTTTGTTCTATTTTAGACGAAGCAAGGGGTTGTTTGGTAAAGTAAAGCAAACGGTTTGTTTTTTTAATTTTTTTTCCATTTTTGATTGAATGTTGCGTTCGATTTTATTTTTGGCTTGATTGCTGCATTCAATTTTATTTTTTATTTGAAGTTCTAGATAATATGGGATCACATGGCCTTGATTACTCTTAAGAAGTTACCCAGATTGCTATAAAGAGACTTCATAATTGTGTTGGTGTAATTGTTTTGGTGTTTGTTCAGTATATTATTATTAATTGTTAACTTTGTTGTTTATGTGCAAATAAATTGCAAAAGGTTTCATTGTCAAGGTATTTGATGGGGCAAAAGCATCCTAAAGCTTAAGGAGCTAAAGTTTATGATCCTACTATAGTTGAAATGTTTTGGAGGAAGTTGGAGGATAGGGTTAAAGATGGTGTTTATGCGATGAAATCCACTAAATATAAAGTTGATGTATTTAAGGAAGAATGGTTATAAATATAAATGTTCTTGTCATTGATTTAGTATTGATGGAATTGAATAGTTTTTGTTTAGAATTCGTGTTTATTCAGTGGTTTAGCGGTGGTGATTCAATGGATTAGTACTGTTTGTTTAGTGTTTGGTGCATTCTTTTTGTTCACTATGTTGGATCAATAGATACCATATTTGTTTCATTAGAATTCTTGTTTGTTCACTGAGTTATACTATTTGTTCACTGGCCTAGTACTACTTGTTCAGTAGTTTGGTGCATTCCCTTTGCTTACAATGTTAGTTGGTTGTTTTGAAATAATCTTATTTTAAGATGCTTATGGTAATGAAACTCAAACCATACCATAATTTTCTACATTAGAAAAAATCTTATAATAAGCATATACCAAATAGAGCATAAGCCCGAGATATAATAAATTCTTTCGACAATATGCAAAACAAGACCATATAACCTTCACTATTGCCACATTGAGACAAGAATACATACATATAATCACTTGCTTGTGCTTCACTTTTGATTAAGCAACTAGAATTTTTAAAATCATGTTTGGTCATTGACAAATAGTGCTAACCCAATGAATAAATAGTACAAAGCCACTAGACAAGCTTGTATATCAAACTTACTGGTCTATTTGTATACAAAATCAAAGAAGTTCAACTCAATTTTAAAGACAAAAATGAGTTTCACAAGTAGGGTTGAAACATTATTTAAAGAAATTACAAGATGTTAATTTTCATTGTTTATACAATTGGCTAAAGGGATTATAAAGTCAAAGGAAAATTTTTGTCTTAATAACATTCTATTGTGGGCTTGAAAATACAACCAGTTGGCCATTTACATCCATATTCTCTATTCTCTGTATCTCTTTTGGAGGAGCATAATGTTGAATAGAAAGAGGTAGATCAATTGTATTGCCATGCATGAAAATATGTTGTTAAAACATTTGATCAATTTCCATTGCCTTCAATGAAGAAAAGAATTGTTTTATTAGTAGAAGTTTATTTATTCAGGAAGCAAAGTCTGTTTCTTCAATACGTTTTCAATGTTTGTTCAAAACCCATACATTATTTGTATAGTAATTGTATTGTAAATTATATACCTGCATTAGTGAATCTAGTCTACTTTTGTTGACTAATTGAGATTTGCTTTGTCGAAGGCACATTAATGTTTCTGATGTTTCTCTTGTATCTCTTCTTTCATTTTCTAACACCAAATCCTATCATATATGCATAGTCATTGTATAATTCAAATGCATCTTCCTTTCTAAACATTTTTCTACCAATTAGATCTTCTATTTTGGTTTTAGTAATCTTTAAATCATTATTGTCACCTATTTAATTGAAACAGTCATAGATATTTATTTAGAATGAAAACACTATTTGTTCAAAATTCATAATCTATTTGTTCATTGAAAATTTACAATTCATCACAATATCTATTTACTACCGCAATTAGTTGAAAAAGTCACAGATATTCAAAAAAATACTAGTTTGAAGTTGAAATCATACCAGAGTCGAAGTTGTCAATTTCACTGGATGTTGTTTTTGTCATTGTAAAAGAATCAAAGCCATGATTTGATTGTTGCTGATTTAACTTTCTATGATTTGCTCTTTAGCTCCATTGTTGAAGAAATGAATTAGAGAAACTGATCAAACTGCAATTTAGGGCTTTTCGCATGGGAGAAGAGAGGAGAAGTGAAAGAATTGATCGAATTGAAAGGTTAGCTATTTTGACCAAGAAAAAGAACTTTGCTTTATGTACACGCGTGTTATTAGTTGCTACAGGCGTAATGTTGCATTTGCGAGTCGATGGTGTGTGGGACCATGATATAATATCCCACTTGCCATACCATGTTTTTTGTCATAACTAATATTCAAGAGATTGAGAATGGCCAAAATCTCGTTCTACCTAAGTATGTAGCTCAAAAGGTGCTTATGGAGTCAATGTCCCAAGTAAACTACTTGGTGATTCTCTTCTACCAATGGTTGTTGTAAGTCTAGCTAAAATGAAAAGATTTGAGGACCAAGAAGGTAACTCTGTTCGACAAAAACGAATTAAGGGACTGCTTAAATTTCAAAAGGAACAAGGGACCAATGAGGATGGCATGCAACTTGTGGAGGTCTTTATTACATCTAGTCTTTGTATAAAAAATAGGATGGTTGGAGAGGCAAGCAAACCGAAGAATCAGAAGTTTGATCAGAAAAGAAGATCCTGATGTGGGCGAAAGAATATGAATGCCATGAGAACGAGGTTATTATAGCTAACTTTGTGTTGCCCAGAGCTAACAATTAAGTTTTTTGGTTACAACTATTAAAAATTGAGGTCGTTTGACTATCCAGAATTTCAGAGAGATATGTACCATTTTAAACCCCAGATTGTTTGTTGGTCCAAAACCAAGATGAAAAAGAAGAAAATGGAATGGATTGCTAGAAGGCTTGAATTTAATCTTATTGATTATGCGGAACCTATTGGTCAAATGAGATAACATTACAAACAGAGGAGAAAAATTATCACACTCCTTGTGGGATTACATCATTCAGTAGAATAGTATTAAAAGCATCAGGTAAGGAAAACATCCAATTGAAAGGAAGATTTCTAGAAAGCATTTGCTTCGAAATCCAATCGGCAGCAGAGTTACTACTTCTCTTGACAACAACCCAATGAAGTTTTTCAATCTCTGAAGCAATCTTCTTAGAATCCTCAATAAGAGGAGCTATTCGTCAAGGAATACCACTTCCATTTGAGGTGATTGCTTTATGAACAACCTCAGCATCATTCTCTAGAATGATGTTAGTAAAGTTCATGCTTTTGGCAAAAAGACATGCAAAACGAGTAGCTAAAGCCTCTGCTTCCTAAGCATTAAAACTATGGAATTTCCAAGCATTACCACCAAGAAACTAGCCTTTGGAGTTACGACAAACAACAACAGCAGCACCAAGATCTGGTTCCCTAAAGGCAGCATCAATATTCAATTTAATGAATCCAATAAGTGGGTGTCTCCAGGAATTTAAAGCTCCAAGATTTTCCTCCAAGTGAGGATGCTCATGAATGCTCAATGAAACAAAGTCCATACCAATTTTACAAAATTCATCATGACTTTGTTTCAAAAGGAAAATTGCACGATCAATATTAATGGACTGGTGTTCGATAGAGACACGATTTCTCTCTTTCCATATGGTCCAAAAGCCAAAACAAAGCAAAGTTTGGACCATTCTTTTTTGGTGCCTAGCCGAAACACATTTCTCAGCAAACTGCCCAAACCAAACATCAACCCTTCCACTAAACAAAGTCTCCATTTTACATTGAAAGGGTGATGCAAACCAAAAAAGTTTTGTCCAGTCACATTGAAGAAACATGTGCTTGACAGTGTCAATATCTGCATGACAAACGTGACACAAAGGAAAACCAACCATTTTCCTATGAAATCGATTTTCCTGTGTGGGTAAGTCATTATGAAGGGCTTTCCATAAGAAAATAACCATTTTTGGTAGTGCAAGAATTTTCCAAAAATCTTTCCAAAAGAAAGCATTCAAAGAGAAAGAGGATGAGGGTTGAATCCCTAAGTTGGTATGATTAAAGCCCTCTGATTTGAGACTCGCTCTATAACCACTTCTTACTGTAAATTTCCCATTCACAGAATAGGGCCAAAAAACTTTATCTGGGCGATCATACTACAGGATAAAACAAGAGCGAATGGCATTTTTAGATGCATTATCAAACAACTGATCGATAAGAGTAAAGTTCCATCTTTTTTCTTCACAAAAAAATAATTCATGAACCATTTTTTGTTCCCTTTGGCTCTACTAAGGATCAATTCTATAAGATAGGAACTGAACATTTCAGAAAAGTGAAACCTCAGTCCATTTATCCTCCCAAATTTGAATAGATTGACCATTACTAATCTTCCAGAAAGCATTCTTTTGAATGAGATTCCTTCCATGTAAAAGACTTTTCCAACACCATAAGGCTCCAAAGCAATCTTTTGCATACCAGAAAGATGAATTAGGGAAGTAAAGGCCCTTCAACACTCTATAAGCGAGTGAGCTGATCATGCAACAATCTCCAAACTTGTTTAGCCAAGAAAGTAGTATTGAAACTCCAAAAATCTCTTAATCCAATGCGACCTTCCTACTTAGGCTTGGTGAGAATATTCCATCTAATCCAATGAGCACCTTTAGATCCTCCTTTATTCCAAAAGAAATTTGAAACCAGAGATTCAATTTTTTGGCAAACCTTCTCTACCACCAACACAAGTGACATGATGTATGAAGGAATTGCTTGGATAACTACTTTAATGAGTGTTATTTTTCCACCATCAGATTAAAGATAACTTTTCCATTTGGCAAGCTTTGAGGCGATTCTTTCCATCACCCAGTCCAAGGCTTCAGTTTCTTATCTACCCCATTTAATGGGAACCCCAGGTAGATTCCCAAGTCTTGTGTTTCAAGAACACAGAGGATTTCACACAAATTTTTTTGTACGCCCTAGGAGTATGTTTACTTAAAACAATGTGGGACTTGTTTAAATTAACACTTTGTCCTAAAGCAAAATAGTATTTATAAATCACATTATTCAAAGCAAACGCCTCAGCTTGTGTCGCTTTAATGAAAAAAAGAAAGTCGTCCGCAAAAAGCAAGTTTGAAAGTGTCAAACAATTATTTGACATTTTAAGTCCTTTCAACAGACCCCTCTCAATAGCATTATCCAACAAACAAGGAATGACTTGTGAGAGTAAAGTAAAATGAAATGGTGGAAGAGAGTCACCTTGCCTTAAGCCATAAGATGGAACAATTCTTGGAAGTTGAGTACCATTGAGAAGGACAAAATAGGTGA
The DNA here is from genome assembly GCA_028554755.1 of Cordia subcordata. NCBI lineage: Eukaryota > Viridiplantae > Streptophyta > Magnoliopsida > Boraginales > Cordiaceae > Cordia > Cordia subcordata. The sequence continues at coordinate 1,560,290 of JAPTOF010000026.1, read as the reverse complement.
CAGATTTGATGCAGTGAGAGATTTAATTCACCCATTTATCAAATAAGCCCATTTTTTTAAGAACAACAAGAAGAAAATCCTATTCCACTCTGTCATACGCTTTTTGCATATCAACTTTGAGAGCTACAAAATGAGATTTGACAGTAGGCTTTCTTTTGCTTATCTAGTCGGAGACCTCTTGAGTGACAATCAAATTGTCTTGAATGGTTGTATTAGGCACAAAAGCTGATTGAGTTGGGCTCACCAAAGTGTCCATAAAAGGTATTATTCTCTGGGCCAGGATACGTGCAATGATTTTATAAATGAAATTTGAGCAACTAAGAGGCCGAAATTCACCAATGGATTGAGGATGCTTGACTTGGGAACAAGTGCTATGTTTGTTTGGTTAATAAAAGATAAATCTACATGGTCATCCAAAATCATTGCACAACTCTAAAAAATCCTCCTTGATAGTATTCCAAAAAGTTCTAAAGAAAACACTATCAAAACCATCAGGGCCCAAGGCTTTATTTTGCCCATGGGAGAAAACTGCCTCCCTAACTTCATCTATTGTAACATCATGGGTAATGATATGAATAATATCATCAGTAACAACAGGTTTAATACATTCAAGAATGGAACCAAAGTTACGATTGCCAACAGTTGTGAACAAGGAGGAGAATAAATCAAAAACTTGATTTTCAATATCTTGTTGGTCCATCACCTAGGTACATCCATTGATAGGAGGTTAGTGATCCTATTTTGTCTCCTTCTTTGTCTCGTCGTTGCATGGAAATATGCTGAGTTCGATCACCAACTTTCAGCCATTTAATTCGTGCTCTATCTGCCCAGAATTTTTCCTCACAGGCCCACAAATGATTGACTTTGTCCTCAAGAGCTTTAGCTTTATCTTCATCAAAACTCAACGGGGGAGAAAATTAAAGGGTTTTTAATTCTCTTTTGACAATCATTTTTTTATTATTCCTAGCCGTAACCTTTCTCCATTTTTGAAGATTGACCGTCACTTTGGAAAGCTTGACTTTAAAAGTCTTAAGATGATTATGACAATTTGGACCATTCCAAGCTTTAAGGATAGTATTTTCGCAACCTTCATGTTCAAGCCAAGATGATTCAAAATGAAACCATTTTTCCCTTTTGGGAAACATCAACCAAATGAAGGATGATTGGGCAATGATCCAAACCAACTAGGGGTAAAACATCAACACAAGCTTCAGGAAACAAATTAAACCATTCAATATTTGCAAAGGCTCTATCCAATTTTTCCCAAATACGCGCTTCACCATCGCTATTGTTCGACCATGTATAAGCACAGCCTTTAACTTCAACTTCTAAAAGATTATCATTATTGATACAAGAAAGGAAATTCAAGATTTCAGTATTTGATTTTTTATTTCCTCCCAATTTCTCAGACTGATTAAGAATAGCATTAAAATCGCCAAATACAAGGACTGGACCAACACTATCATTACGAGCCGAAGAAACATACTGCCAAAGAAGATCTTTGTCAAACTTATTAGGAAAGGCATGAATAAAAATAAAATTGCAAACAACATCAGAGTAAATCAAAATACGGTAATGCATAAAAAGAGACTTACAGACAATGAGTTCAAGATCAACACTCTCATGACAAAAGACTGCTAGTCCACCAGAAAGACCAATAGGATCAACATTACCACAAAAAGATGTGCCAATGTTCCTAGCAACTTTGGCTAAATTACTTTTCTTCATCTTAGTTTCATAGAGACAACAGACAAGTGGCTTGTAGGAGAGAACATTGTCCTTAAGTTGACGAACCGTCAAGGCCAAGCCAAGACCTTGACAGTTCCACGTGCAAAAGCTTATTTATCAACTCAGGGTTGTTTTTGGTCGGCTCCCATAAGCTCAGAGTTTTGGATTTTTAGGGTTTGCTTTGCCTTGGTAACCTTCATCTCCCTCTTGAGCCTTTTAAAGTCCCTGCTTTCTTGAAAATCTTCCATTGAGGATTTTTCTAGGATAGCTTCTTGGTCCACTAGTATGTCAAAAAGGCTTTCTTCTTCAAATAATGTAGGATCTTCACATTCAGATGAGGGTTTATCAAAAGGACTAGGTGAAGGTTCAAGATCTACTACTTTCCTCTTACCACAATAAACAACGTCATTGCCAATACCTTCAGTTTTGAACTTCTGAATACGTAAAGACCCCACTCTTAAGTGAACAGTATTTTGCTCGTTATCATGCGAATGGAAATTGACACTCTTAGTGGACTTCTTCTGACCCATTTCAGATTTTTCTCCACTAACATACTTTTTCCTTGAGTCTCATACTTTTTAATGCCTATCTTATCACTAACAACCTTTTCCTCCTTATTAGGTGGGGTAGGATGTTTAGCTTCAACATTTTCAATAGTACTACCCTTATTTGTATCAATTGGTGAAACAGTACCATGAGTACTAGAGAAGTACATGCTAGTCTCACCTTTAAAGGTAGCTTTTTTGCTTGACAGCACACCACGTGAGTCTATCCTTTTTGATCCTTCAGAGGCTTCTGGTTTTTTGTTAGACCTTGGAAATCTGATGGTTATCATCAAACCAATCTCGCCGGCGATGAGCTCTCTTATTTGAGTCAAAGTAAGCCTTTGCCTGAAGCCATGGACCATATCTAGGTTCACCTTGTTCCCCATGAATTTCTGCTATTAACTTCTCACAAGCTTTACAAGGTGGTCAAATTTCCCACAAAAAGAGCAAAAATCCTTCAATCTTTATTACTTCAGTGAAATCCATATCTTTGGCAAACCTTTAAACTGAATAGGGATAGTAGAGTGGAGAGGACGATTAATGTCCCATTTAACCTGGACACATAACTTCTTATTGTTTGTGCCAGGGTTAATGATATGTGTTTGTTTGTGTTTACCAAGTTTGCTGGCAATTTTGCGTGCATTCTCTTTAGTAATAAAACTTGATGGTATTCCATGAACTTGAATCCAGTAGGAGGATGTCTCAAAATCAATATCATCCAGATTTAGTCCCTTTCTCTAGGTTTTTAGGATGAGATAACTAGCTGCAATCGTCCAAGGCCTAAGATCCCAAGCCTTTTCCTTGTCTTCAACATTGAGAAACATTAACAGAAAAACATTTGTTCTGAGAAAGGAGACCTCAACTCCTTCAGCTAGTCCCTAGTGTTCGAGAATGGAAGCCTTAACCAAGCGTGGCAGGAACTCTCCAGGGTCAACTAGCTTAGCACCAAAGAGAGAGGAGATCTCCTTAGCCAGATCAGTGTTGGATTTTTTCAACATAATAGGGGAGATATTAGAGAAGGAGTTTCCTGCCTGAGAGCGAGCATGATTTTTAGGGAGAGCCATGTAGAAAGGGAGAAGGAAAAAAGAGTAGGCAGAGTGATAAGCGAAAAGAGGAAACAGGAGAGAAATGGGAGGGAGAAAGAAGAAAGGAAATAGAGAAGAAAACTTACATGGCTCAAGAGAGTTATTTTCAAGAGAGAGAATTTTTTCTCCATTAGTCACGCATGTGGAACCTATTGGAATAGCTAGATTTCTAGCTTTGCTTGTTATTCTTTGTAATTTCTTTGAGGTAGTGACTTTTCACAAGGCTTTTGTCCACACGACAATAACAAGTGACTCTAACAATAGTTAGGACCTCATCTTCATCTATGCTAGTACCAATTTTAAGGGAAAAAAAAGCTTAATAGCGCATAATAATGGGGCTTAGAAAAGATGCCACCTCATCTTGGGTTTTGTTTTTAGCTCCATCTTACACCACTTGGAGAAGGGCTTTGCAATCATCAGTCGAGAATCCTTCTTCCTAATGCGTAGGATGGGCAATCTCTCAAAAGTCAACTCACCATACCCCAATCCTCCTCTTTCTCCAAAATTAGTATAAAAAAATCTAAGAGGATGTTTAGATTCAACCTCTTTTTGATGGATAAAGATTCATGCAAGGTTACTATTGAGAAGGCCTGGAATTGGAATCACAGGGCTGATGATATCCAAAGACTAATAAGGAAGATTCAAAGATATAGTATATGCCTTGATACTTGGAATAAGGCTACTTTTGCAATAATAAGAAGCTTATCTAGGAGCTTAAAACTGAGCTACATGAAATTGACTGGACAACACAATGAAGGAATTTGCTTTATTATTTAAGCAACTTTACAAAGCCTGGAGCAATGAAAAAGAAATATTATCATGCAAAAGCAAAGGTGAAATGGTTAAATGTTGGGGACCATTAACACAAAATTCTTCCACTCTACCATTGTGAGAAAGAAAAAAGATTCTCTAGCTCAAGAATGCCGAAGTGATTGGATGAAGAATTTGCAAGAAATTAAGTTGATTGTAAACAATTATTTTGCTGGTCTTTTTGAGTTTGTTGTTCAAAGGAATTTCAACCGGATCTTTTACCTTATTGGCCCAATTGTCTCGGGTGATATTAATCTTGGTCTTACTAAGTCACTATGGAAGAGGAAAAGGAAGCTACTATGGGTCTTGCAGCATACAAGGCACCACGGTAGCTAATTTCTTTGGGATTTTCTACCATAAACACTAGAAGGAATTTGAGGGAAACATCTTCACAGTGGTTGATTCTATCAAGAAAAGGAAAGGGATTGACTCAAAGTTAAATAAAAACTCATGTCATGCTAATTTGAAAAGTCAATAACTGCACGAGCATTTCCCAATTCTATGCAATTAGCTGCGCTAACTTTTGCTACAAAAATCTCTTTAAGCTCTTTGCTTCTAGGTTGAATCCTTATATTGATGGTATTTTCTTGCCACCCTAATCAACTCTCGTTGAAGGGAGATTTGTCAAGGAAAATGTGAACATTACCTAAGAAGTAGTCCAAGGATTTGAGAAACAAGATTAGAGTGAATTAGCAAGTCCTAAACTAGATGATGGGAAGAGTTTCTTCGAAACTTAAACAATTGGAAAGGCGATTTGCTCTATGACAAGGGAAAGGAGATTATGATCAATGCAGTGGTCTAATCACTCCCCACATTTATTCTGTTGGTCACCTTTGCTCTAAAGCTTTATGCAAAAAAACTGCATGCCCTGGATGCCAAGTTTTGGTGGGTTGATAATTGGAAGAGAAAAGCACACTAAATTAATTGGAAAGATCTCACTAAAGATAAAAGTAACGGAGGGATAGAGTTTAGAGATTTTCACTTGACGAACATAGCATGTTTCGCTGTCCAAGTCTGGAAGATTGCACACAACCAAGATTCTCTTGTGTTCAAAATTCTGATAAGGTTGTACTTGAAAGACAAAAGTTTCACATATAAGTCTATCTGGAATCGCCCTTCTTGGTGCTAGTCGAGTATCTTGAAAGGGAAGGACTTCTAAAACAAAATACTAGATTATTGGTTGGTAACGGTGACAATGTTGATTATGGAGTGATGTTTAGTTGAGTGAGTGTATCAAATCCCTAAACCTATGGGTTGTCGGGTTGAGAAAATGGCCCATCCTTCTAATAAAAAATGGAGTAAGGTATGACCTCTTCCTTTTTGCAATGACTTCTTCGTTTAGGTGATATTTGTGACAACTTCTACCTTTAGGTGATATTTGTGACAACTTCTTCCTTCAGGTTGCCAATGATGTTTGAAGGCATGAAGTTAGATCTTATCTGTCACGCCCCCAAATCCACCCACCTGAACTCGGGGCTGTGATCACCGCGAGCCTAGGAAAATCACTCCTCCTAAGCCCGCAAGGCTCACACGATACAAAAACTAAGACATCTCACAAAAATTCCATCAGAGCACTAATACCATCAAGGCCAATTATTACAGATTCAGGTTAATTACATATAATCCAAGTGATATAAATTAATTAAATTACATCAACAAACGCCCAGAAAAGTCCTCTCTTGAATTCCCAACCATCACCCCTACAAAAACATATAAATAATATAATGAGCGAAATAATGCTCAGTAAGCTGAACACTTAGAGTCAAACTCAAGGTAGTCCCAGAATGAGGAAACAAGACTAACCATCGGACACAACATACATAAACACCAAGGCAGATAAAATAAAAATAGAATACATAACTTACAACTCAAATTCATCCCTTTCATGCAAAGTACCTCTCATCTTCTCAACCAATCGAATAATTCGGACAATTTACCACTTTACATAAGCACATTACATATTATTTCACATAATACCTCCTGGGGCCACAATATATATCATACTTCAACATCACTCACAAACACACTAGGCTAAACCTCACCGCTAGGCCTCTTTCGGTCTGGTGAAGCATCTCTTACTGACCCGGACACAGGAAGACCACCCGCAATCCACACTTCTGTATGGTGAACCATTTCCCATCTACGGGCACAGGAATCACATTTCATACTAAGATACTAGGCAATCTCATCTGCCAGATGGGTGTCATAGCCCTAGGGTTTTCACATGGTACACCTAACTTATTATATTCCTAAGTTTCACACATCACATGTAACACAGGGTTTCAAAGCCCAAGTTACCATCGTAACCTCTTATAATTCCCTAGCTAAAAATGGACATGACTAACAAAGAGAGGATTGAAACCAATTATATGTAGGGTAATTATGGTATCTAGGTAGCTTTTGGGAAGTGGTTTAGAAGATATGTCCAACTTTCTATTGTCCAACGTCCAATTAAACACAACTCCTGCCTAACATTATACAATGGTTTTAATTAATTTGCATGTCCAAGATAAAAGAACAAAATATAAATTCAACACTTATCCCTTAACCAAACAGTAAAAAGAACTACATAAATTCATATTATTAACTCATGAGAAGACTTGTTGATAGAGAGTTAAGATGTTAATTAAAATAAAGAATACTACTTAACCATATTATCAGTCTTGATTCTTTTTCTTCCTTTTTTTCTTTCCTTGCTGACAGCAAGCGCATCACAACTAGAACAAGTCGAGCCTCAGAAACTCCCTTTCATAACAATTTCACATGACTTAATTTTAATCAATTACCCTATTATATCAATTAATCAGGTCACTCTCAAGTTGACAACTTCCCAATATACTAAAAGAAATATCCACAAGTTCACTAGTCAATTACATGTACAAAACACTTGTGAATTCTCACTATGTTACGAGCTAAAGCTGAAAACCCTATATTTCTCAGGGTTAAACTAAACTTATCTAACTTCTCAAGATCACTGCTAAATTCTCTTTGTCCAATTAAAGCTCCATATATACATATCACACGTATCCACACAAACTAATACATTTCTCATAATCAATCTAAGACATACATATCTGACTTAGAAAAATGCTCTCTACACAGTTCTTTACTTGTGAATACATACATATACATATACATATACATATATATACATATATATCCATACGTGCACATAAAAAGATGATTATAACAAACTCTTGTATTCCTAGTAATTCAGTAAAGTCTAACTTAGAGTTCTCAAGCTTAAACAACCTCTTCTCAATATTTCAATTTTACACAGACACCTCCCCTCCATATATTAGAGATATGTACACGTATACATAGAAGTCGAAGATAGGCCTCATAATCTGAGTGCATAAATGATATTTACTTGCTTAAACCCTAAGATTTTATACCATCTCCGCCTCCTTTGATTTCCGTTTCATAGTTGGAGAGAAAGAGAATTAAAGGGGTTTGAGGTCACGGGTTTGGAGGGAACAAGAGGAGAAAGAAATGGTCTTATTTATTAATATATTTAGCCTGATTTGTTGTATCTCGTATATTTTGTAAATTATTGTATTGCCTAATTTATATTTTTCCTTAGCTAGGGTTTTTCTTGGTGACCAAGACAAGTTTTGTCTATATAAATAAATCATACGTATAGCTTGCTAGAAAACACACATGAATAATACATATACTTGTAGATATTTATCTTGTCTCTATTTCGATTCATGGCTTTTCTATTTTGACATGGTAGCAAAGCTACCATCTAGGTAGCCTGTGCCACTATTGTTACTCGTTGAAATCACATCATCAAGCTGCAAAAATCAAAAATTTTTCACAACTATTATGTTTTCTTTTCATAACAACATTGTTATATTTTTTTGATACTTTGACAATTTTTTGACCATCAAAAAGCTACACACACCTCACCATCAAATAGTACTTGTTGAGACGATTCCGACGATATAAAATTCGTCAAAATCGGAGTTACGAAAAGCCCGCAGGTGCTAGTCAAAATTACACTTTTTCCTGTTGATTTTTTCTACCCTTCTACACAACCAAACAAGGCCTTGTCCAGTCACCAACCAGCACCATATCATCGCCACGCTAGTGCCACATTAGCACCACATTAGTGCCACGTCATCGTTTTGTGACATATTGCCACGCCATCAGCCACGTGTCACCACGTCACTACCATGTGTTGCCACTTCATCCTGCTCTGCCCAGTCATCATTTATATTTATTTGTAATTTTTTTCCCTCTATTAGTCTGCAATTCAGGTGTTTTGATAATGCTAAATCAGTTTGGATTTTCTCAAAAAAAAGATATACTGCAGCAGATGGAGCTTACCAGTATAAACTTGCTACAACTTTGCACTCAATACGTCAAGAATCTGGGATATCAATTAATCAGTTCTTATCAGAAATGCACTATGTTTGGGATCAGCTTGCAGCATCTGAACCTACTTGGAAATATGAAGAAGATGCAAAATATTTGCTACTTGGCGAGACCGCGGGCACCTTGTTCAATTTCTTATGGCACTTCATGATGATTTTGAGCCCGTTTATGCATCATTACCTCATCGCAATCCTTTTCTCACACTTAAACAAGCAATTCAGGAGCTTATCTCAGAAGAAACCTGTCTCCGATCCATAAAGAATCGATTGTCAAAAATGGTGCTTGCCACTTCTATTCTACTCCAAAGCAGTATACAAATTCTCAGGTTCAGTGCCAATACTGTTATACTATACTTCTAGACACACTTTTCTAAAATGTCCTATAAGAAGATATCGTGTCTGCAAAAAAACTGGTCCTAGTCATTATGATTCAGATTACTCCCGCAATCCACACAGAAAATCTCAAAATAATCAGTCCAAGGGTTGGTCCTCCAAAGCCTCACGTTCTGCTGTTGCCACAACTGAAGAACACATTGCCACCACCTCTGAGACTTCCTCTACACCTATTGCTATCTCTGATCTTCAGGATATTCTTCGATGGGTTCTCTAGCCTAATCCTTCCTCTTCCACTGCTCTTTCAACTACTTCTGGTAAATCCACTTGGTTTTTTAATTTTGCATGTTCAAATCATATGACTTCTGATGGTCATAGTTTGACTAAACTTGTTCCTATATCTCATACCCCTTCTATCTATACTACTGATGGTATGCCTGTTAGTTATGTTGGCACTGTTGCTATTTCCCATGTTTCCTTTGCCCATACATACTACGTTCCGAATCTTACCTTGAATCTTATTTCTGTGGATCAACTATGTGATATTGGGTTAATAGTTGTCTTCACAAATTCTGGTTGTCGTGTGTAGGATCCACAGTTAGGACAGACCCTTGGGATCGGCCATAAAGTGGGACATCTATTTAAGCTTGTCAGTCTTCAACTTCCATCTATCTCCATACTACTGCTTCTGCTACTTCGAGCTCTTCCACCTTTCTTACATCTCAGTTATGGCATTCTTGATTGGGTCATACCCCTGTTGGGAAACTTTGTATTTTAGACTCTAAAGGGTTGTTAAGGAACATATCTATTGAGCATTTTGATTGTATGTCTTGTCAACTTGGAAAACAGTCTTCTTTACCATTCAATAAAAGTGACAGTCTAGCTTCTGCTTGTTTTGACTTAGTCCATACTGACATTTTTGGGGACCAGCACCTACCTCTACTGTTAAAGGGTCTCGATATTATGTTATTTTTGTCAATGACTTATCTCAGTTTACTTGGATATATCTCATGCATAATTATTCTGGTTTGCCTTGCATTTACTCAGAATTCCCAAATATGATCTTCACTCAGTTTTCTAAAAAGATTTAAACCCTCCGCACTAACTATGCCACTGAGTATAAAGAGTTTATTTTTTTTGCTATCTTACACCAACATGGCACCATTACTCATCAATCGTGTCCTTACACCTCTCAACAAAATGGGCGAGCTAAACGAAAACATAGACATATTCTAGATGTCACTCCCACTTTTCTCATCTTTGCTTCCTGTCCTAAGTACTTCTGGGGAGAAGCTACTCTTATAGTTGTCTACATCATAAATATGTTACCCTCTACCACTATAGACAATCTTACTCCTTATGAATGTCTATATGGTCATCCACCTATATATGATCACTTTCAGGTTTTTGGTTATGCTTGATTTGTTCTATTTCCTCCTCATGAACGCAGGAAACTCGAGCCTCGAGCCCAATTATGCTATTTCTTAGGGTATGGCATAGAACATAAGGGGTATCATTGTTGGGATCATCTTTCTGGTCGTCTCTGTGTTTCACACAATGAGATATTTTGAAAAAATAAGATGTTTGCCTCTGTGTCTCCCTTCACCTCTACTCCCACTACCTCATCCCTATTATTCACTGATCCTTCTATTCCCTTATTCACTACTAATGACAGTGACACAGGTATTTTTGCTAGTACTCCAACTACTCCTCGTACGACTGTTCTTGATGCATCTACACTTGTTGACGAGTCCACGCATGATGCCGAGTCTCCACCATCTTATACCCTACCTGAGTCGTCTGAACATGTTGCTCCTCTTGAGTCATTAGAACAAGTTGTTCGTCACTTTACACGAGTAAAGTTAGTACCCCTCATCTCGTTGATTATCACTACTTTCCCACTGTTCTCACCCTACATGAACCTCAAACTTATAAGGAAGCAAATTCTAACCCTCGTTGGCAGCAACCTATGAATGATGAATTGCTGGCTTTGGAAGACATGTACACCTGGGACTCGGTTGATCTTCCTCTTGGGAAAAATGCAATGGGTTGCAAATGGGTGTACAAAATTAAAAGTCCTGCTGATGGTTCTGTAGAGAGGTATAAAGCTCGATTGGTTGTCAAGGGGTTTACTCAAGAATATGGAATTGATTATGAAGAGAAAGTTGCTCCTATTGCTCATCTAACTTCAATTCGTAGTCTTATTATTGTTGTTGCTATTCGTCAATAGCCCTTATTTCAAATGGATGTCAAAAACGCCTTCCTCAATGGTGATCTTGCTAAAGAGGTATTTATGAAACCTCTTCCTGGTTATCCACATCCTCCACGTAAGGTATGCAAACTTCGTCGTGCTCTTTATGGTCTCAAGCAGGCTCCTCGTGCTTGGTTCTCTAAATTCAGTTCTGTTATTTCTGGTTTTGGGTTTATTGCTAGTAACCATGACTCCGCACTTTTTATTTGGCACTCGTCTTATGGGATCATTCTTTGTTGTTATATGTGGATGATGTGATTATTACTGAGGATGATATGAATGGTATTTCAGAGCTGAAGCAGTTTCTTGGTCAGCATTTTGAGATGAAAGACCTTGGCCCTCTCAACTATTTTCTTGGTCTCGAAGTTTCTTCTGATAACACAGGGTATTATCTTACATAGGCCAAGTATTCATCTGACCGTATTTCTCGTGCCAATCTCACTAACAGGAAAATTGTGTCTACCCCATTAAACATCTTTGCTGGCCTCACTCCCATGGATGGTACTCCATTCCCAGATGCTACTCTGTATAGTCAGTTGGTGGGTAGCCTCATATATCTTATCGTTACTTTGCTTGACATTGCTTATGATGTTCATTTGGTCAGTCAGTTTATGTGTGCCCCTCATTCCACACACTATGCTGCTGTTCTTTGTATTCTTCGGTATATCAAGGGTACTTTATTCCATGGCCTACATTTTTTTGCCCGTTCTTCCTGGGTTCTTCGGGTTATTTTGATACCAATTAGGCTAGAGATCCTACTGATCGACGTTCGACCACCGGTTATTGCTTTCTGTTAAGTGACTCCCTTATCTCGTGGCGTAGCAAAAAGCAGACTATTGTAGCCCGTTCGAGTACTGAGGCTGAGTATTAGACTCTTGCTAATGCCACTCAAGAAGTTATTTGGCTTCGATGGCTTCTTGCTGACATGGGTGCCCCTTAGCCACATGCTACTGTTCTTCACTGTGATAATCAGAGTGCTATCCAAATAGCACACAATGATGTTTTTTATGAACATACTTGGCATATTGAATGTGATTGTCACTTTAGCCGACAACATGTGCTCTAAGGTACTACCCAGCTCCATTTTACACCATCTACTGACTAGCTGGCCAACCTATTCACTAAAGCTCATCCACCAGGGCAGTTGGTTGACCTCCCGTCCAAACTCAAGTTGGTGTCCTTTCCGCCACCTTGAGTTTGAGGGGAGGTGTTAAAATATGTATGGTATTAAATATATTTAGCCTAATTTGTTGTATCCTGTATAATCTGTAAATTATTGCATTGTCTAATTTATATTTTTCCTTAGCTAGGGTTTGTCTTGATGGCCAAGACAAGTTTTGTCTATATAAATAAATCATATGTATAGCTTGTTAGACAACACACATGAATAATACATGTACACGTAAATATTTCTCTTGTCTCTATTTCGATTTCACGACTCCTCGTTTCTATTCTGACATTATTTGTGTTTTGATATGATATATATGTATTAAACTTTAGCCAATTTGCCTTTTCCCCCTATGGTATAGCATATTTTACACTCAATCCTACACTTGGCAACACTCACACATGCACTCACTCACATATTCACACGTGAAATGCAAAGCAGAAAGATAAGTGTGCATGTTGTTTGTGGGTATTACGCTATCAGAACAGAAGCAAATGCACTTGGAATTTCGGGAAGCTAATAAGTCTCCACAACAAGTTTTTAACCCAAGTCCCCAAGAAGACTAAGAGAGAAACAACTCACAAATAGGACTCTGGATGCACTCAAATTTTATGCAGAAGCATCTTTTTACTCTTCTTCCAAATCAACAAGCTTGGATGTTGTGTGCCATGATACTCAAGGAGAATTACTTAACGATTGTGCTTGGGAGGTTGATTGTTCTTTTGCATTGATTGCAAAAGCCCTTGCTTCTAGAAGAGCTTGCTCAATGGCAACCTCTATCGACCACTGCCCTTCCATTATAGAGCAATGCCCAAATAGTGGTGCAAGCAACAAGAATGCCCCCTTTACAGGACAAACTAGAATATACAAATGCTAGTGAATGAAATCAAGCACATTCTAAATGGGCACCCAACAAGCATGAGTCTCTTTTACCAAAGAATGGGTAATTGATCTACAGATTGGATAGCAAAAGTCATGGCTCCTAATATTTTCGACTCATCTAGATTGGATTTCTTCAAAAGTACTTTTTTTAAAAATTTTTAAAGAAAAACAAAAAGAAAGCATTTTTTTTTTTTGGAAAGCTAATATGTTTGACTTCTTAAAAAATAGGCTAATATTTAACTTTTTTCAAAGTTTTAACTTTTTTCAAATCTATCCAATTATTCATTGCAAAAAAATGTATCTTTTTCAAAAAAAGAAGGTTAAAAATACTTTTTCATTAAAAAAAAAAAGAAAAAGAAAACTATTCGAAACAGACCCTTTAACTTGAATTGGATTAGCAATAACTTTTATGTCCGGGAATCTCTCTTGTGTAATGACTAAACATCCCAAGGGATTGATTGAAGCCTCGTATAATTTCTTTTTTCAATGAAATAATGTTTCGACCAAAAAAAAAATTACGGGGACCTTCCGTTTCTAGAGAAAGAACAGGGAGCAAGTTGACAAACAAGAATCATACTCAACCCTTCCAAATAAAGTAGACAAATCAAGTTCGGCTAAAGAACTCCCCACACTACAGTGGGGGGGGGGGTGCAAAAAGTGATTTTAAAAAAGCCCAACCCTCTTAGGACGGCAATGAATAGGTCCATCCACCACATGTATAAGCCAGTAAGTCTCCTTTCCACACATTTGCTTTCTAAACAGCCATGGATTTTCTCATTCAAAGAGTTTATAGACACCATATCCATTCTGCCAATTAAAATTACCAATCAAACAGAGGAAACATCAAGACTAGTGATTGTTTAGAAGATGGTGAAATAGAGTTTGAAATACAAAACCATGTTGTCGACGAACATCCTGATTCTCCACCATTGTGGACAACAAAGGAAGCAAGAGTTGCAACATATCAAGGTTCTGCATTGCTGCCATACTATCACCACAACAATTCTCCATCTCCCACAAGGAGATTGCAGGAAACTGCAGATAGCAGAAGGGCGCTTGTGGAGATGATTCCCGACATCCCTCAGTCTGAATGTGAAATATCTTTCAAAGATATTGTGGAAGCCAAGCAAAGTGTGGAAAATGTACAGCAAGAAGAAATAGAGGAGAGCTCTCAGAAATGTACAACTGAAGTTCAAATTGTTCGGAAGAATACAACCACAAGACGGGGTCTGGGATCACGGAGTGAAAGCATGGACAGTGGAGTTTTCCTGCTAAAGATGTATTTCCCAGCTTCTCTTGTCTCCAAGAATAAAGCTAAGAGAAGAAATTGCAGTGTAGCTTCAACAAGGCCATCGCTTCAAGAAGCTGATAGTTGTAATTGTACAAGCAGAAGGATAAGTAGCTTCAGTGGCAGCACACACAGGTAACTTTCAGTTTCTTCGCAGAATCCGCACAATAATAAACAAAAATTGAATGCTCTCCAATTAAAATTGCAGATCATGAAAATCAAAGCATACCATATTGTAGATAGTTTCAACTGCATCAATTCGAATGAGTTATAGTGTCAATGCAACAGCTTCATAACACACATTTCAAAAGGTATAGTATACATGATATTTCTAACTGTTCTTTTCTTGTTTCTATAGTCTATTCCTTAGTTTGGAAAAAGTGCCATGACCCATGCATGATATTTCTAACTATTCTTGTTTCTATAGTCTACTAGTTTGGAAAAAGTGCCATGACTCATGCATCTCCCTCATATGATTGTTTTGTGCCACCTATTTTTTTCCCTTACTTTTCGTCTTTTGATTGAGTGGAATGAAAATCAGTCAAGTGGTAAGCCCCAGAAAATGAGCCAGCATAATCTCCATTGCCAAATCCTTGTAATTACTTGATAAAATGCATAACATGAATAAGACTTCAAAACATTTACCACAAGATATAGGCACAGAATGATTGATATGGATTGGGCATGTACACCGCCATATACATATGTTATCTGAATTGAAATAAAAAACCAAATTTCAGTTATGCAATTGTGAGCTCCAAACCGAATTTTGAACTCATTGACTTACCTGCTGTGTTTTGGCAGATTGCTCCGGAGTTACTTCCTAACTGGTTGGGCATACTCCAACCCACCAAAATGGATATCAAGAAGAAAAAGGGGATGCCTCTTCTGAGTAAATAGCCATAAAACCATGGCATAAAGAGAAATACAAACTGATGGTGTCAACAAGATACATTTGCTTGGGGCTTATTTTCAATTATTTGCTAGTAACAATTTAATGTTCAAATGCTGATGCAAGGATGGAGAAATCACAAAGATTGGAGGCTCGTTCAACTGATCAAGATATACGAGAGGGTTACAAGTTCACGGTTGGTTATCAAGTATTACATTTCCATGTATTTGCTCTTCTATTTACACACAAACTGTTGCAAATAAATCAAGCAAAATTACGCAAAAGAGTAAATCTGGACTTCAACCAAGGGACTTCCGAACTCCCAAAGCAACGGAATGTTTTGCACTCTATTCATCATTCCCTTCATATCAAATGATCAACAATTGTACAAGAGACCAGAGAACAACCTGGAAATGTCTCAAGCTATCCTGATAGAATTTTGTACCATCTAGTGCGACCTAAAAGTTACATCACTAACAGTTAAACCTGAGAGTTGTTGCTCTTTTGTATGTTTAACAGGTTTTCCACTGCATATTCACATGACAAAAGCTTAGAACTAAACTTTTGTGCATACTATACTAAACATGCTACCAATTTGTTAATTATCTTGTTCATCTTGAGTGTCCTGCAAAAGAACTCCCCTTACTTTTGCCCTGCAAAATGACAATTTTGAATGTGTAACTGAAATAGACAGTAAATTTGGCATATAACCAGTCTATGTTAAATTCTCTTTGTCACAACTAAATAAATGAGTTTTAGACAAATTGTTAAATATGATAATGACCTGCGATATGTTGGTACGACTCGGCTAGAGACTTTTGTTGAGGCAGTGGTTTGCGTTGCTTGCAGGTCTGCACTTCAAGGAATGATGTTATATATGTACACAAATATACTAATTTCCTGTTTTTCTCTTTAATGAAAAAATAAAGGCAGATGACAGTGCACCTAAAATAGAAAGGTCAGAGGTAAAATATCTTATGGTGTGCATTATCAATTCTCAACTGTGCGATATAGAGATTAATGTGTCTAATTATGAAGAATACGCCTTCCATCGAAACCAGAATCCAAGTTGCAGAACAAGTGACTGGCATCACCTTTGTCCTCTTCTTCTCTTTTTCTTTGTTCCTTCAGTTTTTTACCCCACAAAGGAGGACCAGTCCGTATAATACTTACCTGAAGAATCTTGTGTGACATCTGAGGTTGATTTATCAGATGTCTTCTGCAACTTCTGCCTTTTGGAGAACAGTACTGAATCAAGCTGCCTCTGGAGAGATTCACTCTTTTCCTGGACGACATGAAAAGAAGCAAGAAGTTTATATTTCAAATATTTGAAATATATTGGTGTAGCAATAAGACATGACAATCAGCTCCTGTCGTGCATAACAATTACAAACACGTCCACTTTGATTTTGTTTTGATGATTGAAGTATTAACATCAAGTACATTCACTTGACTGTTTATTCTGGAAGGAGGGAATATGATAGAACCACGGTGGAAACCCATAATTTTTAAAATCAAATGTGCCTAAGTTAATATGTTACTCGGTAAATAATCTCATTGGACCAACAATCTTACAAATGAATCAAAATAAGTTCAGATAAAGACATAATCCGAAATTATTAACACACCAAGAAGATAAATGAAGACCGAAGCAGATCAAAAGAAATGCATAACATTTTATGTGTGTTCTTGAATGGTGGTCCAGCATAAAGTACAACCAAATGAAAATAAGTAAAACTGAGTGACAGGTACCTAGCGCAAGAAAAGAGAAACAAGACTAGCAAATGAATATAGAAAATGAGATGCATACAAATTACGCCCTATTACTAAGAAAAGTCTCTAATACGTGTGCAAGCCACAGGCACCATCTATTTCAATAGAAAAGTAAGAGAATATAAAGTGGAAGTGGAATGTCTTTTATTAACAAATTTGACAGGTACGCATCTCATGGCAAAAGAGAAAACAAAAAGGACATAAGAAAAAGTTGGGCACTAAGGAATAAGAGGTTATTTCACATCTATTGTACATCTAAGTAATATGGAAAATTAGGCATGACATGAGACATGATCTTTCGAAGATACAGCTCATGTTATAGTTATACCTCATTTCTTTTTTAACCTTTTTCCCTTTGTTCCACTCATGTTTATTGAGTATTTGAGAAGGCAAGAGTGCTTACCAAGAATAATGTTGACAGAGACTAGGAGAAAAGGGCTTAAAGCTGAATAGAACATCAAAAAGTATATAGATTGCAAGTTCTAGAGTTGGTCAAGGAGCAGGGTGAAAGTAAGATTGGGCATGAAGAGAGTGCCACAAAAGAAAAATTTTAGATAACGTGAGTATATGGTCCAACAAGATGGCGAGATTATGTTAATGTGATTCACATAATCAACGTGAGATGGATAGATTTTGCAATCAGAAAACATCCTTAGAGTTAACAGGCTAGTATTATAAAATAGCAATAAGATCAGCTTTACTGCATGCACTTGGACTGGGCAGTGAAATGTTACCATGCTCAAAAGATGTCAGTGGCCAAAGTAAAAATGCTGAGATGGAGATGTGGCAACACTAGGCACAACAAGCATGAAACTAAACAAGGCAATAAACTCTCAACAGGAATGTCTAGCTTCATCTATTCATATAGCCAACCCTATGGACCACAGGGATATAAGGTTTCTTTGGTAGCTTTGATTATTTCTTCCCTAACCCAATGAGGCTCCCAACAAGGGAGGAGCAAGCCTTGAAAGAAAGATCAAGTGAATCTTCAACATATCCTCCAAAAATGATACCAATTTTCATGGTTGTAGCAAACCTTGATCTACTCTAAACTCATAAAGCAAACCCCTTGATAGCACATCTAACGGCAAATACAAAGGTATAAACAGAACCCAACAGTTCCATTGAAAAGACATCACCTTTCAGTAATCTATTTTGCAAGACAACAGCTTCACATGGACACACCTCATCTCTTCTACACAGCTGAAAGAGTAAAGTTAGAAACAAATGTGATAATGACATTGTAACGCCCAACACTTCACTAGGATCTAAGTCAATGAAAATGGTGCTAGCGTGTCTCAATCATAAAAGACTGTCAATGGGCCAGGTCATTTTTTATATTTCATTAGGGGATTGCCACTTCCATAGCACCAATCCAAAAGAATACTTTTTGATTTTAGGAACTGGTAGGACTGAGTTCTCGTTCTTTCACAGCAAACTGCCTCTCATGCAATCTAGACCAAAGGAGATTACCAATGTCTCATGACAATCAACAACATCAATATGCACCAATATATAATTCTGAGAGTTGGATTATGGGGTAATATTACAATTATGTGCAAACTGAGAACTAGTCTCATCATTAGTTTGAAAAGATGTAACATAAGAGTAGCATCAACTGTAAAAAGGAGTACTGTAACAGCATAAGATAAGAAGCATAAACATCAGATCAATGGCTAATGTAGGCCACAATTAGTAGAGTTACCCTACTGGACATACCTGCTCAGCAGCCAAAATCTTTGTCACCTGACAACACCGTGCTTGCTCTGCAAGATAAATTGAGGGATAGCAATCAGATATACTACTCTAAACAACACTGGGTACCAGAAAACTTATCCCACACAGATGCAAATCTGCATGTTTCAATTGATGCAAAACTATAAAACTTTAGCAGCTAAGTGCACAGATGAAAATGGCCTATTATTCTGATGGAAAGAAAACCAAGGATTAGCTTTTCTGGAAATCTCCAAATGAACAAGTACAGAAAAATCTTTCATTTTCTTATTTCTTATTTTACTATGTCCAACTCTATGTATTCCTCTATTCATATAGTACGTCGAGCATACAGAAATAACTATAACAGAGTTTCTCTTATTCCAATTAACCGCTACTTTAGGAGGAACAATTTCGTGCAGTGCAAGTGATTAAATAACCATCTTTGTAGCTCCAAAATGTTTCAATTTATGCTCCTTCCTATTATAAGGATCTACAAAAAGAGATGTACGGCCTACTAAGGCTACTATTAAATATTTACTTGTGAGTGCGGCAAGTTCTTCTATTCTAGTTGGTTTCTCTTGGCCATAGGGTTTCCACTCCCTAAATTGTCCCATCCCTAATCTCCCCAAAAGAAAGAATGAAGCTGAAAATGAAAACAAATCATTCAGAACGGAAAGAAACTAAATATAGGTGTTCTGGAAAAACCAAAATCCAACAGTGTGTAGCCAAACCAAATCCCAACAGTGTCTAATCAAAGAAGTGGATCTGCTTCATCGAACAAATAAATACAAAAGAAAGTTAAGATCATACATCGTCCTACAATCAATCCCACGAGGCACTGCCTATCACCTAAAATGGATATTCTATCTATGCCTGCACAGTAAAATAAAAGAATACTGTGGAGACCATAACTTCTGCATCAATTAGTTCTGAGTGCAAGTAAAACCTATACTGCACAAACAGAATGTGGTGCGTGTGGAGAGGCAGAAGGACATGATGAACAATATGCTTCATACATGAAAGGTGTTAGTCAGGAAATTGACAAAAAAATTTTATTCTTGACAAAAGAAAAAGGCTGTCAAATTTGCAACAGCTTTCTAACCGAAAGGATCTCTGCGGTTACGAAATAAATTCCAAATTAATAGGATGGGCATACTTCCAATCATCTGTTCAAAATTATTCCCAGTTCTTTACGGCTTACATAGAGTTTTCATCTTATTCCAAGGCAAAGTGATATTGGACACAAATTACACTCCACAACTTTCAAATTCAAAATCATGGATTGACATGGCATAGATTTACAGTAAGTTTGAATTATAAATGATGTCATGTAAATAGTGTCAAATGAGGGACCATGCAGAAGTTCTTAAATTTTTAATTCAAAATTTAGAAAGCAGGAGCAAAAAGAGTGTCCCACAAGGGGAGGTTCAATATATTTTGTCATTAAAATGGCATAAAGAAATTTCTGGTAAAGATCATCGCATTACTTGATCAGAAACATAAATTTCACAGGTAGCTTGAGATGAGAACACAACCATTTATCAGTAAGTTACGTGTTCTTTTAAATGCTTTGAACAGCTCCAGCGTCATATTAGCCCTTGCCTCACTAGCAGCAGCATCAACAAGTTTAGTAAGAGAAATCGAGATTCTTGGCATTCCCTTGGCTTTTTGAGCAATTAATTTGGCATAGGCAACAGCTGAATTACACAATGACATAAAGAAGTCAGAGGATGGCCATATTATGAAGGTTGACGATAATACACAGAGAAAAAGTCATGTAGGAAAAAGCTATGTTTCAAATGCAAAGACAAGATGAGATTATTCAGCTGTCTATATATCTGGTACCATCCTGCAAAAGCAGAAAGATTCTTCAAGAAGCCATGCATCTTGAAACCAGATAAGGGCTAGCAGAGAATTCTATTGTAGTCAAAGCTAGAGATAGTATTAACTGCAATAATTGTTTATACAATAAGGCATATTCTCTTGAACTTCTTATCCAGACTTGCAATTGCAGCCACAAAATCAGAGACAAATTGATTCTAACATATCAAAAATCATTTTAACAAATAGCAGAAACATCTATGGTCAAATAATCAGAGAACACTTCTAGTTTTGCTAAGTCAGCAAAAAAAGTTTTAATTAAAACAAAAAAACTTTAAAACATTTACAGTCAGACTGCAAAAGCCTTGCTAGAAGGTCCTGAAAAAGTATATCATTGAGAAAGTCCTAAAAGAGAACATCATTTAGGTTGCCACAACCTCACGTGCTAGTTCAAGATTGAAAGCCAAAGCTAGAGGAAAATCAGCCATCAGTGTGGAAAATGAGGTGTTCTAGCCTCATCTCCCTCCTCCTTTGGGAGGATGATGCTTCAACAACCTCAAGCAAGGAACTTAAGGAAGCTTTTGAAGCCTTTTTCTCTAAAAATGGGGCTCTCCACGTCAACCAGAGCTAAAATCTCAACCACTCAAACGTCATAAAATCATGCAAGCAGAGCAACCGAGATGGAACCACAAAAATTTTCAGCACTAGGAAGGCAATGATCGTGCTCAGATACAAGGCATAAAAAAAGGCACAAATTATATATAAATCACCTCCAGATTTTGAATGCACCTCCAAAGCAAGCTTTACATCTTCAGACTTTAAGGAGGCTATCACATAATCTACAAATTCTGACCACGAGCCCCCTATTCCAATCATATCTCTCTGTTTAAAAGGGGAAAAAGAAAAATCAACAACAACAACTTCTTAAGATCAAGACAAGTAAACTCCTGAAAATATTTTTGCAAAGAAAGGCTGCCTACAAATTACAATAACAATAACAACAATAATAATAACAATAACATTAACAACAACAACAATAATAACAATAACATTAACAACAACAACAACAACAATAACAATAACATTAACAACAACAACAACAACAACAACAACAACAACAACAATAATAATAATAATAGAGACAAAGGAAAGAATGGAGAAAGCAACCATGTCTTCCAGCTGCTGTGTGGACTTAAGGGCTTGCCAAGTGTTGGAGTGGAAATCAGTGACGCAAACGGCGAGGGCAGAATTGTCATTTCCAACGCCATGGACGTAAAAGAAGAAAGGCTTCGACTCCTCCTCCACCTGCTGCGGCTCCACCTCCACTTGCCCAAATATGGCTTCCATTTCCTCAAACCCACCTCCCATTTCCCTCCTCTTTTTCCCTTTTTTCCTTTTTTCCTTTTTTTTCCTCTTAATTTTTCCCTTTTCTGAAAAAAAAAATAATTATATATATGAATGTTAAATTATTTGTTTCATGTCCATAAAAATTTTAAAGCCTGTTTCTTGTATACATACGTAGGCATATTCATGTGTATAAACCTGGGTCGTACATAAAAGAGAAAGACTCATCAGATGATTGAAGAAGAAGAAGAAGAATACCTTTTTTCTTTTTCTTCTTTTTTCGGTTCTATCTCCTTGGACTGCAAGCCTTCTCGTCTAAAACTTGCAGAGGAATCTCACGGGGTGCTTGCAAGTGCTTATTTGAGGAAACAATTTTTTTTTTATCCTCATTTTGAAATTTTATAACAAATTTATCCCACTCTTTTAAAATCATTTAAAAAATGCTCTTTTCGGTAAATCAATTACTTATCATCTGTCACGTTGCTAGCAGAAATCTCAAATAACAGTAATTCATTTACCGTATGACACATTGTCAGCAGAAATCTCAAAGAATGGTAAGTGACCTGCTGGCCACTGCACCCATTGGATATCATTAAACGGTAAGTCACCTACCGTTTCCGTAAATGGCCTACCGAACCTAAATGGCTTAACGCCCTATATAAACTCCACTCCTTCATTCTCGAAAGGGCCAACATGCCCAATCCAAAATTGCAATTACCCATATATAATCCGCCCAATCTTCTTCATTCTTGAAACGCCCAAAATCTCTAATTCTCTTCTGCACACACATGCTTCTATACTATTCTCTAATATTTTTTAATCAGTCAAAAAATATGAATGAATACAGTCACTGTTCTTTTATATTGCAGCAGGCAAAAAAATTAGTGGCCCTTACAATGTCGATTCTAAAACTACGAAGCTTGTTCGTAAGGTCCAAATAAAACATGAAACGTCTTACAATGAATTCGTTTATGGCGTCTATGAGAAGCTTAATTTGCATTATGGCATCGACAGGGTTGAGTTATCTCATCGTTTCCAATCGGGGGTCATATAGTCACAGTATCCATATTTTAGCGAGGTGGCAATCAACAATGATGAAGATTTGATAGACATGTTTCGGATGGCTTGTGATCATAATAACATGAATAATGCCCATGTTATTATTAAAATAAATGCAGATGGCATATACATCCTGCAACGAATCAGTGATTTCCACTATGATGGTATTGTTCCCGACTTGAATGTCGGACCATCACATTACAACAATGCTGGGTTCGACATAGCAGGGACATCTCATGGCGTAAGGGTGGACTTGAATATAGACACATTTCGGTCTGAACCCAATGAAGAAGATGAGGATATGGCCTTGAACGAGATGATGCCTGATACGATGATGATGATGTCTTGGGTGGCAATTTAAACCCTGGGAACATAAATGCTGAAAGTGAGGGGCTATCTGGTGGTACGGGATCCAGTGGTGGTGCAGTACCGATGTCTAGGGTATTTGAAAATACAGAGTTCTATGTCGTTAGTCAAGAATATTATATGAATAGTATAAAAAAGTACAAAGCGCACTTATTTTGGGATGAGAATAAAAAGCAATTGGCCAAAGGAATGGTTTGCTCGTCTAAGAAGGACGTAATTTGGGTGGTTTAGATGTACTCGGTAAAGGTACAACATGAGTACAAAGTCAGAAAGTCTGAACCAGATTATGGCTTGTTTGTTGCATAAATGCTTCCAACTCTAGACATCCATGTAGGTGGGAACTGTGCAGATATTCAAAAATCCACGCACCACTAGTTTGAAGTAACAAAGTATTGAGGCCTGCATAATTGCTTCGGTGATAGAAGAAGGTCCGACCATAAAAATGTTATCGTTACGCTAGTCGAATCTACGGTTATGCATTTTGTAAAACACAAGCCTGATTTCGATATGGGTTTTGTACGAGCAAACATTAAGGACACCTTTCACATGGACATTTCATACAGAAAGACATGGCGTGGCTAAAATAAGACCATCAAACTGGTGTACGGCAATTGGAACGAGTCATACTAGTTACTTCCACGGTTTTTTAGAGCTGTCAAGGCAACAAATCCGAGGATAGTTGTAACATACAAGTTCTTCCAAGGGTTGATGCAAGGAAACAAAATTTTCGATTATGTGTTTTAGGAATTTACACCATGTATTGCAGCGTGGAAGCATTGTCGTCCAGTGCTCTTTCTTAACGATACTTATTTGCAAGGTCAATATAAGAGGCATCTTCTAACAGCATTGACAACTGGTGCGAACGAGCGGATCTTACCGCTGGCATTTGCAGTTGTCAATGCAGAGAAAACTAATAGCTAGCCATGGTTCCTTCAACATGTACGGATACATTTTCTCCAAGATATGGAGGAGATTTGTATAGTATCTAATAGACATGCAAGAATTTTTACTACCATGGATCATATCTTATTTGATAGGCAATTGTAGGTGAAGGATCGAATATACGTAGGGCACCTTAAAAGCAATGTCATGAAATAGTTTCCACAACCAGTATATAAAGGACTTATGTTGGAGAGCTAGCAAGGAAAATCAAGTTCGCAAACATGTAGAAGTACTGCAAAAAATTTTGGAAGTTGACCCAACACTAAGAGGGGCTGGTGGACGGGCATACGACTATCTCACCAACATAGAATGGGAGATGTGGATGCTGTGTGTTGATGGAGGTTATTGGTGGGGAATGATGACGACAAACAGTGTGGAGTATTTCAACGGTGTCCTTGTTAGAGTGAGGTATTTGCTTATTACAGGGTTAGTATTGCACACTTTTATAAAGTGTGCCGAATACTTCTACTATCGGTCTATAAATGCGAGGCACTTAGTAGGACAAGAATTTGTTATCCCGATTAGAGAGAGAGAATTGTTTGACAAGTGGGAGGCAAAGTCACACCTTCATAACATGCTCCATTTCACTATGAAACAGGTACAAAACAGTTTTGCCGGTTACCTGAATCGTACACTAACAAATGTCCTATACAAGTGGTCAAGTTTTAAAAGAAAACATGTACCTGTAGCAAGTGGACAGCTTATCATTTGCCATGTTCGTATGCCCAAACATTAGCACACTATTTGAATGTAATATCATCAAACTTGTTTCGAATTGAATATAAGGTTGAAGCATACAAGGCTACATGTTCAATCCCATTTCAACCATTAAGACACGTTGATTATTGGCCTGAGGCCCCTGCATGGTAGTTGTAACCTAATTTAGGACAGTTGTGGCAGAGAAAGAAAGGACCCGCCGGAGATAGACGCATCCATAATAAGATGGATCATTCAAACCAAGGTGTTTAAATTGCGGTCAACTGGGTTGCAACGTCGCCAAGTGCCCCCCCCAAAATCAAACTAACATTGCAACATAATAGTTGTGATAAAGTTTGTCTCTAGTGTAACCTTGTTATAATATTTGATATATGTGTAGCGTATTGTATTGAATATGTGTAATGTTTAAAGCATTGAATTGCTTTAATGTTCAATTTATTTTGGGCTGTAATGTTTGATGTATTCAATTGTTGTAATGTTGGTGCATTAGTAGTTACGAATTCCAAACTGTGAATCATGTTAAACTTGTTTGATAAAAGTAAACAAGTAAGGATAAATTACATAAACGAATAAATAAACAAGATGTCATGTCCCCCATGCCGGGGATGTCCCTTCTTTGCGTAGTACGATTGGACTCGTTCTGGCTACACATTTTGCAAGGTAGCTGGGCACTTCCCTGCTCGTTGTAGTGGTAAAGTCTCGGGCATGGCCTGTTGCTCCCCACCCTGCTCCTCCTGGGATAGGGCAAGATAGTCTTCAACGCGCAGGAGGGAGGCAAATGACTCCACATCACCATGTCCCCCTAATTACGCATACTAGGTCCCCATCGGTGCTGCGAAGGGCATGTCCATCTGCGTCGACTCATACACAAATGGAGATGACATGGATAGCCGCAAAGGAGCAGATAAGGTCGATGTAAATAAAGGACTGCCCTCACTAATTAGGGTACACTGCATGTAGGATGATCCAATAGGCCCCGACTGGGTCCACTGTGTCAGCTGGGATGGCTACGACCATGATATGGGTTGTAAATAATATGGCTGGTGGCCCCACTGGTAAGTCGGGATAGGCTGCTGCGGGGGGGTGTGGGCCCACTGGTATAACGGTGAAAGACACTGTGGGGGTGTATGGGCCTACTACGCATAGTATATCGGAGCCTACTGTAGAGGTGTCTGGTTCCACTAATACATAAAGGGGCGGCTGAGACCACTACCTCGGAGGCACTGGCTGGGTCAATGTATCCGACAACTCAAAATATGAAGGTGTGGCCAATATGTCATCATGGCACGTCTACTCCAATGCCCGCTACATCTAGGTCACCACATAATCTCTCTGCCCAGAAACACTCATGCGCCAACGTACCCTGGGTGTACTACTGGGACGTGCAAAGCAGATGGTGAAATGCACGTCCTATCATCGAAGCCTACACAACATATATAGTAAAAAGTTTGAATTCATATTAGAAACACTGACAGATACACGAAGTATCTATAACCAATTTGTTACACTTACCATAAAATGCTCGTCCTGTTTGTACCCAAATAGCCCCCACGATAAGGAACCTGAGACATGGATAATGGAACGGCGTTGGTACCAATGCATATACTGCTATAGGTGTACCGAATATGGCCTATCCTCGATGACACCGTTCATGATAACTACCTGGGCATTGGCCCACCGCGTAGCCAATTGCTCCACGTCTAGTTGCTTTAGCACCTCCTTACCTTTCAAATGCATCTAGGATACGAATAGCTCACGTGCGTCTAGGATCAGTTGACGCATTCCAAATTGTCGCATCACACAATCAACTCGATGCCATTCAACCACTCCACCACATATCAGAGGTACCTTGGTCCTTCACCATTCCAACCCTTATGTACAGTACTCTGGTAGCTCCGCGAGAATGTCTTTAAATGGCTGCCAAATAAACTATGATGTAAAATTAGAAAGATATAAAAAGTTAGCTATATTTCTTTAACATTGAAATAAATGAAACATACGGCCTAAATTACCTAATCAAAACAAACCTGGTCGGGTTGCAGCTGGTCAATCACATCACGATAAACTAGTAGGCCCTCGTTGGACGTGTCCCTAAACTCCTTATCCATGAGGTACATCGCCCCAAATGGCTTACCCGGTAAGTTCCAACCAAGCTCCACGGCGTGCATCCTGCTTTAGATGTCCCTAGGCCTAGGCTCAAGGAATGTGGGCTAGAAACAATTAAACCTATCACATATCTGCCATTACAAATAAATAGTAACATTAATACAATAATGAAATCATATATATGTAACATACAAAAAAAAAACGAAGTGACTGATGTTAACACGTGTAGCCGGGTAACTCCGCCACACAAGTATGTCCTATAGGAATAAACGCACATATTGAACTGTCTATACAAATGTGCAAGCACTACAGTGCCCCAATTCATTTCCTTCACGACCTCAAGATCCCATAGTAAAAGCAACCAGTTCATGTTCCCCCAACTACCACTAGCATCAGCAAAAAGGTGGCAAACTATGTAGCCGAACATCAATAAATAAGCATGCTGCATTACTACTTACTGCATCACTGCCAGGATTCTGCTGATGAGTCATCTGATATAACTTCTTCACCTCAGACAGCCTAATTTTCTTGGTTCTCAGCTCCATATGTGCCTCTCTCACCGAAATACCACAAAGGTCCTAGAAAAGCCCAGCCCACTCACCGTACTCTTGCCTCGTGGTATCTAAGTACAGAATGTGAGCACCAGATATGGGTAAACCCCATAAGACAGCCACATCCTGTAAGGTAATAGTAGTCTCTCCAATGGGTAAGTGGAATGTAAGTGCCTATGTCCGTCATCTCTCCACGACGGCAATTAATAAGGCATGGTTGAGTTCATACCAACCTAACTTATAACACCCATAGAACCCTAGATGCGCCAAATCTTCCTGAACATATGGGTGCTCAGGGCTATGGAACAAGTACACGTCTCCTCGTTGTGTGCGCAACTCTTTTGACGTAGTGTCCCTCGTCAAAATCTGAGTCCTATGCTGGGCATAATATACCAATAAGGATACATCCTGAGGTCTAAGGCGGACACACATGATGTATCCTACCATCAAACAAATAACATCCGTAAATAATATTAAATTCCTAATCGAATAAATTATGTTAAATTGCTAATAAATTATACAAAATTACTAACAAATTGCAATAAAATAATATAATTTCTTTAAAAAATAATAGTAAATTTCTTAATTACAAAAAAATTAAATTAAAATAAATTCCTAATCAAAGAAACTATATTAAATTCCTAATAAATTATATTAAATTCGTGATCAAATATCTTATATTAATTTTTTAATAAATTATATTAATTTTATAATCAATTAAACTACATTAAAATCTTAATAAATTATATAATATTTCTAATAAATTACAATCAATTATATTAATTTCCTAACAAATTACATTACTTTTCTAATGAATTAAACTACACTAAAATCCTAATAAATTATATAAATTTTCTAAATACTGAAATTGAAATAATTATACTAATCTATACATAAAAAGAAACTATATTAAATTCCTAATCAAATATCTTATATTAATTTTCTAATCAATTAAACTACATTAAAATACTAATAAATTATATAGTATTCCTAATAAATTACAATCAATTATATTAATTTTCTAATCAAATAAACTTTATTAAATTCATAATAAATTATATTAAATTCCTAACAAAATATATTATATTAATTTTCTAAAAAATTATATTAATTTCCTAATAAATTATATTAATTTTCTAATCAAATAAACTACATTAAAGTCATAATAAATTGTATAAATTTTCTAAATGCTAAATTGTAATAAATTATATTAATCTGTACATAAAAGAAACTATATTGAATTCCTAATCAAATATCTTATATTAATTTTCTAATCAAATAAACTTTATTAAATTCATAATAAATTGTATTAATTTCCAAACAAAATATATTATATTAATTTTCTAATAAATTATAATTCTCTTATCAAATAAACTTTATTAAATTCCTAATAAATTGTATTAATTTCCTAATGAAATATATTATATTTATTTTCTAAAAAGATTCCTAATAATTTTGAAAATTATATTAATTTCTTAGCCAAATAAACTATATAAAAATCCTATATTCCTATAATTTATAATTTTCAATATATTTGTACTTTTTAATAATAATAAATTATTAAATTTGCATAAATTCTTACTAACAAATCAAATATTCGATTCTAAAAAATTTCTAAATATCATAAATTTTCTAAATTCTTTGTAAATTTTCTAAATCCTATAAAGTTCTAACTAAAAAAAAGTCATACATTAGAAAAATATGTTAAATATCATAAATTCTATGTTCATAAGATAAATAAATTACTTAACTTGCTACAAAATAATGAAATTCAAAATATATACATATACAATATTCATATACATGTAAATAAACACACATATATATAAAAACATATATAGTTATACACATATGAGTGTAACATGTGCATACACCGTATACATATGTACATACTGTATACATTACACATATACATATGTATGCATATTAACAACACATATATACACATAAAAAATCAATATATAACAAATAAAAATGAGAGAGTTTAGAAACCTTACAAGTAAAGACATTTCCTTGGCTTGGGGTATAAAGTTTTTGCAAAGAAAAGGCTTGGGATGGAATTATTTTCAGGTGGAAGCCAAAAGGTCGTGGGGGAAGGGAAAGAGCGAAGAAGGAAGAAGAAATGGGGAAGGGAAAGGGGTTAGTATATAAGAGTCATTTTCAGTAGGTGACTCACCCATATCCATTAATGACGCAACGACTTCGTTTTTTAAATTTTTTCAAAATTTGGGATTTTCAAACGGTAAGTCACCTACTGAAACGATAGATGACCTACCGAAAAGACCAATTTTGAAACAATTTTAAAAAGGAGGGTAATTTTGCCATAAAATTTCAAAATCAGGGTAAAAAAAATTCCCTTATTTGATGCTTACAATTATTTTTAAAAAAAACTTAATAAAAAGGAAAGAGTAAATACCCACTGGCCACGTTTGCTTTGCTTGACACTTAATCTCCACATTTGTAAACACCCACGGTTGCTCTGCTTGACACTTTATGTTCACATTTTGATTTGGACACTATGTGTTTACTCTCTTTGATACTTTAATCTCCATATTTTAATTTGGACACTTTAGTCCCTTAGTTTTGACTTAAGCCATGCCGGTACTCCAATTCCCCTACAGATTTTAGTGTTTTACATAGAATAAATACCTTAAGTAATTCTTTATGTTTGCTTAATTGACACTTTGATCCTTCACATTTCATTTTAGACATTTTAATTCCTTAGATTTGCCTGGATTGAAACTATTAATCCAATTTTCAAATTCTGTCGAATTTTTAATGTCTTATACATATGGTTAGCATGTGAATGGTTTTTTTCAAATGTTTTATGTCATGTCTTGTCCGTAGAAGCTTTGTGTTCAATCAATTGTTTTACGCATGATGGTTAGTAAGAGTTGTTTCAGTCTATGGTGGTTGGTCCGACCTTAATCACTATAAATTCAAGCAAGAAGCTTGTCAAAATACAACAGCTAATCTTTAAACATTTGCTATCCTTCTCTTTAAACATTTCATATCCTTCTTTCATGTTCTTTTTGTAATTCCAGAATCATTTAATTTTTCACCATAATCATATTCTTTGTTTAGAATATGAATTTGAATTATCGATGCATTGTATATGTTGATAATTTTGACTCCCATAAGGATGCAACATTACTTCTACTATTATCCAATAAAAATGAACAACTTAAGAGTAGATAGAATTTTCGTCCTAGTTCTATTCTTGGCCATACTTATGGCAAGATAGGATACAAGGTCACAAACAACTTTATCATGATTACTTCTCAAAAGATCATGTTTATCCTTTGAATGAGATTCTAAATGAGTCATTCATTGTTTTGACAAATTCATTTGCTATCTAAGCATATGAAAACAAAATTCTGCTGGTCATTAGGGTTTGCCTTCTTAGCAAAACGTCACAGTAGCATTAAGGATTGTTGCCTAGAAAATGAATCCAAGAGTGGGTGAATTGGATTAATGGTACAAAATACACAATAAAACTATTTTCAAATTTACCAAGTAATCTATGATTTTAGTAAAAGATGAAACAAAAAATAAGCAAGTAAACACTTAATTGTAAAGAGTTTGAGGGTTTAGAAGATCAAATGCAGCGTTAGAGTGGTTGGAACTCCCAAAGGCCTAGTCCACTACCTAAAGTCTCCCCTTAGAATTTCAAAATTGTCACTAGTGAATTAGTTTCATGCTTGCTGTGGTGTAGAACAATGATCAAAACCTTTGCTTCAACACAAGGACCACAAGTGTTAACCGAACACTTGAGGATTTCAACCTTTTACTCTTACAAGGATGATCACACACCCTAGTCTACCCAAAAGTGAGCACTCAACCAATGCAATAGTGAAAAAATTAGGTTTACAAAATTTCAAGAACAAGAATATAAGAAGTATAAATACATTCCTATATTGCTCAAAGTGGAAGCAACTTATGAGCTCCACAAACTTGATCAATGGCAATGAATGCAGAGATTTAATGCAATAGAGAGCTTTAATGGTATTGTATAGCAATGGAAAATTGAGATCAAGTTCTTGAAATGTTAGAGAGAAAGAGATACTTTGATAATACCAAAAAGTTAATCCTCCAATGGCTAGTTAAGTACTATGCACCAAGTCATGTGGTAACGACCTTAATCACATTTTTCATTTTTACAGCTAATATATGATGATTATTTGCCTTTATGTATTATAATATATTTGACTTGTATTACTACTTTCATGTTAAATATTAATCACTAAATTTTTTTTTAACATGCGAATTATTGCTTAGAAATAACATGTAACGACACTTTGACAGAGTGAAAGAAAACTTTCATCATTTAGGGTTGACTAATGACATCAATTACTCACAAATAATATTTGTTTGTAAAATTTAATTCGTGTTAAAAAAATTCTAAAATTTTATATTATTAGACGCAAATATTATTTTATAAAACTATTGGATTTAGTGGGTCCACCATAAGGGGTGCTTAATTATCTAAAGGCTATTTTAGTTTACTTTGGTAACTACTATGTAATCCTTAATATATTAGGATTAAGGCACATTGAGGAGGTGCTAATAAGTATAAATAGTGCATTATTAACAATACGATGATTGAGTTTTTTTTATTGTATTCCCAATATATCATGTACAAGAACTCTGAGAAAAAGCCTACAAGAATTCTCCAATAGCAAAGAGGGGATTTAGACTATGGAGACAAGGAGATTCATCCAATATATCGTGAAGATCTCTATTGATCAATAATTTTAAGCGCAGTTTGTTCAGAATTAGATCTTGCTTCTGCATTCAAGAGAAACCAATAAGTCTCCTAACTTTGTATTTAATTATGTATTGAATTATATATTCCTTCAAAAGCAAAACACAATTTATAATCAGAAATAGATAAAAAAAAATCAATGCACAAAAATTAATTTAGTTAATTTTTATAAACTACATAGTATAACTATATTTTCATCTTGAGATCTTTCACCTCAATATTTATATGAAATATGTTTGAATATCGTATTTATTGCAATATGACATCACCAATTGCATATAGCATTCATATACAATGAAACTATAAAATATTCAAATATAATAATATATTATTATTTTATATTGCACGACAATCAATGAA
Organism: Cordia subcordata; assembly: GCA_028554755.1. Lineage (NCBI taxonomy): Eukaryota > Viridiplantae > Streptophyta > Magnoliopsida > Boraginales > Cordiaceae > Cordia > Cordia subcordata. The sequence continues at coordinate 1,527,409 of JAPTOF010000026.1, read as the reverse complement.
TTTTATATTTACTTCACATTTTTGCACTATAGTGTTCCCACAAATGCATTAATACCAATGCTTATGCTCACAAGATATCATCATTATTTTCTTCATTGACTATATCAGCAACCACACTTCACAGTTTATATAACTTTTCATTGAACATATTTCGTTACTTAGCTCCTACAACTAATATCATCACCCATTTGCATAACTACTTTTATTACAAGATCTTTACTTAGCTCCTACAACTAATATCATCACCCATTTGCATAACTACTTTTATTACAAGATCTTATGCTCACCAGATATTTAAGAAAATCTATAATTATCCTTTACTTTTAAGATATTTTATTTGTGCATTACAATAAATAATAGCTTTTACTTCTTAGTTCTTTTAATTTTTTTCGTATTCTTATATTATTTTCAATTAATTAAAAAATGTAATTTGTATATTCCTCTATTTTCTTCAATGAATTGGAATATGAAAACTGTATACTTTATTTTCTGCAACATTGTATTTTGTTTATTTGTTGAAAAAATTTTCTTACATTCTTGAATAAAGTTTTGTGATTGACTATTACATTTTATCAATTAATTTGATTTACATGTTGCAAATGTATTGATACCTTTAACATTAAACTATAAAGTTGTTAATAATAAAGTACCAAAAACCATTCACCACAACAATATTGGCAAACCCATAGATAAAATTTAATCCCACTATGACTATTTCATATAAGGAGGCCAAAGGTTTGTATCATCATATTATTATAACATTATCAACTATTTTTATCTTGTTTTTCAATTTTTATGTTATTCCTCAAAAAACTTTCTTTGATGGATATTTAACATTACACATCTTTCCTTTCTTGACATAATTTATGAATGTTAACATTGATGGTGCAAATTTATATCTTTCATGTTAAATGCTTTATTGTAGATCATAATGGACTCATTGCGTCATGAAAAAGCATACTTGGAGAAAAGAATACACTCAATTCATAAGCAACAAAAGCGTGACATTGCGATTTAAATAGAGTTATATTTAATCTTTTTGCGTATATATATATATATATATAACATTTTCTACTATTTTATTTATTTATTAACATATTTACTTTTACTTCTGTAGAACATGCTCCGTCACATTTTAATAATATTGATGACAATCATAAAGAAAAAGCAAACATCGACAACGTTTCCAATTAATCAAGTAATTTAAATTAATTGACTAACATTGTTATTTGTTTATTAATCACATTGAAAATTTTGAATTAAGTAGTTAGCTTATAATCATTCATCAATTTGTGATAAGTTGTGCAGTCATTCAAATCCTATTCAGTTCACGAGTAACATAACGCATCTTGCTCATCTTCCATTGTTCTTCTTCGCGTGACAATATTGCAGCTTTGTACAAAGAAAGTCGATTGACCACTATTATCAAAGAGAAATCCAAGTAGTAAATATGTTTCACGCATAATTTAATTGATTCTTTCACTACATTTAATAGTAATAGAACTTTTGTTTCTAACACTATACAAGATGATGTTAACAACAAGTAGGAGTGTCTTGTGTGTATGGAAACAGCTAGAGTAAGCCCCATATATCGCACGGGAGAAATGAGTATTTTTAATATTTTTATTTATTGGTAATAGTTAATTATATTTTTACTGTCTATGATAAGATAAAATGTAAATATATGGTAAAATTTAATTGCTGTTAAATTTTTAATACTAATAATTTTTTTAAAAAATATAATAATTGAATAACAGATATTTATCAGTGATTTCAACTGGGAGAAAATATAATATAAGAATTAATAACAAATTAGCCATTAGTCATTAGTGAAACTATAACTTTTTTTAACCGTTTATGATAAGATAAAATGTAAATATATTTGGTAAAATTTAATTGTTTTAAGTTTTTTATACTAATAATTTTCTTTTAAAAATGCAATAATTGAATAAATCAAATAATTATCATTGATTTCAACTAGGAGAAAATATAATATATGAACTAATAACAAATTACTTAATGGCCAAGTTTACTTGGTGCCCAAAACAAGAGAACAATGTTAATGGACAATTATACAAAAAATATGCTAACGACCTGCAAAATTTGTTACTTAAGAGAATTATAAAGCACCTTCTTTCAAAGTTGAGTAAATTGCAAAGATAACATACAATATCTTACTGAGATAGACATAGCAAAGGACACTATTTAGAAGCCAGATAAAAATCTAAAATAGCTAATGATCCATGTAGTTGTAGATTACATGTTTAGCCTTTTCAGATAGTACACTTACCACATAAAATTTATCCATGCCATCACAATATTTGCTATGCATTGAATTCCGTAAAGCTCCATTTGATCACAAAGCTACAACCAGATAACCAAAATTAGTATCTCATATTAGTATCTCGTACAATGGTAAGTAGGGGTGTGCTCAAGAATGAAGTGACTGATCTGATTGCAAATATTATGTCATCATCACATTTGTAATAACCAATAAGAAAGCTGAAAGTTTGAGAATTGGGTTTCACATTATCATCTTTCATTTGTTCGAACAACCTTTTTCTAGTAGGAAAGTTTTTCTGCAAAGAATTAGGCAATGGCAAAAGTCAAAAACAAGAGGTGTCAAAGAGGTAGAAAGCACAAAAAGCTTCAAGAGTCAATCTACCGGCTAGAAATCAAAAGTCTTAGAAGATACCACCAAAAAGAGAACTTGATTTCCAAATTACAAATAATCTCCTATGAAGAGGAAAAAAAAACCAGCAATTAAAGTAAATCACAATTAACATATAAGTTGAAGATAAAATATCCAGAAGTTGTTCCAAAGTCTGATTCCCATGGGCAAGCTTCTAATCATCTAGCTAAGGGTGTTGGTGGAAAGGGTTCGTAGATTCTTATTTTCTGAGACATTACGATCTCTGAACTAAGATAAACGTTAGGTTGTTCGCAATTAGACAATAAATAACTTAGTTGGTCTTCCACTAAAACATTAAAAGCAAACTTGATAGAAGAACTTATCACTTATGAGGGAGAAATTAGAAATTTAGCATTCTACAAAGAGTTCAACTACAAAGACTTCTTCAATGCAGCACACAAGCATACAGTTAGTGTGTCAATATTGAGTCAAAGGAAAGGTGTGGGCGTGGGCATGTTGTGGTGTTTCTAGGCAAAGAGGGGAAGGGTGTGGCAGGGCATGCATTGGAGTTGCTACCTCACACAAATATCCTTTTATTATGGCATTCTACACGCTGGGTGTACAAGGCAAATTCATTTGCTTCACATCACTTATCAGGTTTCATGCACCTTCAAACAGTGGAAAAGATAGAAAGAATAGGGAAATGACTCATATGTTATAGATAGCATTTATGAGAAAAGATAGAAAGAATAGGGAAATGTTATAGATAGCATTTATGAGGCACACTGACTACAGCATGTTAGCTTGATAACTGAAATGACAACTTCTATCTTTCATCTTTGTACTCAGACTTATCATTCTGATGTTTCATCATTTGGTTTCACTCCAAGGCACTTTATCATTGAACATATTCGATGAACCTGACATCATAAAGAAAATATAGATTTATTTCACTGACAAATTTTGCCAAATAAAGTTAAGACTTAATAATAGAAGTTTTTTGAGACATTTATTAAAATTGTGTATTATTATCTAACAGCATTTACAGATAATACAAGTACAAAACCAAACAAAATAACTGAGTTACCAAATGATAGTTGTAGCTTCCATCACATGCTAACAACATCAAATGGAATGTGTCTAGTGACAATGTGAAACCTACATCAAACATTTCATTAGATATATCAATTGCCTCATGGACCTAATGATTCAAATTGTGGTTAGAGCAATAGATAGATAGATGAATGAAAAACAGAAACCTATGTTGTGCAACAATTGACAACTAATGGAGAAAAATAACTACATCATACTAAACTACTAATAATATTATTTGCCGTTATAAATTGTGAAGTTACAGACTCATGTTAATAAATAAAAAGATAAAGTGATTAGACAAAATTAACTATATTGGGAAAAATGGAAAAAGAAGAGAAGAAAGAAACAAAAACCAAAGCCATAAACACACAAGCGCACAAGTATTCTTGATGCTAAATTGAACCTATGGCACTGAAAGAACCTCAAACTCAGTACTTTGACATTACAAAGTAGATCTCTTCATACCGTGCACAATTTGCAAGCATGCTTAGTTAGTATCTCATATTGTTCAGTTGCAGGTGCCATCTCCAATTTAGAATGCAATTGTTTGAATCTTGAACTTCTCCAACCTTTGATATCCAATAAGAAGAGATTCAAATATTAGTTGTCAAAAACTAGTGACCATCTTATTTTTCTCCAATTGCGTAATTAAAGCAACCTACAAAGTTCTTCAAGAGAGAGTTTTCTCTGCCCCTACTTGTCACCTTAAAGGTAGAAAATCCATAGAAAGACTAGCTATAGAAAGGAATATCCTATTTACTACAAAATTAGAATACTAAGAAGTCCCTCTCCGGGGAATTGTTTTCCACAAAGTTAAAACACAAACTAAATAATAATGTTTTACAAGAAAGCAGACTCGAGAATTTCCTCACGGTAGATACATAGTTATAGATGAAGTACGAAATGCTTGCTTCAAATTTACCTGGATTTAACAAGAAACAAAATTTCAAATGCATGAACATAATGTTTTAAAAAAATTCATATATGACATCACATTTAAAGCAAAATGCTTTTTAGGTTTTTGTTTTTCAAAACTTTAAATTCCTTCACAAAATTAGAATTACTCAAGGCATCTTTCTCATGTAGACCATTATGAATTTAACATTTGACATAGTGACTATGAATTTATTAATGCTTTTTAAGGCTAGCAAGCACTTCTATGCCAAAGATTCCCACGATTGTTTCCCAAATGACCTTAAGATATGATTATTGCAAATTATAACTCTTCTTAGGTAAGAAAGTATTAATCCCATCAAGAGCTCTTTATGATCTGGCCATAGATAATTTCTTGCAATGTTAGATAAGAAAATGACTCACTATTAGTTTTGTTAGCCATTTCATCTAAAAACTAAAGCTACTCACACGATCATGACACATAAATAGTTAGAAGAACTGACCATAACAATAGTTTTGGACAAACATAACTAAAAGTACTAATTGTAGTCTAATAATTAATAGTTCAAGTACCAAATTATGGCTATTACAATGCAGTATTGCTATTTGTGATCATGAGTATTAGAGATTGTAAACATATATGTTATATTTTGTGATCATGAGTATTAAAGATTGTAAACATATATGTTATATTTTGTGAACATGTATTGATTGTTAACATATGTAAAGGGTAAGATATGATGGCCAAAAAAAATTGATATGGGTAATCAACAAGACAAAGTGAACATTCATATGGGTAATCACTAAATATTCAGAAGCACTAATATCATTTAGTTTGCATTTAGATCTAGAATATTATTTATAAACTAGTACTATTATTTTGATACTGGAAAGAAAGTACTATTCTTGTGAACATACATGTTAACTATTATGCATATTCGTGTCAAATATTGTGAAAAATTACAAAATCTCAAAATATGTTCTAAAAATTGTGAACATTTGCTGGTAGTGTTATGTGAGTGTGTGATATGGCCATAGCACATATAAGACATTTTTGTCTAGAAACATGAATATCAAGACTCAGATAACTGTATTGCTCAAGGATTTGAACCAAAAAAGAAAAAGACATGAATTAGCTTTTGTGGACTTACGTGTTGTTGAGTTTTTTATTATTTTCTTCTGTGCCATTGCTTGATTCTTCCTTTTGTTTTTCTCTTCTATTTGGTGATTTAGATGTTCTGTTGGTTTCTTGTGCTTTCTTTGTAAAGATAGTTAAAGTTGTGTGTAGCATTTGAATCAAAGAGTGTGGTTTTTTGTGAGTTGTGCGGTTAGGGTTTATTGGCTAAAAGTGCCCATGCCTAAAGTGTGATGGTGATACTCTGCACGTCTTTATGAAAAAAGTGTATGCTGCTAAAAGAATAAGTTGGTTGTACTATTTAGAGTATTTTGTTTATATCTTTAGATAATTTATAATGATGCCACAATTGTGCTGTAATTATGTTGGTTATATCTTTTTTAAAACTTTATATGTTTATATATGAAGTTTATGTAATTAATCTTGAAATTTATTGCAAGGCAATCTTTATTTTTTTTTTCTATTTCTAGGGTAATAATAGTGTAATTTTAAGTTTAGGAATACTTACTGTGGTATTATAACAAATCTCACAATATTGGCATTGTATATTCACTATATTTACAACTTAGGTTCACAGAATAAGACTTCTTATAGATTCATGTAAGATTTGTAAAAGAATTATAGAGATATAATTTGTAGGATAATCTAATTGCAAGCCAGTAAAATTTAAGTAAACTTGAAAAGCTTGATATTCATTCAAGAAATATTATTTCAAAGATTGAACTGAATTACATCCATATTGACAAAAATACTATTATAGTTTTAGTAGTATATTACTTTTCTTTTTTGATAACATTAAAGCTAAATCTACTATTTCCTATTTTATCAAAATAGATAAATCCTGTTCTTCAAGTTTATGATCTTTGCATATGAATAAGTATTCACCACTTGCACAGAAGCTCTCGATGTTTCATCTTCAGATTAATTGGATTGTATATTCGTTGTTGTTTATGTCTGTCAACTTGATATGTTTTTGCATTGGCAAATTTCTTTACGAAGTCCTACATACAACATATTAACATAGTCTATATATTAATATGGTGTAGTAACATTTGAAAGCTATCTAAACCTTTTGTCATCATCATCCTTTATGTCTATACAAATATGAAAAAAAAAATCATGATTTGTAATTTGAATGCAATTGCTTCAAATTTTCTTAAAGAATTTTGATAGAAAATCTGCTTAATGTGTAGCCATTAAAAAGCTCGTGTCAAAATTTGCCGCTGTCTTGTAGAAGTGTATGAAAGATGCAGGAAGCGAGTATACAGAGATTAAGTTTTTAATACTCACAGGTATGCTTTTATGTGATGAAAAATGAAGCTCACAGTAAAATAGAATTATATTTAGTATCTACTTTATGCTGACAGCACCAAGTAGATTATTTACAGCTTTGGTTCTTGATGTCCACAAAATGAAACTTAAAAGTTCACTAAGTTTTACAATATACTAAATTGGTTGTTCAGACCTATTTTTCTTCATGTTTTGAAAATAAAACTTAAAGCTTCTTAAAATAATTTAATATACTAAATTTCATTTAGTATCATGTTTTTTGCAGAGTATATGAAATTCATATTAACATATAAAAGAATACGGTTCAGAATATTACATTTTAGAGTTTACAAATGTAGAGACATATGTTCACATAAATGAAATAGTAGTTTCTCGAAACATAAAAACTATGCTCTTTGTTTGATTAGTAATTGTGAAGTTTTAGACTTGTAAACATTCAACTCAATTATTGATCTCTTATTAAACAATCTTACTTGGAAGATCTCACAATCAATGGCCTTATGCAATCAAGAAACATAGTCATTTTCTGGGAACAAAGAGCTCTGTGACAAACCATTAAAGAAGCTTTATTCAATTCTTTTAAGTCTATCAAATCCATCTCATGAATTTTCAACAAACACTTCATGTCTATAATTGCAGTTATATAAAAAAATTTTAACCACTAGAGAAGCTTTATTCGGAAAATATTACATATATCTATATACATATATCTGTCACTATATGTATATACACATATATATATATGTACATTTGTATATGTAACATTAAGAATATGACTAAATTTCAGGTTATAGAGGAATATAAAGAAATTGAAATAATAAAAAATTATTGTTATAGACAAAGGGTGCGTGTTTTACACGTGTAGGAGGGAGGGTGCATATAGGTCCTCCAGCGTATGTTACTTCAGGTGCATGATATATGTGTTGGTGAGTTGGGGACATTCCAACAAAAAAGCCTAAATTAAAGCAATAATCAAAGGATTTGAGGAATTATTTAAATATTATGAATATAGAGATATTAATTAGGTAGTTTCCGAACAAGTTTCTGAGGCTACATTTAGTTTCTTTTGATTGGTCTATGAGAGTAGGCACATACAAGTCATGAAACCCTACATTGACAAATTATGTGATTTATTGAAGTTTATATCCTCAAGTTTACCCACAAATGCCTTAAAAGGGGTGGTAAAGCCTTACCTCCAGTGCTCAACTTCCCCTATATGTTACCTTTATTGATAAATAAACTCAACTTAGGATTTGGATTTATTGAGTCCTAATTATATTAGGATTCATTTATTTTTTATTTTTCTAATCAAGTTAGGATTAATCTATTAGCTATTTTAATATGTAAAGAATTGGTTTAACCAAATCCTATTTAGTTTTAGATTTCTGGAATAGCCTCTACATAGGGGTGAGAGCTTTCAGTTGTAGATGCCCAAGTTAGAAGAAATAATAAAACTTAGTTTAGTTTTCTCTCTCTATATTTAAATTAGCCTCTTCCACTTTCTAACAAAGTGGTATCTAGAGCTAGGTAAATATGATGGCTAATGGGATGCTTCCGTTTCAATTCCCTAGCCTGGTAAAGGATAATTATGATAATTGGGCAATTCATTTGAAGGTCCTCCTTGGCTCTCAAGATGCTTGGGAGATTGTAGAAAAAAGGTTATACAAGAGCTGACGAAGACACAACATTGAGTCAAGCTCAAAAAGAAACATTGACAAGATCTCATAAGAAAGATCAACAAGCTCTTTCTATCATCTATTGTTTAGATTAAGCGATGTTCAATAAGATCTCATGTGCCGCTACCGTGAAGGAAGCATGGGAGATTCTCCAAAATTCCCAAAAGTGAGTTGACTAGGTGAAAAAAGTTTGTCTTTAGACTTTTAAGAGGTGAGTTCGAATCTCTCCATATGAATGATACTAAAAGATTATATTTCAAGAGTTTTTGCTAGTTTCCAATCAAGTGAAAAGATATGGAGAAGATTTGAAGATGTCCGTGTACTAGAAAAACTCCTTCATTCTTTACATCCAAAATATGAATATATTGTTGTAACCATTGAAGAATCAAAGGATTCAAATACCATGTCCGTTGATGAACTCATGGGATCGTTACAAGCCCATGAAGAAAGACATAAAAAGAAGAATAAAGAAATCTAGAAGAGGTTCTTCAAAGCAATCTTACTTTGAAAAAGAAGAAAATCCAATAATAATAGAGGTCAAAGAGGACGTAGACGTGGACGTCGACAAAGAGAGCAAGGACGTAGTGGAAGAAGAGGATTTAATCAATCCAATCAAGAAGAGAATAATACATAAGAACCTGGGCGTGGAAGAGGCAACAATTCAAGAAAGTATGATAAATCATCAATTCAATGTTATTCTTGTTAGAAATTTGGACACTATTCTTATGATTGTAGAACAAATCCAAAAGTTGTGGCCTGAGAAAACAATTACATGGAGAAACAAGGGGAAGAAGAGATAACCTTGCTGATGGCCCACCAAGGAGAATTTAATGAAGAGGGGACTTCATTGTATCTCAACACAGCAGCTAGCAGTCACATGAGTGGAAAAAGGATTATGTTTGCAGAGCTCAATAAAACTGTCAAGGGCAATATAAAATTTGGAGATGGCTCTACAATCTCTATAAAAGGCAAACGTAAGATCCTAATTTGTTTGAAAGATGGAATTCATCATCTTATTTCTTAAGTATATTATGTGTCAAAAATAAAAAGTAATATTTTGAGTCCAGACCAACTTCTTGAGAAAAATTATACAAGTTTATTAGAAGATAAACATTGTGTAATAAGGGACGAAAATATTTTTTTGATAACAAAAGTGCCAGTGACAAGAAATAGATTGTTTGTGCTAAATATTTTGAAAGATAAAGCAAAATATTTTAAAGCTTGCGTAAAAGAATCTTCTTGGCTTTGGCACTTGAGATTTGGGCACATAAATTTTAGAAATCTATCTTTAATATCAAAAAATAATATAATGAATGGATTGCCTTCCATCAATCATCCGGAGCAAATATGTGAAGGTTGTCTTCTTGGGAACTAAGCTAGGAAAGTTTTTCCACAATAGGCTACATCAAGAGCTAAAAGGCTACTTGAATTTGTCCTTACCAATATTTGTGACTCCATAAATCCAAGTTCTTATTGTAAAAATAAGTACTTTATTTTTTTCATTGATGATTATAGTCGTAAAACTTGAGTATATTTTTCAAAGAAAAATCTAAAGCTTTTGAGAAGTTCAATATATTTAAGGCCCTTGTTGAAAAGGAAAATGGCCACATGATAAAAAGCTTTGAGATCTGATAAAGGGGGAGAATTCACATCGAAAGAATTTGAAAGGTTTTGTGAAGATTGTGGTATTTGACACCCTTTAACAGTTCCTCAATCGCCTCAAACAGAATGGAGTTGCTGAGGGAAAAATAGAGTGATTCTTGAGATAAGACGGAGCATGTTGTAAACCAAAGGAATTTCGAAAGAATTTTGGGCTGAAGATGTTGATTGTGCTGTGTATCTCTTGAATCATTGTGCTAAAAAGAGTCTCTCTAACAAGACACAATTGGACTCTTGGTACAAAAAGAAGCCTCGCATCAAGCATTATGAGTTTTTGGATGCATAGCCTATGCTCATGTTCCTTATCAAGTTCGATCCAAGCTTGATAATGAAAGCCAAAAACGTGTTTCTATTGGTTACGACAAATGTTCCAAAGGTTACAAGCTCTATAATCCTATTAATGGCAGGATTATTATTAGCAGAGATATTCAATTTGATGAAGAAGTAGAATGGAATTATGTCATCAATAAGCAAAAGAAATATAAATTCTTACCTATATAAGAGCAAGAAGCAAAAACTAATAGAGATTTTATCTCTCCAACTTCTACTCCAATTTCAAGTGCAGCTCCAACTCCAACTACAACTCCAACTACAACTGCATCTTCAACTTCGACTCAGACTCTGACTCCAACTCTGACTCTGACTTCGACTCCAACTATAGGTCAAGGAAACTCCTTTGCAACAAATTCAAGTCCTAAAGAAAGAGCTCCTTGCTTTAGAAGCTTGAGTGAAATTTACGAGGTAACTTGAAATCTAAATAAGGAACTAAATCTCTTTTGTCTCCATGCTAATTGTGAGTTAACAACATCTAAGTCGATAAAGGCAAAAATTGGGGAGAAGCTATGGATGAAGAGATTAAGGCGATCAAGAAGAATGACACTTAGGAGCTTGTAACTTTACACAAAAGACATAAAGCAATTGGAGTAAAGTAGGTCTACAAAATAAAGAAGAATGCAAAAGATAAAGCAAATATATATAAGACAGGGGGGTTGCAAAAGGCTGTTGTCAAATAGATGGCATTGACTATGATCAGAGTTCAAAGGACAATGGCGAAAGAGTTGGAGAGTGCTTTGTGAAAAAATAATTAAAGATAGAGTATGTGAGAGATTGCCCATATTCTTGCAAAGCCCCTTAAGAGTGACGTGTTCATCTAGTTGAGAGCTTTACTTGGAGTAACTAGAATCAAATCAAGTTTAAAGGGGATGTTAGTAAATAAACTTGATTTGGGATTTGGATTTATTTTGAGTCTTAATTATATTATGATTAGTTTATTTATTATTTTTCTAGTCAAGTTAAGATAAATCTATTAGCTATTTTAATATGTAAAGGATTGGTTTAACCAAATCTTATTTAGTTATAGATTTCTAGAATAGCCTATATATAGAGGTGAGAGCTTTCAATTATATATGCCCAAGTTAAAAGAAATAATAAATTTTAGTTTAGTTTTCTCTCTGTATTCAAAATAGCCTCTTCCACTTTCTAACAACCTTTTTATTCATACTTTCATGAAACAAGAGCAGTGTCATTCTAAGAACCATGTTGTTTCACCTTCTATTGAGATAATAATAAGTTGTCTTCTCATCTGAAAGAGTCAATTTAAGAGGGATAATATTTTAGGAAGTTTCCTTTAATTTGACTTAGGAGCTTTCCGTCATTGTCGTAAGAGGAAGAGACAATTCTATCCTGTGCTATCCGGTTGTTGAGACAATTCACAGGCATGGCTCAGCTTTGTAAAGTAGTTTACTTTTCTTCATGTACTTTATACTGCTTTCTCCATTATGTATGTTAACTATGCACATATATGTAGGATGTCGTTGTTTATACAGGGAAAACATTTATCACATTGTTAAGTCTCCTGCAAATATGCCCTAGAAGACTACAAAACTTGCAACTGATGTTGCATATAGGGCCATTAGCTCATTAGATGGTCTGGTGTTTTTGCGGTCGAGTTGTTTTTGACAGCAGATGGTTAGGTTGTATAAGAATAAAATTATTTAGGCTTATTGGTTAGGAAGATGTTTTCTTAGTACAAAGCTTGAACTATATATAATCATTTTCTTTTTTTGGCTTCAAATTTTACTAAATGAAGTAGCTCCAAGGCCCCACAATAGTAGGCATCTCACAATCAAGGCTTGTTATACTTCACAATTTTGAGCAGTACCTGCAGCCATCATGTATAGTTTTACTTGGAGAAGCTGAGGTTAATTTCTTACTCAACTATTGGTGGATATATCTGGCTTTGTGATACCATGTTAGTTGGTGGATACTTAATTGCTTAAATATGTCTTATGATTGTCTACATTGGGAAGCCTGCACGTGTATAAAGCAATAGAGTGTAGTGGAACTGACATTTCTGAGAAGAGTCTATATGTAAACAATCCTTAATAAGTTCACCACTTGCTAAATATTTTTGACTAATCTTCATAATTATATTTGTAATACCCATCAAAAAAAAAGAGAGAAAGAGAAAAAGAAAGAAAACTAAGCATGTTTGCCACATGTGTGTGAGTGTATTAATCTATTTGTGGGGTTGCCACGTGTTGGGGTATTTGGCTAAATATACTATACTATAGAGGGCAAAAAGCAAATTGGGTAACATCTAATTTATACATATCTGATAAGAACATGGAAAGATCAATTTGTTCCCAAATTTTTTCCCCTGACCGTGCCTAAATCCCCACCATACAAACATGTCTTTGACAGTGACAAAGAAGATGAAATTGGAACTAAAAGGTTTGGTGGAACCATCTTTGATTAACCAAGTAAGTATTATTTCTTTATTTTGGGTATAAACATCTTGGTGAGCTCTGCTAGTGTGTGTATATATATGTTCATATGTGTATATAGATATATATATTGCTGCTAGTATAAGCTTAAATCCATTTTCTCGTCCCTTTTTCCTTCCTTGTTCCTTTCTTTTTCTTTTTCTCTTCACCTGTAAAACCCAATTTCCCTCCTCAAACTTGCTATTGCTGCTGAAAATTAAACTAAAACAAGAAATAGTCTTTTGTTTGGCAAATCGAGTAAGTTTGGTTTATTTAAGATCACTTGTACCTTGACTTATTTATATGTTCTTGTACCTGAGTGTTTGCATAAGTATGAGTATATAAAGCTGCTTGTGCAAAGTTGGGAATATGTATGAAGGAATTATGACAATAATTTTGAGCAGAGCATGATCTCGGTGTTGAAGTTGGTGTGTGGTTTTATGCTTATAAGCTTGTACAATCACTGCACCATTCTATACAATTTTAGGATGGATAATATTTTATATAGATGACTTGATATATATGCTTTTGGGAATGCTTATATAGGATGTTAGAGTTGGTTTTGTGATTCTGATTTATGGTGGAAATCATGAAGGCTTGACTCATGGGTTTATTTATCTAAATTACTGGTACCTTGATTTATTCATTTGTTTTTATGCGAATATTTGTATAAGTTTAGGCGTAGAGCTACTTGTGAAGCTAGAAATGTGTAAGAGAACTAATAAAATATGAACAACACTCTTAAGCAGAGCATAACTTATGATGCTAGAATTGATATGGTGTTTGGTTCCTGTAAACTTGTGAAATCAATTGTACTATTTTAAGAGGGATAATATATTATATTGATGATTTGGCATGTTACAAATATGTATATATGTGTACATACCTATATATGTGAGATTGGATTGGTATATTGATTTAAGGCAAGCTTAACTTGGCATGATTGTGGTGTGTTGGTTGTTGGCAGAGAAAGAAAAAAAAAAATAGAAAGTTAACAAGGAAATAAAGTGAGGTGAATATTACACGACTTAAGGCTACTGATAAAAGACTGGCTTCTAATTTAATATTTGAGGTTTAGATTGGTTATGATATATGTATTTGTTGAGGACTTATCCATGATGGCCGTATGTGAAGCTTAAATAGGACGGAAGGATTTTAACAGAAATCTTGAGAAGTGAGATAAGTTTGGCTTAACTACGAGAAATATAAAAGTTAGATATCTTCGTGTGTTTATATGTATCTGCTTGATTAGGGATTGAGCCTTTCAATTTCATATGATTAGAGATATATAATAGATGAGTTCTTGCTACTAAATTATACATGTGCATGGATACGGATATATGATGTTAGAGTTAATTATATATTTGCTTAGCTTTCTGTTTTTGAGTTACATGAATGACTACCTGTTGAGTAAAAGAAAGGAAGCTAAAATAAGACTAATACTTTTATTAGGACTGATTTGACGTAATTAAATAAATTGACATGAGATAGATGGGTGTAATCGGATTATTATGATTAATTACTCCCTTTGAATTCTTTTCTACTGACTTGTTATTGGCTAATTGTGATCTTTGTCTCTGAATAAGATAATTATCTTGTTGTGTTAACTATAACTTGTTATAATTATTAGGAACAAGAAGGCTTGATTATTGAGCTGGGTTAAGGTAAGTTGGACTACCCATCTACACCTTGGTATTTCATTCCCTTTCTGCATGACTTGGGTCTTTTAAGTATCTTTCATTATCTCTTTCTAGATTATCAATGTGTAAACAGAATTCTAAGCCTGTATATGATGTGTTACTCATATCTGTTGGGATCCCATAATTCTGGAATTATTCAGAGTGTTTTCTGTGGATGAGTGTCTCCCCTTAGAGCTGTGATGCCTACTCGGCGGGTGAGATTGCCGATATATGTATCTATTATGTTTTGTGCCCGTCAGTGGGAGATGGTTCACTGGACGGAGGTGTGATTTCTGTACTCTCGTCGGTAGAAGTTTCACCATAAGAGGAATGAGGCGAATAAATGCCTATCTGTTATGGTGTATAGGGTGAATTTAGTATTAATATCACAGCTCTGAGTTGCACTTTGGTTCTAGGGCCTCTTTGGATTAGCTTTTTTTCAGGAAAAAGTCCTTTTTTCTTGAAAAAGTTACATTAAATTTGTAATAACTATTTGATTTGGCTTCCAAAAAAGCTGAAAACTCTGAAAAAAGCTCAAATACAGCTTTTTTTATAAGCCATAATTTTCAGCTTCTAAAAAAAAATTGTTTTCAAAAGCTATTAGAAAATGCGCTTTTGAAAAAAGCCAATCCAAACGAGCCCCTAGTCTAGCTTCATGTGCCCTTTTATCTGAACGTGAATTTTATCTGTCCAAATTATGTTATTACTTAGTGTCTATTATTGATCTTGATCTTGTATCTTTAGTTAGGACCACTCGTAGGTCTCATCCTGGGTGTCCACTTACTGAACTTTGTTTCGCTCATTACATTATTTATATGTTTTTGCAGGTGAATGATTTGGGTTACTCTAAAAAGGACCCTAATAGCGATACTAATGTAATTTAACTAGCCTAGATTTCTTAATAGTTTGGAAATAATTCGAACTTGCAAAATAACTGGCCTTGATGGTATTAGTGCTCTAATGGAAATATTTGTGAGTTTTAGTTTTCTATCATGTGTTTTAGACCCTTGTAGGCTTAGGAGGAGTGATCTTTTTAGACTCGCAGCGATCACAGCCTCAAATTCAGGCGGATGGATTTGGAGGCGTGACAATATAAATAGACATTATAATAACATACATTGACTAACATACGACTCTTACGTACTGATACGACTTACATAATCACCGTATATTAGTAGGCAAATTGATACGAGCATTAGCAAAACATGGCCTTTTATTTTGCCTTCAAGATAATTTGAAGTACTCGTTTCCATCTTCTGCTTAGTTTACTATTGGCATTGACTCCTTGTGCAGTCACACCATGTGTCAGAATTATAATGGGCTCTGGTTCAGATCTTCCTGTTATGAAGGATGCTGCCAAAATCTTAAGAGAATTTGACGTGCCTATTGAGGTTGGATTCCATATTATGACCTAGGTCTCTGACTTTATTTTGGCTGCATTTTGATTTGTTAAACAACTGACAACTTTGTTATGTAGGTAAGGGTAGTTTCTGCTCACCGGCCGCCTGATCTGATGCTTTCTTATGCTTCATCTGCAGGGGACGGTGGCATCCAGGTTTTTATTGCTGGTGCTGGTGGTGCAGCCCACTCAACCAAGTCAATGATGTTACAATATGAAGTTATGAACCATGTTAGTTGATTGTTCTGGTATTTTAAGCCTCAAATTATAGACATGTAAACTTTGATTAACCCATGTGTATGATGGTTCTACATGCTACGCTATCATCTTTGAATTTCTATTCTAAGATTCTTCCAGCTCCCGTGGCATTTCACCCTTTCATAATATCTTCTCTCTGGATTTGTTGCTCAGAGCTGATCAAATCACTGTCTTTTGTACTCGTTTAGATGCCAAGAGGAGTTCCAGTCGCAACTATTGCAATAAACAAATCCACAAATGCGGGTTTGCTGGCAGTAAGATTGTTAGGGTCAGTGGTGGGGCTAGGGGATGCAAGTAGGAGCAGCCGCCCCCTAGCCCAAAAAAACACAAAATTTTCTATATATATTTATCAAAAAAAATAAGTGTTGGGGAAAAACATGCAAACACGAAGAATACGAGAAGAAATAACGGACACAAGAAATTACGTGGTTCGGCTTTGAAGCCTACGTCCACGGGCAACAGAGAATAATTATATTACTGATCACGAATGCTACAAGGCTAACACTTTGGTTTCTCTCTTACCCCACATACCACAAGAGGTATGAACCTCTACACCCCCATGGGGTGCGACCCTTAATATAATGTCTAGCCCCTATTTATAGTACATAAGTATCCTAATCCGTATTCCACAAGGATAAGGAAACAGTATACTACAAGGAAAAGGACACATATTAATTATATAATACGGGCCACATTCAACAAATCTCCACCTTGGCACGTATTCGCTCCAATCAATACACCATCATCCTTGCAGCCAACTGCCCCTAAGGGCTCACTGCTCCACACCGCTAATAGCAACGAAATCCAAACAATACTTGAACTTGCTGACTGGAACCACCTTAGTCATCATATCTGCTGGATTCTCATTGGTAGAAATCTTCTGCACCGATATGATTCCTTGTGATATAATATCTCTAATAAAATGATATCTGATATCAATGTGTTTAGTTCTCTCATAATACATCTGATTCTTCATCAGATGGATTGCACTCTAGCTATCACAAAAGACTGTACTTGTATCTTGCTGCAGTCCAAGATCACGAACCAGGCCTTGTAACCACATGGCCTCCTTCACAGCTCCGCAATTGCCACGCACTCGCTTGAGTCGACAATGCCACGATGATCAGTAATGTCGCTTTCAACCGATAGCACATCCAGAGAGTAAACACGTAACCCGCCGAGATCTTCTCTTATCAAGGTCACCCGCAAAGTCGAATCACAATAACCCACCAACATCGCGCAATCTCGGTCATCTTGTAAATAGCAATCCTATATTCGCGATTGCCACGCAAATATCTCATTATCCATTTCACCGCTTCGAGTGTTTTCCTGTGTGATGCCATATACCGCCACAACACTAATCGCATGTGAAATATCGTGACGAGTGCACACCATAGCATACATCAAGCTACCAACGACTCGAGTATGGAACATGAGACATATGCTCCACCTCCTCCTCGCTTTTAGGTGACAAATCTGCAGACAATTTGAAGTGAGCGACAAGCGGCACACTCACAGCTTAGCTTTAAGCATCCCAAACGCTTCAAAGACCTTCTCAATATAACTTTGTTGAGACAAGAATAGCTTCCCAGCGTTTCTATATCTGTGAATCTCCATGCCAAGAATCTTCTTCGCTGCTCCAAGATCCTTCATCTCAAACTCATCACCTAGCTGCTTCTTTAATTTGTCGATTGCAGACATGCTTTTAGCAGCAATAAGCATATCATCGACATACAACAGCAAATACACAAACGAACCATCTGGAAGCTTCTTGAGATATACACAGCTGTCGTAAGCACTCCTTGTGTATCCAGCACTTACCATGAATGTGTCAAATCTCTTGTACCATTGCCGAGGTGACTGTTTCAACCCATACAAAGATTTCTTCAGTTTGCAAACATGGTTCTCCGTACCAGGAACTACATACCCCTCCGGTTGACTCATGTAAATTTGCTCTTCAAGATCACCATGCAAAAACGTCATTTTCACATCTAGCTGCTCAAGCTCTAAGTCATGAAGAGCAACCAAGGCAAGTAAAACCCTGATGGAAGTATGCTTCACAACCAGAGAGAACACTTCGTTGAAGTCAACACCCTCCCTTTGTGTATAGCCTTTTGCCACCAAACATGCCTTGTATCGAGGACCTTCAACCCCTGGAGTACCTTCCTTTTTCTTGTAAACCCATTTGCAACCGAAAACTCGCTGTCCCTTAGGCAATTCAACAAGCTCCCATGTTTGATTCTTATGAAGAGACTCAATCTCCTCACTCATGGCACCTACCCATTGAGCAGAACCTTTCCCAGATATAGCCTCTTTATATGAATTCGGCTCATGTCCTTCAATTGTTTAAACCTTGATCAAAGCATAAGCAACAAGATCAGCGTATCCATACCTTTGAGGCTCTCTAATCTGTCTCCTTTCTCGCCCAGTGGTAATGCTGTACTTCTGTTGTTCAAGCATATTTTGATCATGTGCCTCAGTTGGTTGAGTCGGCTGAATTTGACTGCTACTATTGCTAGATGGAACATTTGGTACATCAGAAAATACCTCCACCTGCTCTTTGACACCGTGGTCTAAATCAGCTATCGCTTTCTCCTTTTCTTGGTCTAATAAAGCAGACTCATTGAACGTAACATCCCTGCTGATGAGGAAACCTGGAGACTTTGGATCTGTGCACCACAACCTATAACCTTTCCTCTCGGACGCATAGCCTAGAAATATGCATTTCTTTGCCCCCGACTCCAACTTGCCATCCTTCACGTGAGCGTATGCAGGGCAACCGAACACCCTCAATTAAGAGTAGTCAGCAGGCTTACCAGACCATAACTCAAAAGGAGTTTTCAATTCAATAGCTTTAGATGGAGACCTATTCACCAAGTAGCATGCCGTATTGACGGCTTCAGCCCAAAAGTCTTGACTCAAACCAGATTGGGAGAGCATACAACGAGCTCTCTCCACCAGAGTTCTATTTATGCATTCTGCAACTCCATTCTGTTGTGGTGTCCCGACACATGTGCGGTGTCTCACAATGCCATGTTTCTTGCAGAACTCATCAAACTCTTTGTTGCAATATTCCAACCCATTGTCAGTCCCAAGACGCTTAATTTGTTTACCAGTCTGCTTCTCAATCAACGTCTTCCACTCGACAAATGTTGGAAACGCCTCATCTTTAGTTTTTAAGAAGTATACCCACACTATCCGAGAGTATGCATCAATGAAAGTGATGTAATACCTGGCACCTTTCTTGGAAGGAACTTTATTAGGACCCCAAAGATCAGAATGAATATAATCAAGTGTGCCTTTGGTGTTCTCCTGCCTCATCGAACTTCACCCTGGTTTGCTTTCCAAAGACACAATGCTCGCAGAATTCAAGCTTTCCAGTTCTTTGTCCACAAAGCAAATCCCTCTTGCTCAGCTCGGTTCATCCCCTCTCGCTCATATGGCCCAACCTTTTGTGCCATAACTGCGTAGTGTCATTATCACTCTCCTCGGATGTAACAGCTACAACACCTGTAACTGTACTACCTTGAATGATATATAGGCCGCCAATCAAGTTCCCTTTCAAGAGCACAATTGCACCTTTGGTCACCTTTAAGACACCATTCTCACTTCGGAATTTGTATCCATGAGAATCCAAACGCCCAAGAGAAATCAAGTTTTTCTTGACTCGTACATGCCAACACTCGAGAGATCTTGTAATACCATCAAACATCTTGATATTTATGATGCCCATCCCTCCACTTTTAACGAAAGATCATTGCCTAGAAAGACTTTCCCTTCTCTTTTGGAATAAGACGAGAACCAGTCACGCCTAGGACACATATGGAACGTTGCACCAGTATCAAGAATCCATTGATTTTGCCACTGTGATCCACTCACAGTCAAAACTTCCCGGTACTACTCGAGTTATCTCCATCACTGTCAGCACTCTCCACCACATTAGCTGAATTCTCCACCTTTTTCTTTCCTTTTCTCAGTCTTGGACATTCTTTCTTAATGTGACCCTTTTCGCCACACTCGAAACAGCGTAGCTTCCTTGCTCTTGATTTTGACCTTCACTTGCTTTTCTTTCTATCCGAAGATCTACCTCTATTCTCCGATCTCCCTCTACTCACTAAACCTTCCCCATGAACTTCTTCCCTATGTCCCGGAATGTGTGTTTGAAGATCCTTCGATTTTAATGAAGTAATCACATCTTCAAAAGTAATTTTATCCCTCCCGTACAACATAGTGTCCACAAAGTTCATATATGAAGGCGGTAAGGAGCATAACACGATCATAGCTTGATCTTCGTCATCAATTTTAAAACCCACATCCTTCAAAACAATAAAACAAGAGGTAAACTCATCAAGGTGTTGTTTTAGTGAGGTACCTTCTTTCATTCTAACATGATACAATCGCTTCTTCAAGTAGAGGCGATTAGTGAGAGATTTAGATGCATACAATTCCACCAAAGTATTCCAAGCCTCAATCATTGCCGTCTTCTCAAAGAATCTCCAAAGAATACTTCATTTGTCACGGACATATGTATTGCACTCAAGGCTTTCGCTTGAGTTCTTCTCGTTCTTTGGTTCTATCTTTTCTCGGGATCACTCCTTCAATGACTTTCCAAAGTCCTGTATTGTCATAAATGCCTTGAATCGATCCTCCAAAGATCGAACCGATTCTCCCGTCAAACTTCTCGATTTCAAACTTTCCACCTGTGGAAGACATCTTCGTTTGCTCAAAACTCATACTTCGGGATTGAATTTGGCTCAATGGATCGCAAAAATGGATTCAGCACGTCGAAAAACCTTAGGAAAACCCCTGGTTAACTTTGGTCAACAACGGTCAAAGTCAAACCTGTTGGTCAAAGTCAACACCGTCCCTAAACACGTACTTCAGAGCAGAATCTGGAAAAACAGAGCCCAAAAATGGACTCAGCACGTCGAAAAACGTGGGGTAAGGCTTTGGTCAAACTCGGTCAACCCTTGGTCAATGGTCGACGGTCAAAGTCAACCCCGGTCAAACCCTAGTCAACGTTGGTCAACGCCAGTCAAAGGTCAAAACAGTTTTTTTTTTTTTTCCAGGACTAAATCTAAGCCCAAATAAAAATTTCTTTTTTATTCTTTTGGCCTAAACTAAGCTCAAACCCAAAAAAGAAATTTATTATTTTTCCGCCAACCTGCCCAACAAAAATTAATTAACCCAAAACCCAAGGCCTAGCCAAAATTGGACAAGGCCACTATCAAGGCCCGATCCAAATAAACCCAAAGACCCAAAGACTACAAACCCTAAACTCGCTTACAAACTTGAACCAATTTCATAATAATAATAACTTAATACCAAAAACCAACCTTAAGAGCACGCGAACTCTATCTTCTTCGCTTGTTCTTCAAACACAAACACGAACCAGGACCCGCCGACGCAAGCTTCCACTCCAACCACCAACGCTCAACGTAGACGATCAAGCACTCCTCGCCAACAAAGACCTTTGTTTAGTTAGGCACCGTTTGGTTTGAGAAATTTTGGTTTCACAGTGAGTTTTGATTTTTCATTTTTCCCTCAAGCAGCGGAATATATATAAGCTCTGATACCAGTTTGTTGGGGAAAAACATGCAAACACGAAGAATACGAGAAGAAATAACGGACACAAGAAATTACATGGTTCAGCTTTGAAGCCTACGTCCACGGGCAATAGAGAATAATTATATTACTGATCACGAATGCTACAAGGCTAACACTTTGGTTTCTCTCTTACCCCACATACCACAAGAGGTATGAACCTCTACACCCCCATGGGGTGCGACCCTTAATATAATGTCTAGCCCCTATTTATAGTACATAAGTATCCTAATCCGTATTCTACAAGGATAAGGAAACAGTATACTACTAGGAAAAGTAAACAGTATACTACAAGGAAAATGACACATATTAATTATATAATACGGGCCACATTCAACAATAAGATTATAAATATACTTTGCCCCCCAATTCAGAAGAAATATATATATATATATATATATGCATCTGTATAAAGGTGTTGTACCACATGCGCTTGTTGTAACGAATTCATTAATATACAAGACGCGCTGTTTAATTTTTTTTCCAGCACCTACTTCAGCGCACTTGAAGAAAAAACCATCTAGTCGAGTCGCTTCCGAGGGGTCATGCGCCACCCACGCGTGCTAGCCCTGTCAAACAGATATTGTGATGACTTGTGAATTTTACTGAATAAATAATTTATAAATATTGAACAAATAATATTTTTTTATTTTGAACAAATATTTGTCATTGTTTTTATGTATAGATGTTTCTGTGAATTTTAGTGAACAACAACTTATGAACACTGAACAAATAATTTAGTATACCATGCTTTGTGCTCCTGAGGTACATCATATAATTTGTGTCGCAATACTAGATTAGTCAAAGCATATTAACTTCCAACCTTTCAGCCAGCTTTGCACGGGCTTCACATTTTATACAGGGTTTCAGGATCATTTGGATTGGCTCTTGAAAAAAAAATACTTTTTTATATAAATTGAGAAAAGGTATTATTTTAATAAATTAAAATAATTTAAAAGAATTTTCATGAGTCCAATATTTTCCCAAATTTTTTCTTGCGTCAAAATTGTTGCTTTTGGATTTCAGAAAGATGCTTATATCCATACATGTGCCCGAGAATCTGATTGCTTTCTCAAATTAATGGTGCACGTGATCTTTCACAAAACAATTCGTTTATTTGAATTGGCACCAATAATGAGGTCCAATTCCGATGTTGGTTTTGGACCCCACCCTCATCAAATCTTATTTTGGCATGAGAATACTTGTCTTGTAGCAGTACGATGAATCTTTACAACTGTGGTTTCATATATATGGTCTGTTTGGAATAGTTGTATCTTAAATTTGAAATACAAGTATCTTATCTAATATAAGTGTCTAATATAATAAAATTATTTGATCTAAAATTATTATTAGCTTAAATTGAAATGCTGAAAGAAGCTAAATTGACCAAAATACCCCGAAATGTTTAATAACGAAACTGATTGGTGTGCAACTATTACAAGTTTTTGCTCCGAAAAAATATATATATATTTAAAAGTTATTGCTGAAATTGTATTTTTTTTCGGGTGACGTATTGTTGAAATTGTTAATATAATAGAGTTAGAATTCCAATTCATATAAAAACCCATGCAAACATAGAAACATATTCAACCACATACACACATAGACACTCCTATCTGCATATGAACAACTAACGGAGATGAGGTCTTAAGAATCACAATAATGATATAAAAATTTTCATCATATACAATAATGTCCTCATTTTTCTTTCCCAGAACATAGCTTTTAGTTATCCACAACACAAACTCCTCAAAACCTCAAACTTCGCTCACTAATTTCACAACATCTATCAACTCAAAACAGCTCAACAACCATTCCCTAAATACCCACATCACATAAACTCAAAAAATTCAAATATGTTTACTCACTCTACAAAATTCAACAAATCCACGCTAACTTCACACTAAAAACCCAATTTCTACAAATAATGACAAAACATATTCTTATATAACTCGTTTCAGCAGCTCAAGAACACACGTAACAAAAGCAAAGATTGAAAGCAAATTCCAATCGTGACCCAAAAAAAAAAAAAAAAAGCAAACTCCAAATGTATAGATGATAAATTTTCGAAAAAAAAAATTTATCACGTGGTAATGGTGGTTCAAATTTAAGGACGATCTTATTCCTTCAATACTGTTCTTTCTTTTTTTGGTTAGCTTGATTCCTCTTTTTTTCTGTTCTACAAAGCTTGGTAATGAAGAACTAGGGCTGTTGTGTTTTGTCGATGAAGATGAGAAGGTAAAAAGAGGAAAAAACGAGTATACTGGCTAAATAGTGGGGGTCACTTTAGGGGAAAAAAGTCTCATTAAATATTTCAAAAATACCAAGCATGTCCTAATAAGCCATAAGTCACCAAAGCTTGCTTCTTTTTTACAATTACAAATAAGTTGCCTTATAAAAAGCATCTTATCATAAGATGAAAACAAACATGTTTTTTGAAATAAGAAAAGTTGCTTAAATAAGATGCAAACAAACACAGCAATAATGTAATTGGTGTGAATGCATTGATCAATAGGGTATGTTACAATCAATATTCGTGAAAGATTTTATTAGTATTATAAGAAAGATCAATGATAGGGTTAGAACTCAAAGGTATAGTTGGTTTTGTCAAGAGAGAAAATAGGTTTAGAAGGTTTATTGATTAGTACACCTCGGGGGCTACCGTGCTAGTAAAGTCGGAACCATCGTCCTCCTCCGGTTCACCGGCAGATAAGATCTGTGAGAAACACATTGACCATGTGCAGATGTAGGATGCACACAAGATTATGGGGATAAGGAAGCTCGAAGTCTATAGAAAGGATACCTTAAAGATCCACATTAAAATTTCCTTTTCTTTTTGCTAAGTCATTTGGTTTTCTTTTTCCTATTTTGAAATTAGCTAGCTATATATGTTGTTTCATTGTTTTCTGATTTCTGGACCCTTTTCAATTATTCTTATTCAAGCACAATCGCCTTTCATTATGGTATCAATTCGTGGAAGCTACTCAAATTTGATTGGTAAATTTCATTTGGCCTTTTCAAAGAATCGTCCATCAAGTTCTACGCGATGGAGAGCTTACTATGTCCATCAAGTTGATAATTTACAAACAAGTATCTAATCGTGTTAAATAGCATTAGTTTTGTTATCTTCATATCTTTAGCATGTCTAATTATGTGAAAAAAAACTAGCCTGAACAGATGAACCACATCAATTTATCCCGAACTTGGTGGTTAAACTCTTATGAAGCAACGATACTGTAGATACATGATGAACTTGGGGAGATCTTGAGATTAGAACAAAAAGTTCACTGTTTCAAAAACCCAACTAGGTCTCTCTTTAGAATCCAAACAAGGGTTCGTTTACAAAAGGGCAAAAACACTAGTAAGGCTCAATAGAAACTTCTGTCTTTTTAACGAATATGAAACTGCTTCGTCAGTATTTCCAAGCTAATCACAACAAATTCAAATCGTACACCCCACCATCTGACTAAATCTCCAAAAGGCAAATTGCATTTTCAAAATGGCTATTTTTGAGAAGCATCATTTATATGGCTTAGCAATCCATCAGTATTCAATTTTTTCCTAGTAAAAGCATCCTAATACATCATCCTCAAAATCAATTGCCATAGAAGCTGATGCAACAAGAAATCATAATTCAAACACTGCCGACAAAATAAAAAGCTACTAGCATACATACAGCAAAATGGACATCAACGCAACGGCTGGAAGGGCAGGTGAAACAGTTGTACACCAAAGCTGCGTTGCTACTACACAAAAACAAAAATTTCCCTATGCAAAGGGTAGCTGGATCTACAGGTTACCTTCCCTTGATTCTGCAACCTATATATAATGAACCAACCAATCAAGTTAAGCAGCCAGATGAATGCAAAACATACATAATGTCAGATGTATTGCAAAAAATGTTGTTACACAAGGATACAAGAGGAATTTCTTTCATGGAATGCTGTAAGCATAATATTCTACACTCAGCAAATAAGAAAATCACCCCTTAATAACTCTCAGCAGGAATTTAAATGTGAAGACCGCATAAATCAATGAACTGCCCTAATAAGAATCAAAGGATTATACCAGGCCTAAATGACCTTGGACTGAAAACCAGGGCCTTTTCCTCAGCTTTGGGTAATGAAAGATTACTGTGTCAGATTTGGACATTATTAACCAATCCGAGGATTATCACCACATATCTGAAATAGCTGTTACTTTTTGACTGAATAATGTGCTCAAACTAGTGGCAACCAACCCAATTTGGCACAGTTCTAAACTAACTACTGATTAATGTTGAAGATCAGAAACAAAGAACAAGCATTCCTTTGTTAGCTTATTACACTGAGTGCAACATACCGGCAGCGGGGGGAAAGAATCTTTTCCCTCACTTTTTCTTCAAAAACTGTTTAACCTAATTTCCGAATATACCATTCTTTTACCTTTAATCCCAAAGTCTAAGACCATCACCAACTCAACAAAGCCTAGTGGACCCTTTTGCATAAATGCAGCCCAGTTAATCATAAGGCCAAATTTGTCAGGCCTCAAAACAGATTGGACAGCTTATTACGGTCAAGCTAGTAATGGACTCAACTTCAAGGAAAGGAGCCTGGTACAGCCCACGAGAACAAGACATTATGATCTTGTCCAATGGCGCATGCAATCCTTCTACATTTAAAATCAGTTGCACAAGCGCAACTCTTTTTCTTGAAAGGTGAAAAATTTTATTAAAAATGCCCCAAAGTGATGCAACCCAAAATAGTCGCAAGGGTGCAACTTTTTGCATTTAAAATTAGTATGCAAATGGGGAAAGCAAAATCATGCAGGAAACAATAAGATAAAACAAAAACAACTTGGACATACACGACGAGGACATCTGAATCTCAAATAGTAATGTATTCAGTCAAATGTTTCACATATCGTGCATCCAAATGCAAGAGTAATATCATTTAGTTAGCAAGAAGATGAAGCAGAGGCTCTTACCGAGAATTAAAGTGCACAAAAGACCAAGAAGGGCCAGTATAACTTTGAATTACGGAATTGCAAAACCAATATTTCTTTTTGGCAAGGAGAAGAGTAGTTAACTACGGAACCAAGGGAGAAAGCACACACAACTCCTAGGAATAGCCTCAACTTTTTGGCTTTTCCTGAAACCGGAACCCAAGGAATTCGAACCTAGTTCATCATTTCTCGCACTCAATAAGTCAAGGAAGAGTAATAGAAATAAATTTTGTACTAGAGGTAATTATTTACTTCCGCAATGAGAGTGAATTGATTCCGCATTGTAAAGAACATGAAGCAACTTGCGGTGGATTCTCTCCTGTTGACTTACCTTTGCCTTAAGTATGAGGAGCTTAGGCTAACTCAAATAGCCTCCCTATTTTTACACTATATAGCAAGTCAAACTCATCCTCTCTGTATTTAGGGACTTTTTATATTAGTTTTACATTAACAACCTCCCTACTTTTCTTTTAGAAACCCTGTGTCAGTTTACTCCAACAGTCTCACCACTTTTTCACTCCCTATCTAATTTCACTTTTAAATTTCCTTATTCCAACAACCTCCCTATTTTTTGACCTCCTATCTAATTTCACTTTTAAATTTCCTAATTTATCTCTAATACATATTATCCTATTATAATTTTTTATAAAATATTATCAACAATAATATTAAAAATTTAATTATTAATATTTAACTTTTAAAATTATTTTTTTATTTTATTTTTTTCCCGTCATATTTTTTTGGTCAAATCAATAAAGATAATACTAAAAAAATTACTTGTTAATATTCAGATAATATTAATTATTAATTATTAGATTAAAAAATTAATTTAAATTATTAAATTATATCTAACCAATTACTTATGACATTAGAGATCTATCTATCAATTTGTATTAAATTAGAATTATCACATACACAATATCACATTTAGTTATTATGTCTAAATTGATAAAATATATAAAACAAAATTAATAAGCTATTAAAATATAACCAAATAATAAATAAATATTAACAAATAATAACTAAACTTAAATATTTTACGAATAGAATTAAGATTTGACTTAAAAAATAAATAATAAAAATTAAAGGCTTGGCTTTTATTGTAGAAAACATATAATTACAAACCCTAAACTCACATATAACAAACAAAAAAGAAAAAAAAAACCATCACCTACTCTTCATTGATCAGCACCTGATGTCCCGATTAGCTTTCTCACCCCTCCCGGTCCTTTTTTCTTCTCCTTTTCCCTGCACACCCCACCACCCCCCTCAGTCTAGTCTACCATCTTGCAGCTTTCTTTTTTTTCAAATATTTCAACGGTATTGCTTGTATGGGCTTCACATTTGGGAGGATTTTCGGCTCAACATGTTTGACAAGCCAAAGAAATGTTACTGGGGCTCCTGATGATGGCGAGGCAGCATAGGGAGGCTGTTGGAAAGCTTTGGTGTTGTCGACTGCACAAAGATGGTGAGGGAAGGCTCTTTAGCGAGATTGTTAGATTCCCCTGTAGAATTTTGAGTTTTTATTGTCTTAAAAATTTTAGAAGAGATTGGCAAGTGTTGAAGAAAATTTTCCTCTTGCAAGGAGGAAGGCGTACACACGTTACAAGTGCACTCTCAGACCTTTCCAGGTACTTCACGTCTTGTTTTCCATCCCAGGCTCCATACTGAAAAGGTTGGAGGATATCCAAACAGTTTTTATGGGATCGAATGGGGGGTAGATCAAACCACCATCTTATGTGATGGGGAGTGATCAAAAAAGGATATTGATAAGAGTGGGCTTGGTGTCATGCCTGTTCTTGTTTACAATAAAGCTATTCTTGGTAAATTATTATGGAGATATATTGAGGAAGAGATGGCTTTTAGAGGAAGGTAATTGTGGTTAAATTTGGGGAGACACGTAATGGACAGATGTTAGAGCTGTTAGTATACAGAGTTTAGCTTAGTTATTAAGTCTGTTATGTTTCTGTTATATGTGGTTAGTTAGTTACTGTACTGCCAGCTAAGAGAGGTGGTTAGATATTTGTAACTCACTCTTGTAAAGGCAAGGTATTCTCTATAAATACCTGATCTAATGTACATATCAGTGAACAAGTAATGATAGATATTTTCACTAGAATTCTCTCTATTCAATACTCAACATGGTATCAAGAGCAAGTTCAAAATCCTGTGCTCTTCTTATTTCTCGAAGCTTGAAGCTCAACCTTCCATGGCTTCCATGGTAACAAATCTCTTGTATCTATCAGATTTTGTCTAGATCTATCCATCAAAACTGTTCTATTTGTTCTTGCAAGATCATTTATATCTTTTTCAACTGAAACTTCCATCAATACATCAAATTATTTTTTCTTCTCCAAGTTAGGGTTTTCGATTGCTTTGCTTCTCCAGATCTTTCTTGTTAATCATCTCCCAGCTCTCAAAATCACACAAATTAGTCTTCTTACTTGGGCGATTTCATCTCTGGAGCTGGTTCTTTAATTTCATAGTGATTCACTATATTTTCCAAAATTTATCTTTGCAACAAACCCTAGCTATGGCATTGCCTTCAGATCAATCTCTTCCTTCTGGACTTAGATTGTTGTTACAGCATTTTCCTGCCTATGTCACTATCAAATTGGACTCCAACAATTTTTTGTTCTGGAAAACTCACTTTCATGGACTTCTGAGAGCTTTTGGACTTCTTGGCCATGTTTTGGGCCAAGTTCCATGTCCGGATCCACTCATGAGACATCATGATGGTTCTCTTACACCTAATCCAGAGCATGCCTCTTGGTTAACCATAGATCAATATCTCAAAAATTGCTTCTATGCCTCAGTTACTCCATCTGTGTTTTCTTACAACTATCAACTGGATATTGCAGCTACTATCTAGTCAACTATAGAGCAAAGGTTTCAGTCCAGTAGCAGTACTCTTGTCTATCAACTTAGACACAAGTTGTATAACATTACAAAGGGTACAAAAATAGTTCAAGCATATATTGATGAGATTAAAACTATTTCAGATAGTCTGGCAACTGCTAATGAACCTATAAAGGAAGAAGACATAGTCTACTATATTTTACAAGGCTTACCACCAGCTTTTGATTCTATCAAGACTACTATTAGAGTTAGACCCAAACCAATTACTGTTTCTGAATTAACAAGTCTCCTTCTCAATGAAGAATTGAGTCTGTCTTTTACCAACAAACTGACCATCGCTGATACTGCATCTACTTCTAACACAACTGAGCTTCAGTCAGCCCTTTACATTTCTACCTACAATCAAAGAGGTAAGGGTAGAGCAAAGGCTGGGAATAATCAAAGGGGAAGAGGTCACAGAGGTCAAGGCAAAGGTGTTCAGCCTTCTAAATCACCTCAGAACTCTTCTTAGTCTGCTACACCAACTCAGCTAGTGTGCCAAATCTGTGGTAAGCCAAACCATAATGCTCTCCAGTGTTGGCATAGGCTTGACACAGAAAATTATTACTATGTGAAGCCAAAGCAGTCAGCTTAACTGCTCAGACATCAACTGCACCCTCATCTTCTTCTCAGTCCACATGGATATTGGACTCTGGTGCTACAAGTCATGTTACTCATGACTTCAATCAATTGCAAACTAGTCAGCCTTATCTAGGAACAGCTTCTGTGGCTGTGGGTAATGGAGCAAATCTGCCAATTCAAAACACTGGAACTGGTACATTAACTACTAAATCTGCTCAATTCCTTAGGTCAAATGTTCTTTATATTCCTTCTATTTCTTCTAATCTTCTTTCAGTTCATCAATTGACAAAGGATAATAACTGTATTGTGATTTTTAACTCTAAGGAGGTGGTTATCTTGGACAATCAATCAAGTTTGGTGATGTCAAGGGCCCCTATGAGAAAGGCTTGTATCCTCTTCCTTCCAGCCTATCTTTTCCATCCAGTTCAGTTCAGAGTTTCTCTTCAATTGCTTTCCATTGTGTCTGCACCAATAATGATTTCACAGAGAACAGAGTTTGGCACCTTAGATTGGGACATCCTTCTAGGCATATTCCTACTGTTGTTTCCTCTCATATCAATAGGCAGCTAGATTTCTTTACTGACAACTGTACTGATTGTGTTGTAACAAAAGCACACATATTGTCCTTTTCTAGTTCCTGTACTAAGACATCAAAGGCTTTTGACCTGATACATTCAGATGTATGGGGTCCACCCCTTGTGGAATCTTGTGTGCAGTACAAATATTACCTTATGTTCCTAGATGACTTTACAAAGTTTACATGGATTTATCCTCTTAAACAAAAGTCAAATGTCTATGATGTGTTTGTTAACTTTCATGCTTTCATACAAACACAATTTCAAGCTAACATCAAGATACTAAGATCTGATAATGGTGGAGAATATACCTCTCATAGACTGAAACTCAAACTGCAGCAACTTGGTATTCTCCATCAAACTTCCTGTCCACATACCCCGAAACAAAATGGGAAGGTAGAAAGGAAGCATCTTCATCAAATTGAAACTACACTTGCTCTGCTCACTCATAGCAAAATGCCCACAAAATATTGGCTAGAAGCTTTAGCTACTGCCAATTATCTTATCAATAGATTGCCCTCATCAACCTTGCAGGATAAATCTCCTTTTGAAATGCTATATAACACTTTACCAAATTACAGTTCTCTAAAAGTTTTTGGCTGCCTATGCTATCCTTGGCCAAGACCTTACACTTCTCATAAATTAGAATAGAGGTCTAAAGCTTGTGTTTTCCTAGGGTATTCATCCACTGTCAAAGGATTTAGATGCCTGGATTTGCAATCAAATAAAATATACATGTCCAGGCATGTAAAATTTGTGGAAAATACTTTTCCCTTTGCTGCACATTCTTCATCTTCACCTATACCCACTGTGGAACAATTCTGTTCTCCTAGCAGTATCTCAGGTCCTTCTTCAGTGCCTGTCATGCAGAATCAGTTTGTTCCTTCAGCAATTTCTACTGTACCATCTGTTGATTCTCTTGCTCCAAGTCCTCCTATAATCACTACACAGTCTGAACAAGTGGAGCCCAATTCTACCCCTTCCTCCCTAGGTCAGGGCTCATCATCTTCAGGTTCCACCTCTACAAATTCTCCTCATCCTGTTAATGTATAGTCTGAACAAGTGGAGCCCAATTCTGCCTCTTCATCCCTAGGTCAGGGCTCATCATCTTCAGGTTCCATCACTACAAATCCTCCTCATCATGTTTGTTAATGTTCATCCTATGCTTACCAGATCCAAAACAAGTTCCTTACCTCCTCCATTATATCAACTAAACTCTCTCAGTCTCCAACCCACTGACACAGAACCTAAAACCTACAAACAGGCCTCTAAGTTTGCTTGTTGGACTCAGGCTATGCAAGAAGAGTTTGATGCTTTGCAAAAGCAACAAACTTGGGTTTTGGTGCCACTACCATCAGACAGACAAGCTATAGGCTGCAAGTGGGTCTATATAATTAAGACACATGCAAATGGCACTATTGCAAGATACAAGGCCAGGTTAGTGGCCAAAGGTTTTCACCAAGAACAGGGATTGGACTATGCAGAAACTTTCAGTCTTGTGGTGAAAACACCTACTATAAGAACTATTTTAAGTCTAGCATTGCATTTTGGGTGGTCAATACATCGGCTAGATGTGTCAAATGCTTTTCTCCATGAAGACCTTGAAGAAACAATCTATATGGAGCAACCTCAGGATTTCAAAGATCCACATAGGCCTGATTATGTGTGCAGATTACAAAAATCGCTTTATGGCTTGAAACAGGCACCTAGAGCCTGGTATTCTAAGCTTTCTTCCTCCCTGCAATCTCAAGGATTTGTCACTACTCCTGCTGATCATTCTTTGTTTATTCAGAAGACTCCACACATACACTCATATTATTAGTGTATGTAGATGATATAATTCTCATTGGCTCTTCTACTACAACAATCACACAAATGATATCCAATATGAGGTTTGCTTTTGCCATAAAGTATTTGGGACCTCTATCATACTTTCTAGGAATTGAGGTTCAGGAAAGTAGTGGTGGACTCTCTCTGTATCAAGCAAAATATGCTAAGGAACTTCTTAAGAAGGCAGGTTTAAGTGATTGTCACTCTGCTCCAACACCTTCACTTTCTAAATATACTGCTTCTCGGTCTAATGGTGATCAACTGTTTGATAATCCAACTCACTTTAGGAGCATAGTTGGGGCACTTAAGTATCTTACCATTACTAGGCCAGATATACAACATGCAGTAAACACTATATGTCAGAAAATGCATTCTCCTACACTTGCAGATTATGCCTTCTTAAAAAGGGTGCTAAGGTATATTAAAGGCACTTTGAATAAAGGTTCGTTGTTCACACAAAGCTCACTGGATCTACAAGCCTTTTCTGATAGTGACTGGGCTAGTGATGTTACAGATAGAAAGTCAATTACTGGTTATTGTATTTTTCTGGGATCAAATCTTATTTCATGGTGTTCTAAGAAACCTACAATAGCAAAATCTTCTACGGAAGCAGAATATAGGGCTCTCTCTCAAACTACTACTAAATGGCTTGGCTGACTTATATACTCAAGGCATTGCAAATTCCTGTCAACACTCCAACTCTATACTATGACAACATTTCAGCTATGGCTCTTGCTTCTAATCCTGTATTTCATGGTAAGAACCAAGCATATAGAGCTGGACTACCACTATATTAGAGAGCATGTCATGGCTAAGAAGATTCACATCAGTTATTTACCATTTGCAAAGCAAATGGCAAACTTATTCACTAAGGATTTGCCAACTGCTCAGTTTACCTATCCCACTAACAAGCTTCCCCTAGTTTCCCAACCCAACTCAGCTTGAGAGGGGCTGTTAGTATACAGAGTTTAGCTTAGTTATTAAGTCTGTTATGTTTCTGTTATATGTGGTTAGTTAGTTACTGTACTGCCAGCTAAGAGAGGTGGTTAGATATTTGTAACTAACTCTTGTAAAGGTAAGGTATTCTCTATAAATACCTGATCTAATGTACATATCAGTGAACAAGTAATGATAGATATTTTCACTATAATTCTCTCTGTTCCATACTCAACAAGAGCAAAGGAAAGTAACGCTAGAGCTGTAATTCAGAAGAATAAGCAAACGGTTTGAACTCCTTTATCAACCACATCACTTTTCGTGTGCGCAAGGATATGGGCAATATAAAAGTATTAGGATGTGACCCCCTAAATAAGGCTTTTAGATAATATTTATATACATAAGGCATGGAAATTACAAAGATAACCTTTAATAATAATATTATTACATAAAAAAGGACCTTATATACTCTAACATACCCCTCAATCTAAACATAAAGGGTAATGAACGTGAAGATTGGCCTTTATATCCTAGAATCAACCAAAAGGCAACTTTTTCACAAATAAAGTGAAAGTCTATATGAACATGCTGTGTGAGCATGGAGAACCGGGTTGACAAAGAGGTAAGTGACAAAGACATTATCACAATAGAAATACAACAGGTGATGGTAAAACAACATACAAATCTCGAAATCATACCCAATATGTTTTAGTCAGTGCAAAAACCAGTGATCTATACTCTGCCTCTGTACTAGAGCG
The DNA here is from genome assembly GCA_028554755.1 of Cordia subcordata. Lineage (NCBI taxonomy): Eukaryota > Viridiplantae > Streptophyta > Magnoliopsida > Boraginales > Cordiaceae > Cordia > Cordia subcordata. The sequence continues at coordinate 1,492,761 of JAPTOF010000026.1, read as the reverse complement.
AGACACTGCTAGTTGTTTCTTTGACTGCTAGAATATAAGGATGATCCAAGAAAACTGGCATACCCAATGGTGGAATGACGACTGTCAAGGCCAAATCAACATCACCAAAAGCCACAACCACAACCCCCAAGAGTAGGTTGAGTGGTCGCACAAAGCTCAAGTCCCTGATTTAGAACCTGTTTGGCCTACTTATTTTGGGGCTTATAAGCCTAAGCAGTAATGCTGTGTTTGTTTAGAGCTTATTATAAGACACTAATCTTAGTTGACAACTTATGTAAAAAAAATTGTTTGTTATCAACAAATTATAAGACACTTATAAAATACTTTTCATAAGATATCTTATTTGTAGTTATAAAAAATAAGTTGGGTTTAGGGTACTTATATCTTATCTTATATCTTATCAGATAAAAATAATTAAAAATAAAAATATAAAAATTAAAAATTTAGAAATAAAATAATAAATGTTAAAAATTAAAATTAAAAAATTAAAATTTAAAAACTAAAAAATTAAAAAAATAAAAATAAAAAATGTTAAAAATTAAATATTAAAAATTAAAATTTCAAAATTTTAAAATTTTTAAAACAACATTAAAAATTAATTAATATTTATATTTTATAATTTATTATTTAATTATAAAATTAAAATATCATGAGTCAAAATTGATAACATTATTATCAAAATAACTTATAACAGCATTTCACCTAACAAATCAAATAATTTTATTGTATCAAACACTTATTTCTTATAAGACACTTATCAGATAAGATGCTTATCAAAATTCAGATTTCAGATTTCAAATAAGACTATTCTAAACAGGCTATAAAAAAACATATAAGAGGAACTTTTTACTATTGAGGCTTAGCAAAGCCAAACAGGCTATGTGCCTCTCAAATATCTAAGATTATGTTCCATTACCTACAAAATTAGAAGCACGTGGTGCAGGCATATATTAACTAGTTTGCAAACGATAAATACCCTGAATAATGTCCACTGTAAACGTAGCCTTAAGCCATGTCCTTACAAGACTATCAAGACAAAGCCAGGGGACAGGATTAAGAGCATCTCATTAGTTGGACAAGAAAGAGACCCATCGACAATGCCAAAAACACCATAGGTGCACAACAATAGTTTGCAACCTGTATAGCCTGTAGTTTGTACAATCAAACCGAGTAGTAACCAAGGTGGTAATTTTAAGATTATTTAGATTTCATGGTTCAAGGGTAGGTAACATCATTGGCATAAAGGGAGAAGCCATGATGGAAGTGGTCACAACAATAGATGGAGAAGAAATAGCGGTGGCCAAAGGAAAAGCACAGAATGACAGAGAAAGATAGGTTCTTGCCATAGTTGGAACCTCAAGTCTTGTCGTGATTGAGAAAGAAGGCAACGTTGGAAAAGGTAGAGAAGAGTGAGGGCCAAACGCAATTGTCGGCAACAGCACATTTGCAACGAAAAGGAAGAGGATAGCATGATGGCCATGGTGAAAGATGAACAAAGGTACCTTAGAGAGGAAGGATGGTATAGGCCGATACCATATAAAAGTATTAGGTTGTGACACCCTAATTAGAGTGTTTAGATTATATTATATGGATAAGGCATGAACAAATTACAAAAATGACCTTTAAAGATAATGTTACATACAACAGGACCTTATATACTCTAATAGGCAATAGGGATTATCTTCTTTTGGTTTGACAAATGAATGTATTCATATACTTCTCTGAACTCGTTTTCCTATTTTCTTTACCTTAGTTATTGACAAATGTGCTACGGTAAATACATGTGCAACAAGTGGATGGAAGCTTCAAGTCGGAAGTGGCTTTTATCAAGAAGGGCAGTAACTAGGAATTGAAGAAGTTTATCAATTTTTTGGATGTCTAAACAATTGTACCCTTACCCATGATAGGGAGCATCAAATGAACCAGAACTTGATGAAAAACAATGTATTACATTAGTGAAATCTTACCATAAAACTCTCAGGGTGAAGATGAGCTTAGTCTAACAATCATTTTGCTTTTCCATCGAAGGATATATGGACGTTATTGCCCCAAATTTGCTTGGGAGGTGACATGAGGAAGAATTCTTACAGCAAATAACCTCCAAAAACAGAGAGGACAAATTGTGATAAATAGATGCCTTCTAAGGTAGAATGAAGTAAAAATGACGAAACATTTTTCACTTAGATGTGCCAGGATTAGATGTCTAAGGGAGTTAACCTTAGGCATTAGGGCTTTCAATGAACTGCTTCTAAGAACTTTCTCGAGAAGATTAAAACACGTAGTATGAAGACTTCTTAAGAAAGAATCATTCAGAGACTTCGACTTTACTAATATCGTGGCTTAGAGAAAGAATGGAAACAAAAATCTTCTAAAGGAAAGGAACTAGCACTGTCCTTTTGAAATATCATTGAACTCATGAGCTTTGTTTTTGGATTGTGCGTGTCCATATACTGATAATTGTGCTACCTGAGATAGATAATCAGGAGTACGAGATACTCAAAGTGCCCAATATTTTGCTGTTCTGCATTTAACTTACTTTGTGTCTCAGCAAATTGAATACGTGTTGCAGGTCGACCGGAAAAAGATAGCATCTTGTCTACATTCCAACTAGTGTAACTTTACCTTTTCGTAAAGATGTGCGTACTAAACCAAATTTCAGGATGGCAGGGCAGATGATTGCTGCTTAGAATACAGGGAAAGTTTTGGAGCAACGTACTAATTTTATTAGGACATTTCCATCTTCCCCAGCTTTTCCAGTACTTTCAGAGCTTTGCTAATCGCATAAAGAGTCATTTTCTTCACCTGCCAAGATAAAGTAGATTTAACAGGCTAGATCAACTTTCAACAGATATACACACTAGTCAAAAAATAATGTGAAGATCTAGAATGTTGGACACTCATGGCAAAGGATCAAATCAAATAGGTGAACATGTGGATCGTATTTATGCAACAAGTGTGAAATGCTAACTACTTGACAAGTTGCTAACAAAATGACATCAATGGTCAAGCGAGAATCCCTAATTTTGCCATAGTTGACCAGCTGACCAAGAGATAAAGCAATAGTATTGAGCATCTGAGAGAATACACGGCAGAGTCCACAGAGTGAAATAAAAGTGGTGACAGGCTATATGAGAAGAAAGTATTTCTTTAATTGAATTTGAAAGATCGAGACATGCAAACTCATGTTAACTCCGATCATTTTTGAGTAGAATGTTGGTGAGACTAATGTAACAAGTTACCAAGGGATGAAAGAAAATGAGACGATGAAAAGCAAGAGAGTTATTTTCAGTTGAACGAACAAATAATACGGGACAAACATCTGCGACTCTCAACGATATTGCACAAAGAATAAAAAGATATACCTCCAGTTTGTCCTCCTTAGCCCTGTGATTTTGGGGTAGAACACGGAATTCTTTAGTCAAACGGATGCACTCGTCAACATTTTCTGGTGAGACAAAGTCTAGAGCAACCTTTATGCACGACTGCAGAGGGAAGACAAAAAGAAGAGAACGAAAATCAAAACAAGAAGCTTAAATCGGAAATCAGATATGTATTCACCCTTCATGATGAAAGCTGCACAAACAACAAGATCATGTCTGAGCAAGCGAAAAGTAATACATCAACTTGAAAAAAGTCCAAGACTGCAATTTAAGGAGAAATCAACTTTCGTAATTGTACAGGTTCACTAGCCATATTGAAGTACGGGGTGGATGCTATTAGCAGATAACTTCATTTTAGATGACGATGTTTTGGTGGATCAGTATTAGAAAGCCCCCTCTTGATGAAAACTTCTGCCAACTCAAGCACATTGTTGTAGTTTATCATTTAGTAAGATGAGATCTTGTTTTTGGTCATATCTTGTATTCTTATCAGCTTTGTACTTGCTGTATATTTACGTACCATTCAGAAGAGCAATATACAACACTTCTGCACTGCAAACATCTGCTCCTCTATATGGTAATCAGAGCCAATTGGCTGGGATTAGAGGATAACTCAAGTGGTTGAGACTATCTTCCCCAGACGTGAGATCCTGGGTTCAATCCCATGGGGGTGGGGGTCTAACCAATAAAAAAAAAAATGAGAGCCAATTGGCTTAAACAGGTTCTTCGGTCCAAAATTCTTTTTTACAGAAGACACTCTCCTATGCCTAACAAATAGCAATAAGATTGTCCAATGTAATTAACATAGAGACAGCATCGCTTTTTTAATCAAAAAGTTTTCACAGACAAAACATGGAGAAAATTGCACATTTATCCTCCTCTTCTTCACTTTGCAAAAAATTAAGCATAGTTTCAACAAGTTGAAGTTTAAAAACAAACTCTTACCTTTAAATTTCTAACTTGATGAGGACAGCCTGCAGGTATAAAAACTGCATCCCCTAGTTTTTGAACAAAGGTCCATGGCTCAATTCCTAGCAACAGAATGCAATGAAAAAGTCAACCACTAGACATGCATAAAATTACATCCAAAAATTTGTCAGACTGCTGGGGGAAACCAACCATACTCCTCCTTCAGTTTTGTTTTGTGATCCATGGTCAAATAAAAGGTCTGATCATGAATAGGGTGAACAACCTGGTGCATAAAGGTATGAAGAGGAGCAACAATATCAGGCTCAAAAAGTATACTAATATCTCAACATAACCAAATGAAGAAAGAACGGAAAAACCAGAATTTTATACATGCAACAAAATGGTAAAAGGAAACACTAAAGCCTTAAAACTGGCCCAGAACAGAAGGAAAGAAAGAAAAGATAGAATCATATGCACTTCCTCGCGAATAAAAGAAATAACTAAGGTTGATCTAAGCCAGAGGCAGACCTAAGTCAAGATAACCCCACCTCTGAAATCAAGCACCCTCCTTTTTCTAGGACTTTTAGGTTGCAAAAAATCAATTTAGCTCTCCAAAGTAGAAACCAAACTAGCCCTAACCAAAAGCAAGTATAGGTGCACAAGGAAGCAATGAGTTAATTTCTAATCAATGATCAAATATCATTTCTTCTAAAGCTAATAAAAAGAAATTAATGGAAGCAATCAATGCAGATCTTCCTATAAACTTCAAGTACATCATCAATGTTGAATTGTACCTGCGGCAGCGGAGAACAATGGATATGCCTGAACTCCTTATAGTGCTTCCGAAGATATTCCTCCAATTTGGGTACATCTTCCCTCCTAAAAATGTCCCACAGAGCACCACCATCACTGTCATCAAACCCTGCTGAAATGTTTTCTGGAATGGTAGAACTGTTGCTTTTAACTCTTTTCTCTTTGTCCACAATACTGCTCTCGCTGTTGGTATCAGAATTATCTGAGACATTTGCATCGTCTCTAGGGTCACAAGTTTGCTTTGCTATTTGAGGTTCTGCATGAGATTGCTCGGACAGCTTTTCTCCTTTTCCTTCCTTCGGTCCCGTCTTCCCCTTTTGGTCGCCTTCAGCACTAATAATGCTTGATACATCTTCCAGTGAAAAATCACATTTATTTGTAGCAGTTTCTTTTCCCTCAAGTTGATTCCCCACAACTTCGTTATCCGTACAGTTTGAGCTACCCTCCACATTAGCTCCCACATTAAGCATGCTTCCATTCATTAGATCAGTTTTCAGATCTCCATTTTCATTCTTGAATGCAGCACCTTGAACCTCATCCACCACCGGCAAAGAACCTTGCTCGCTCAACCCACACATCCCAACTTCACGCTCAACCTGCTTCTCAACTATTTGATCTATCTGACTATTTACAGCAAGTTCCCTTTCATCCTGTGCAGCATGCATCTCTTTTAGTTCATCTATTCTTGCAAGGTGTTCTGGTTCCAAGGTCACTTCATGGGTGTGGGTCAACACATTCACCTGAAATAGAAAGTTTAGTTAAAAAATAGAAACAAAGGCCAGGCTTAATGTAAAGTCCATATAGGAATTTACTAATATAGGTCCTTTTAGGTTTCCATGTCTTTATATCTCATGGATTAGGGCCAGGAACTAAGAATACAAGAAATACCAATGACGCAGCATTATTTGAAAAGCACATCTCGCTTCTTCCTACTGTCAACTCCTCTATCCTAGAATAAATTTAGGCAATAGTAAGTTATTTTCTCATGTCCTTTTCAGTACTCAACATCTTTTCTGGACGATGATAGGTATGGCAGAACTCATCTAGTGGTTCTTATATCACAAGCCTTCTTATTTTGATTAAAAGCTAAAAGTAGGCATGTATCCCTTGGTCGTCACAGGCAAAAAGAACTCAGATGTTTGAAAAAATTTATAGAGTGAATATACCGCATCAGACATGTCGCAGTGAAGTTTGGTTACAGAGTCCCCACGTCCCAGTTCCTGAGCAACCCCATAAGCTATATAGGTCTTAGGTCCCAGGTCTGGTTTTAAAGACTTTTCTGGAAGACTGACGGAAAGATTCAGACAGCCATCCTTAGGATGTGTATACTCCTTAAAAGGCAAGGATGTTATAAATTCAGCATTATGACGAGGTAAACGCTCCTCAAATAAACTAGAAGGAGGCCAGTCTTTCAATTTCAGATTCTCAGGCCATCCTTCAGAGTCAAATCGACCTTCAGAGTACCCTTTGAAGAACTGATGTATATTAATATCTACCTGTTTGCCATCAAAAGAATCATAAAAACTGCCAGTTAGAAACATCAAATATATGATAATCATGTTTAAGAGTCCAGATCTTAGATACTATTCTAACCAAGCAAGTGAACAAAATTCATAGTAATACATTACCTGTACAACCAAGATCCATAAGACCAGCTTAACAATTAATTGAATTAAGAAATAGAAAGGAGAAAAAGCAATATGGAACAGGCAATATTAGCTCAGAGAAGAGATTAGATCTTGCACAAAATAGAGAAAGGCGGTAAGTTTCAAGAGTTCATGCTAAGCACATTTCAAAAGATTTTACGTCTGTTGGCCCTGTATGCACAACATCCTCCTCCCATGGGATATATAAATTGCACGCTTGTTGAGAAAAGTTGGGGGATGTTGGTGTGCATAAAAATAATTTCCAAATATCTATCTTTAGATTATAATAATGATAATATAAATAATAAAACCTCGGAAAGAACTTAGAAAAGCAAGAACATTATAGAACAGATAATGAATTAGTAGTTTTCCTTGTTTGCTGAAACATTTTTCCATTTTGACTGGCATTCCCACTATGACCCCAATACATACATCCCCTAGGACAATTCACTTTTATCTAAACTAAAATTATTTCCACAATAAAATGAGTCTTATGATTTTCACATAAAACAAGTGACAGAATTCAAAACAACAGAGATGGCATTAAAGGCTTTTCATGTCACCATCCATGAATAGGAAGACATGCAGAAGAATACAGCTCTTTATCCCAGTAAGGTAGGGCTAGCTCTGGAGAAAGCATCTTTTAAACTGCAATTTTGCAAAATTAGCCATTGACAATCATCAACAATTTATTCTAGCTGCATCCAAGTATTCATTCAGCATCAGTTACACAGAAATCTAGTAAGTAGAAAGAGACAGACACAGAGGGGAAAATAGGGAAAAGAAGAGAACTTCAAGCTACATAATCACCACCAAATCAAAAGAACATTCTGTTGAGGAACATCCAGATTTAGGAATCAGCAAATAATACATAACAGTTAGGAATCCTAGATGTAACTCTTTGCGACAATTCCCCAATCATATCCAGAACAGCCTCTAAGCATTTCCATCAATGAGCATGTAGCACAACATACTAGCACAGTGGAAAAGCAAAAATCAAAATAAGGTAAAATCTAAACTGACCTCGCACCAGTCCAAGCAATTCAGAGCAGCCACATCTAAAAGAAGTGGATGATTTGTATTTTTTACTTGACGACAAGCACGCCACATAACCATTGGTTCCCAACTCAACCCCGTCGTAGTCTCGAGGACATTACCGACTATCACAGGCTCACCTTTTCTCCAATGCCACTGGAAATGCTTCAGATCCCCACTTTTAATTTCCGTAGCTGTTGGACAATACAGATAATTGTCCTCAGCGTCCTCTCTAGAAGCTGCTTTATGCAATTTTGCACTGCTAATGTCCCTTTGATCCTCAGATTTCAAGCAAGAACACCACAGTTCAGAACCTTCCAGCCCATTCTTGTGCTCGTATTTCTCAGAGATCTCTTCTGCTTTCATCAACAAATCTGACACCCAGTTCTCACCTAATATGCACTTTAACTCTAGTATTCCTTGACCACAACCACCAATATCCTCAGGTGGGCAAGGAATGCTACCATCTTCTTTTGATTTCCATTCAGATTTAGACTTACTAAGGCTCTTCAAGTTACTTTGCTCTGGGGAACTACAAATTTCATTTTTAGGGGAAGAAACCGGAGACACACCCCCATCCACAACATCATCCTTTTTCCGAGCTTTACGACCAGGGAGCTTGCGTTTATTGACATCAGATTTATTTTTATCGTCTTTAAGGCCATGCAAGTATTTTAACCCTTTGTTAGTATATTGCATGATCACTTCTTCTTCATTTCCCTGCAAGCAGCCATCTCTAATCTCCGAGCAACATGTAAGGCATAAGTCATATGAACAGTGGCAGCAACTGCGGTGAAAATCAACAATTGAAGTCTTGCAGTTGTTGCTGCAAAAAACATGAGAGATGATCATTTATTACCAAAACATGAGCAAAGAAAATGCAAGAAAGAAAGAATTGTTACTCAAAGTCCTACCAATACATTCGCTCATTCTCCTCGCAGTTAGCATTTTGCACTTCTATCTCCGAGACCGATAAGCCTGGCCCAAGTAAATATTAGTAAGAAAAATCTCGTGGCCCAAGTAAATATTAGTAACATAACATCTCATGGGCCAAGTAATTAAAAATTAAGTAGTAACAGGTTTAAGTAGCAAGTATACAAATATGGAGTTGACTTTCTTTTAGCTTTCCTCCTTTAGAAAAGGGCAGAGATTTCTTTAGAATTGGAGAGTGATTATCAAACCAAGCAACTCTTCTCAAACTCATCATAGGCGTTACCAAAAGCATGTCAGACAATGGAAATAAATTAAATTGCAAAAGCATTTTCAGGACTTCAATTCTCAGGCTAAAGTAAATACCTCTAGTTTTAGCTTCAACCTCCTTCTCCATGATTTGTTCTGCATTGAATTGTCTCAAGAAGGGCAGAAGCATACGCAAAATGTATTTGGAGTGATGAACGTTCTCTTTATCACTGAATTTCTCCTTCTTTAACTATTAAAATGGACAACATAATGAATGATACATAATGACAAACATTGTATGAACAAAAAAAGAGAAAGAAAAAACCAACTTTAGCCGAAATCTCCATTCGCAAGCACGCTTTGCAATTGCAATTATTACGACAAACTGGACATGCTTTAGCAAAATCATCCTCAGTCATCTTAGGGTACCTGTAGACATGAAAACAAAGGGAGAAAGTTCAAACAAATTGGACACAATTTGCATAGAAACCATTAAGTTGCAAACATGTCAAATTGCTATACAAAAATGGCTAACACCACGAAACATAAATTCCATAATGACACTTGACAAGAGATGATAAGCAACATAAGAATCTCACCATGTAGTCATACAAGGGACACAATAACGTTTAGTCTTACACTCGGTGCACCTAACAACTCGACCTTTATCATTCCTCTGACATTGGTGGCACATAGTTGAGTTTGATACAAAATTCCCCTGTTATATGAGAATCAAGCACCAAAAAGGGCAAAAAAAAAAAAACAGAAAATGAATGTAAGACAACTGACAAGAACAAGTAGTTAGTTGAATGTAATGGACACTGGTGAAGAACCTCGTCATCGTAGAGACGTCTTGTCTTGTTTGGTGGTGGTGGATCATCTTGCCTAACCGGTTTCGGCCTGAGGGAACGCCGAACAACATCTCCGATCACCGGCGGCACACTCGTGTCTCCGTCTGTTTCCTCCTCCTCCTCCTCTTTTACCATGACAACAACACCATTCTCCTCCTCCTCCTCCTCCTCCTTCTTCTTCTTCTTTTTCCTACCAGGCCTTCCTCTCTTCCGCCTCCTCGAATCATCATCACCGTCTTCATCTTCAGCTTCATGTTCTCCTTCATTATTCTGATCATTCTCATTCCCCAGCTTACTCCTCTTACTAGGAGGTCTTCCTCTTTTTCGCCTCGTTGAGTCTTCTTCTTCTACTGCTTCTCCACCTTTTTCCTCTTCTTTCAGCACGACATTATTCTTCTTAGGAGGCCTTCCTCTTCGTCGCCGTTTCTTGCCGTCATCTTCTTGCTCGCCGCCGTCGCCATTGAAGAGCTCAGTGAACATGGCTATAGTCTTCACCTTCGCCGTCCGATAAGGCCTCGGACTTACCATATTATTCTCCACCTCTGCTTCTGCTTCTGCTTCAACACTCTCTTTCTCTTCTTCCTTATGAATAGCATCCTCCATCATCATCATCATCATAAATTATGAACAATAACAACAGCTGCAACAATTAACAATTAACAACAAAAATTAAAAAATAAAATAAAATAAAATTCTTGGAGCCTTTCTTCTCCTTCTTGTTCTTCCCTAGATCTGATTTTACCGCCTTCTTGGTTGCCTTTTCACCTCACTGAGAGGATTTTAATTAGTTTTGAATTTGAATGGTACACTATTACAATATTAACTATTATACATACATATATATATATATATATTATCTATATAATGGTGTTGGGGATAATGGGAAAACAGTGGGTGAAATCAGGTGAAGGCAATGAGCGGTAAATTATTATGGAAAATCCCGCCTTTGGAGGGAAAAGGGAAAAAAAATTAAAAAAAAAAATAATGTCTTGTCTATTGCAAAACCCAAAAAACAAGTGTGTGTGTGTGTGTTCGTGTGTGTATGGGCGATCTCTCACCGTTGGATTCGGGGATTAGTGGAGATTTTATTAGAGATTCGTGCGCATATGGTAAGGTTATTCTTATTTATTATTTATTATTTAATTTATTTATAGTTCTTGCACGCATCGTTGAGATGCCGCGATAACCGCGCGCTTGCCGCTAGATTTGGGTCCGTGGCTCATTCCCTTCTCTGGTTATGTCCGAAAATATATTCTTGTTATTGTGTTTGTTGCGTTATTGTGTCTGAATATGAATCTTTTTTTCCCCTCCAATCACAAAAACACCAAATTTTGTCGTGCACCATCGTAGCACTATGCAGGGTATCATGCGCTTAAACAAAAGAGAAAATTTGAATTTACTCGTGTTCTTAAAAAAAAAAAAAGGAAAAATAAAGAAATAGATTTGAATCTCATCTATCTCGCTCAGTGCCCCTTCTGTGTTGCTTGTTCCTATCACCTTTGAAAATTGATTCATTATTAAGCAAGTTTATACATATATATATATATATATATCTATAATTTTATTTGAGTGCTAAAACTAATTCTCTATAAAAGAAGCATATATATACACACAAACATATAAATATACACTCACACACACACACACATATATATATATATATACATACACATGTATATATATATATGTACATATATAGATATATATTTTATACATTTGAGTGGAAAAAATTATGTAAAAGTTACTTTTTGAGAACATATGCATAAAACTATAAGAGAAGCTCGTCCCAGTACAAATGTAGCTCAAAGACCATGCAATTTAAAGAAGCCATGCAACTTTAAGAGAAGCCATGCAATGGTCATGCAAGAGCTGTTGAGCTTTAATAAGTTATCTTCATAAAGCAATTTATATACAAAAATTCTACAAAAAGTCTTCATTTTTTATCTTAATCTCAAGCTCAATTCATCTTGCTCCATCATCTTCCATTGCGTCAATACCATTCCTCAAAATACACACATTATAGATAGATATGCAATATAATCCATAAAATCAATTTATCTTGTTATCATAAAAAATACATATAAAATAATACAATAATTCCAACACCATAAAAACGTTGAAAAAATGAAAAAAGAATTCAGGTAGCACTCCAATTTAGATTTATACTATAAATAGATAAAGAGGTTCAAACTTAAAAAATTAGTTTTTCTTTTAAAATTTTTTATTAATTTATCAATAATAAAAAATTAATGTTAACTATCAAAAAATAACTATAAAAAATAAAAGGAAACAATCACAAATACTCACACTAAAAGAGAAAAAAAAGGAGAGAGAAAGAAACAGAGAGAGAGAGAGAGATTGTGACACTAATTTTTTCCTAAAAGAATAATATACACTAATTTTCAAGAAGAATAATATACACTAATGTTTAGAGTTTCAGCTTTTTATAAAGGGTGAATTGCTCAACTCTCCCCTGTGGTTTGACGAATGTGCACAACACCCCTCTGCATTTAGGAAATTAGCAAAGACACCCCTTATGGTTTTAGCGAGTGTGCACTTCGACCTCTTCCGTTAATATTTCCGTCTAAGATAACGATTTTTTAGCTTCATGGGCTTGTAGTGAGATGCTGCTTGTGTTAGTTTGGTTTCTAATATAATGAATAGACTATTTTGCTCCCAATAAATATTAAAATAAAAGATATTATCAAAAAACTTAAAAAATGAAATCGTCTTCTTCCCCTCTCCCCGCCCCCGACGCAGCATCCCCTCCTCCTCCACCCAGCACCCTACCCCTTTCCCTACACAGCACACCCACCCACCATTTCCCTCCCCACCCCACTCACTTACCTACCCACCCAGCAACCCCACACTTTTCCTATGCCCTACCCCCTCTTTTATCCATCAATCTCTTCAACAACAACACTTGCCATCTTAAGAGCCAAAGGCCACAATCTCTTCAACAACGCAATGGCATTGAAGGCAGAAAAAAATGGTGAAAATAAAAAAAGAGAGGGATTTGGAAGAATTTTTTTTATTATTTTTTAAATGGTGACAAAAATGAAATTTAGGCAGATCGGGGAGAGGGGGAAGGGCTGAGGGTGGCGGGGATGGGGGTTTTGGCAGTAGGGGCTGGGTGGGGATAGGGTTTAGGTAGTTAAGGTGAAGGGGTGGGTGAGGGTGGTACTGATTTGGGTAGATCGGGAGGGGGGTAAGGGAAGGGTTGAAGGTGGCGGGGATGGGGGTTTAGGCAATAGGGGGTGGGTGGGGATGGGGTTTCGTCAATTGGGTTGAGGGGGTGGGTAAGGGTGAGGGTGGGGGTGGTACTGATTTGGGCAGATCGAGAGAGGGGTGGGGAAAGTGCTGAAGGTGGCGGGGATGGGGGTTTCAGCAATAAGGGACGGGTAAGGGAGGGGTGGTACTGATTTGGACAGATCGGGAGAGGGCTCGAGGAAAGGTTGAGGGTGGCGGGGATGGGAGGTTTCGACAAGAAGGGGTGGCTGGGGATAGGGTTTGGGCAGTTAAGGTGAAAGGGTAGGTGGGGGGGGTGGTACTGATGACTATTTTTTTTTTATTTTTTAGTTTAATTTTTAATTTTTATTTTTAAATAAAATAAAAGAAAAATAGACTTTTTATTAGATTAAATAAGGGTAAAATTGACATTTTCTTAAAATTCATCAAAAAGCCAACGGCTGTTCGTTTTAGGGGGCCGTGTGCACCTTTATCAAAAACATGGGGGAGCAATTTACTAATTTCTTAAACACAGGGAGGTGTTGTGCACATTAGTCAAACCACAGGGGAAAGTTGAGTAATTCACCCTTTTATAAAATCTTATTGATATACTTATTGCAAAAAAAAGATTTGATTCTTTTAGGAAAAAAAATACTTTTCCATGAAAAAAAAGCCAATCCAAACAAACCCTTAACCTTAGCAAGTTGGAAGCGAAAAAGCATTGGTAATGAGACGAACCAACCCTTTGCTATTTTTCATCAATACAGAATCTCTTGTTAGTCATGTATTTCAAGAAAGACCCTTTCTTGTTTCTAGACACTCTAATCGCATATAAAAAGGATAGGCTAAAAGCTTTCGCAATGGCAAAAATATTAAAAACCATAAGTTACACAAGGCAAAAATATAAATTTTAAAAGTCATTCCAACCAAAGCTCACAATTTGATCTAACCAACAAATAATTAAAGAACCATAAGTTGTGAACATATAATATAGTGAATAAATAATAGAACAGTTCTAGATACTCACATGTGTGTTAGGTTTGCACTCCTAAAGACTAATTAGACATTGATATTGGACATGACATTGCTCATTTTATATATATTTGTGAACTCTTTTCATTAATTATATTTGGTGTATGTGTGTAATATAATGTATAAAGGTCCTATGATGTAGACCAATAAACGCCATAGTGATGCTAGATACACAGTGAGTCCAAGTCTAGCTTTGGTTGTATCATAAACTAGTCCATTACTATATGGTAGATTGGGTGCTCTAACAAGACATGGTTATAGTAGATGAGTCTCTTTGTTAAGGTGATCTATCTAAATCATTGAAAGATCTTTATGGACTTCCCTTCCAAGCACTTGTGTCACTTGGATAGGATCTTTCTAAGTATATCTTTTGGGAATTGTATTGTCAAAGATAGAGGACAATATACTCAAAGCTACCGAATGATCAATGCTCTTAATCTTGAGCATATGTAAATGAATTGACAAAGTTGGGGTGCAACATTTTGATATATCATGGTAGAGACCTAAATGTTAACAACTCATGTGTCCCTTACGTTGGATATTGTATTTTAATTAGTTGGGGCATGCATATGCAATAGTAGAATTGTCCATTTGATCATCTAAATGACTACATATATACATAGAGGGACATTTTGATTGAGTCTTAGAGGTGATGGTGCAGCTAAATGACCGGCTTTGACTATAGACATACATAGAGGGACATTTTGATCTTTGACTTAGAAAAAGGTCACTTTCATGTGATGAGCTTATGTAATGTCAATGATTATCTTTGGAATGCGGTGTCAGTCTCTTGGTGAAATAGATTAAGGTCAAAGTGTTCTTAATGTCTCCAAAGAGGTAGTAAGGACATTTTGGTCATTTTGAGAAATAAGGGTAATTATGTTTTCGGGTTTCTCTACTAGTCATATTCCTGTTGGTTGCAACTAATTGAGTAAGGCTAATTGTGTGAGTTGCTTAATTAAGATTTAAGCTAGGAATTAGAAAAATTATTTAAATATCCAAGTTTTCATAATTTAACTTATAGACATCTTAATAGGATGTATGAGATATCATAATGTCTTGGGAGATGGAATTTAGGATAGACCTAATCCCAAAGAAGCATTCCATTTCTAGAAAAAGAAGGGTGAGCATTATTGGAAATAATAATTCTCTTAGGACTTTACCTTTTCAGGGTTGCCACACATTATATATAGTGGGACTTAGTAAGACACATTTGAGCTTTTTATAGAAGTGTGTGTAGGAATTTTCACCTAATGCACTAAAAACAAACACTTGCCTAGTTAGCCCTCCATTTAACTTAATATCTAGCAATTAGTGCGTGCCCATTATATAGCAAAAGGCATCCAAACTATAGAAACATGATTATAGCGGATAAGAAGATGGGGCATCTTCAAGGTAGAGATTTTGCAAAGAGGCCATACACCATTAATTGACATGCTTCAAATGTGACACC
Source organism: Cordia subcordata (assembly GCA_028554755.1). Classification (NCBI taxonomy): domain Eukaryota; kingdom Viridiplantae; phylum Streptophyta; class Magnoliopsida; order Boraginales; family Cordiaceae; genus Cordia; species Cordia subcordata. The sequence continues at coordinate 1,477,235 of JAPTOF010000026.1, read as the reverse complement.
CTTAACCCTAAACTCATGATACTATATTTTGTGTTGTGCTCACATGTGTAATGATAATTTATTGCTATATTCTGCTACCTTTGTTGATTTGTTGCTTTAACTTGTTCTAAAACACGAAAATAAATGGACCTTAGTAATAGCAACCCTATCCTACATTGTGAATACTTTGTGAACAAATATTGTAAGAGTTATAAAATTTTTAAGCATATATAATGTAAGAGTGCAAATAATAAAAAGCTATATACATATTGTATAAAAATTGTGAATAATTAAAATTTATAAGCATAAAGTTAACATTGTCAACATATAATATAGAAATTATAAATAATTAAAAATTATATACATATATATATATATATATATTTGTAACAAGGGAAATTTAGCTGGCGGAACCCGACTACTGGAACATCCGACGGAGCCCAACCACCAATTGGCAAACCCCGGGTGTACAGCATGTCCTCTATACTGAGTACTAGATAAGTCGAGGGCACTCAATTTAGGGTAGTGGACTGGATTCAAACCCGGGTCATGAGCCGTGTTCGTCTCCAACTCTTACTGCTGAGACATCCCTGGGGGATAAAATTCATAATTATGTTAAATAAAAATTATGAATACTATTATTTTCTTTTTGTACATAGCACGCGCAACTTAGATGTTGTAGGGAGCATAACACTCGCATGGTAGTCAAAGAGCACCTAATAGAGATCAAGGTGCTAAGAGAGCAAAGTATAAGCAAAATGCATGCCTGGTATGCTTTAAAAAAGAAAAAGGGATGAATATATTGTGTGGTGATTGATATGATAGAATGAATTTGGCAGGAACGGAGTAAGCTAGAACGAGCTTGGGAATGGAACAAATAATAAATATACCATACTTGGTATACTTTGAATGATAGTAAGGATGAATGTATTGATTCTAAATTTATACTTGGTTATTAGTATACTAGCATAGTATTGGAAATAATTTTATAAAAAGTGAAATTTTCTATTTTATTTTATATTTTCATTTTTAAATTTTTTATTCTTGAATTTATTTTATATTGCTAGTTTATATTTTTATTCTTAAATTTATTTTCTATTTTATTCTATTTTTATCTTCTTTTTTTCAAACTTTTATTTTCATTTTTAAATTTATTTTTATTTTTGTTATAAAAAGCTAAACGTTAAACGTCAATTTTTGAAAAATTATTTTAATCCTTCGACAAAAAATCTCATTCTCACAAACATAGGAATAGGTCATTCCCATGAATTTTGTTAGGAATAACTATTCCATGATCATGGAAATAGGATTCCTGCAGGGATGAGATTTCTTGTGTCATTACCCCATACCAATCATAGGATTTTAGAACGAGTCAAAAATGTTATTTCATTCTCAACTCATTCCTGCATACCAATCGTCGCCTTCGATCCAAAATCTTGTATAAAAGGCCCTGTTATTATTTTATACATGTTTTACACACTCAATCATTATCAACATAAATAAATAATATTTATAAAGAATGATAATCTCAATTATTATTCTTATTATTATTTTTTCCCTTTTTTTCTAACCCCCACCTCTAATCTACCCCTCTATTCCCATAAGATTTGAACCCAAGATCTCATTTCTAAAAAAATAATCTCAATCGCTTGAACTAATCTCTAATCCCTTCTTATTATTATTATTATCGTTGTTATTATTATTATTATTATGTTTAGAAAAGACATTTTAGTCATTTAAAAAATAAGTTACTGTGCAAGACCACTGGTGTGTTTGAAATGATCTTATTTTAAGATACTTATCTTATTGAAATTTAAAAATATCTTATAAGATTTAAAATATTTTATCATATACACAATGTATTCTATAATTGTAAAAAATAAGATAAAAAAATTACTTATTTTTTATCAGATAAAAAATATAATTTTATTTTAAATTTTCATAAAATGTATAATAAGATTTCTTAAATCTTATAAGATTTACCCTTATTTCAATAGGATAAGTATCTTAAAATAAGACTATAACAAACAGATCACGCGTGAAGAACCTTTGGAAAGGATGGGCAAACTTGGACCAACCGAGTTCCATTCCTCGTATTCTTCCTTTATTATTTATGAAGCTGGTAAGAATACCAAGCCGTTAAGGGATGGATAACATGGACAGGCATGGATGTATAAGCACTCTAAACAATAACTTTTTACAGTTCTATTGCATGAAAATGATGAACTTCAATAACTACACAATTGCAAGACGTTAAAAAAACTAAGCCAACACCACCTGTTATTTCGGTCTCCGTCTCACAATACAACAATATGCTCAGAAAACACGCAACAGTCTCCTCTGCAGAATTCTAGCGCCGTTACCCACAGAGGATATTCATATCAATCATCAGTGCAAAAAGAAAGCTGTCGTTCACTCTGGAATCCGGTATGCGCTTAAGACTTTTAAATCACCCTCTTAGGATCACGAGCTGCAGCCAAATGATCCTGCATTTATGGAACAGTAATCCAATAAAGTTAAATTAATGGTTTAAACTCAGGAAGGTATCAGTGTTTTTATGGGGATAACTATGGTATAATCTTGAATTACATAGGAGACTTGCCCTCCAGCATGCATTTTCCAGATCAACCCAATCAACGTGCAAATATGCTGCTAGAAAAACAAAAACTTGGAGCATTTTGACAGGAATGGCAAAAGAATAGTTCAATTGCAGGATATCCATAGAGCAGCTGAGACAGATCTAACAGTGTGACGTTGCAGACATCAGTCTGTTCATTTGACCCTACGGGATAGTCTCACCATCACAAGGTCGATGAATCGAAATGAAGAGGCACTGCTTTTACACCTCAGGGTATGATTTTGTTCTCTGGTCACAGTTTAACTAGAACCGTATAACCCAAAATCTTTTGACCCCTGGATACAAGTGCCTTTTCTGTGAGAAGATGCACTTCCCCAGAAACCCCAGTTATGCTGTGTTTGGAATGAGCTTATTATAAAATGCTTCTTTTATTGATGTGAATGAGACAATTCTTTTAATCTTATAAGACATAAAACATCTTATTACAAGCGCTCTATGAAAACTCGAAACAAATTACACTTTTTATCTTATAAGATATAAGCAATCTATCATTGTCTTATCTTTTACAACTATACATAAGATATTTTATCACAAGCACTTTATAAAAACTCAAACCAAACCGTACTTTTTTTACATAAAAAAGCACCTTAAAATAAGCCTATACCAGACAGAGCATTAGACTTTTTGCTTGCAGAACAAACTCTTGGTTAGTCAAGTCTACTGCAGAAACAAAAAGGCCTCCAGAACTTGTTGACAGGATATTTCATTTTGTACTAACATAATCTCATTGTCATTGAGTTTTTTATACATTTCAATTGATAAAAAAGGGGAAAGAAAAACTTTCTTGGTCTATCAAGTCTATTCCAGAAACAAAAAGGCCTAAAAGAACTTGTTAACAGGATCTGTGATCGTATAACACAACCTCATTCTCATTAACCCACATTTCATGCTTCCACAAAACAAAAACTGAACTACCCTCATCTTTTCACATCTTTTAATTTTCTATTTTCCTAAGTTTCTCATACTAATTTTCCTTTTCAACTTTCCTATCACTCATTTAAAAAAATAAAATACCATTATAAACATTATTTGCTTTTCCAGTAGATATTATATTCCACAACAATCATAATATATAGACGTACATGAATGTATATCAATGAATTTCCATTCTGCTCAAAATCCCAACGAGGTTATTCGGGAAGGATCTACTGAACACTAAGCGGCAATGTTAGATCAGTATGGCTGATCCTGATTATACCGAACACACTAAGCAGCAATTCGCTCCACATAGCTGATCCACATAGCTTGACAAGACTTAATTTGATTTAGTGAAACAATTACGTGAAAAGTACCCAATGATTAGAAGACTATAAGATCAAGTGCTTGGTGTGATAGTCTACTGCTTACGCTCAGTAGTTAAATACTTGGTCCTAACACTAGGGCTAGGGCTGTGTACCTCTACCTTCCCAAAACCATGATGTAACAGTCTTATGCATTAGGTATGACTTTTAGTAACTACTGGAGCACTGGCTGCTTTGAACTCATTGACAGTAAACTAGGTCTGCCCTGTAAACAAACCTCCAGAAAGCAAGGCAAATGTGGAAAGAATGAAATTATTGACCAGGTGTTTAGTGTTCAGTTAGTTGGTTGCAAATATAGGAGAAAAGCTGGATAAAAGCTAAGGTGAAGTAGGACACTTTGAGCAGTACTGCACCTGTTTGGACAAGATGTAAAGAAAAGAAAAGTAAAAGTTGAAGACTTGCAACTCTTCAGCATCACTTTTGCATATTCTCCAGCTTTGGACAGGTTATGGGCAAGTACTGACCCAAGAAGTCAGAGATGCCTTCTATCTCCAGACTAAAGAAAAACTTCTAAAGGTAAAAATAATGAATAACGGAAGTATTTCCATGTACTTCCAGACTTACTAAACATCATAGATAGAAAATCCTATAACAGTCTATTATTAGAGGAAACATTATTACAAGATCATTTTTGAGAGACTGCTACCAAATGAGTCAACAAAACAAAGGAAAGCTTTGCAGTTGGAACATGAATTGACACATAGACATGGGTACCAAGTTGAAGTTATATCACATGAAAAAGAAAAAGAGCAACATTGACAATTAAAAGGAAAAAAGGGAGTTCTCCGGGGAAAAGAATTTGAAAATTTTAGTGAGACAACTCACATGTAAAATCATTGATTGGATTGAAGATATCATAACTACCTTCTATCAGTACACATGTTCTGGGGAATACAAACAGTCTAGATGTAGTACAACTGTCGCTGATTTGTAAGAACGATATTGGTGCTGATTAATACAGATTCCTATGTTATATAAACTCAGTATAGACTTCAAAAGGACGAGCTTAAAGAATAAAGGAGCATTTAGTCAATTATAACAGAACTAATGTAGTGTTGGGAATGAACTTAAAATAAGGCACTTATTTTATTTGTGAACCCTATATAAAGTGTACTGTTTGTTATAAACTTACGATATCTTTGAATAAGTTTTCATTATTTGTACTTATTTAGAAATAAGATGAATGTTGGTTACTTGTATCTTATAGGGACAAGGAGGGAACTCAATAAATTCTGTACCGAAATTTTCTTTTCCATTATACCCTCACTAAATTAGTTTTAGTATATAAGACACCGATTCCTTAATATGCTTTTCAAAATACAGATTTCCAAAGAGACTATAATGGAGGTCTTCAATAAATGAGACAAAAGATGGACGATAGAAACAGAGGGATTATAATCCCACAAGGAGAAAACAGCCAAGGGGAAGGTAATTGATTCTTTAAGTTATCCCTTTTAGAATTAAGCTAGTGTACTATATGCAGACATGTCCAGCTTGGTTTCTAATGTGCCCTAGCCTTTTTAGTGATTCATGATCATGCATCATCCAATAAATGAACAGAGTCCTGAGAAATTGAATAACTAATTGTCATAGCATAAGAATTTAACTTACTGAGATAAAATCAAAAGCTTTAGTTTCCTCTTTCTTTGAATTGTTCATCATTGACGTGGGAGCTTCAGCAGCCATGCCAGGATTGAAAATATCTGGAAAAGGAGATGAATAACCTCCTTGAAGTCCGGCAGAATGATCAACACCAGCATTAGCATGAAAATTTCCTAGTTGCTGGAAGTTGGACATTGTTGCAAGGAATTGCTGTTGGGCAAGAAGGCTCCCCATGGCATTATAATTTATTGGCTGTGAAGCTAAAGCTGGATTAAACATAAATCCCGGAGGAATATTGTATGCCATAGCACCCAAAGGGAACGTGGGATTTGCATTCATTGCTGGAGTTTGGGATGCATTTGGATTGTTCAAGACATCATTAGAAACCGGATGACTCAGAATTGCAGAGGCATCTGCGAGGATATTTTTGGAGTGTGTACTAGCAGGAATTCCATTCTGATTTGCGAATGAATTGTTTTCATTCATGGACAAACTTGCCATTAAGTCATGAACGTCTCTTTTAGCACTACCTTGCTCCTGCGGAGCCTCAGAATTGTAACCGAATACATCAAAAAGTTGATGTTCGTTACCCGAAGTAGCCCCAGCAGTATTTCCTGACTTATCAACTGTCATCCCGGAGAAAAGGTCAGCTTCATGTTCTCTATTATTAGTGCTGTGAAAGGAGACATCAGCAAAAGGATCATCTTCATTCTTTTGCTCAGTTGAGCCTACAGGAGCACTCAAACTGTCAGCAAACAAATCATCAACTAGGGCAGTAGATCCCGGTGGATTTACAGTGCTCTGATTATTATGCACAGATTCTTTAGATCCAAATATATCATCTGAATCACCAGTATCTATCAAGTCTGGCATCTGAGTGGTAGTTGCCTCGGCCTTTACTGGAATTTCTAGATGAACCACTCCACTACTCTGTCCCCCATCCAGAAGGTTTAGGACCTGTCCATCAAAACCACACGTTCAATTACACTGAGCTTGTGGTTCCATATTAATAAGAATCTCATTGTTTTCTGATGTTGATATTCTTTATCATGTCAATAGTTTGAACAGGATTGTCTATAATCTCAATCTTCTACCAAAATCAGTGCCACTTATCTTCTTAAAAATTGTTTAGGAAGCATGCCGCTCTGGCATAAAATGCCTCACTGTGCAAGTGAGAATACATATGGTTCAAGATTCAAGTATCCTCTCATCTTTCTTGTCATTTTCTTCTCCCATTGGGAGCTCTCTGTCACAAGTGAATTTGTTAACATAACTTACCTTATTCGCTTTTTCTCTTAAAGACGCTTGAGGTGATTCAGAACATTTTATGACCACGTCTTTGTTTTCACTAAAATAAGATGCTACAGTTGGAAAATGGTCGCCATCTTTCTTTCTCAAAAGAGCCTCAAGTACACACACAGCTTTCATGCGAACCTATCAGAAGATTGCAATATAGAACAATTAATAGAATGAGGAACCAAGCAAAGAACATTTCTAACAAACATTATGATTAAAAATACACAGAAACTATTATTTTGCTGCAAGGAAATAAACATGTTACTAAGCCTTGAAATGGAAAAACAGAAAAGATTCGCATCATAAAGTATATAACTGAACAAGGAGACCATAATAAGAATAACCTGCCACTGAGGGTATTGGAGCTTCGATTCAAGGGCACAACTTAAAGCCAGAGCATCCAATTTTGACGCCTCCACAATGAAAGCCTGAAGGGCATCCCGAGTAGGCTGCAAACGGACACCACCAGAGGTTACGATAGTGTCCAGTAACCTCTCCTCCTGACTCTTCGGTCCCAAACTTGAGTTTTTGTCCCCGTCAGCTGTTTCTATCTGGGAAGTTCTAAGATCTTGACTCCAATTCCCAGAACCAGCATCTTGCAAGAATTGAGAACTGCTCTGTGTTTCTCCTTGAGAACTAATTCCCTCATAACGATCTGAATAATTTGTTTCCGTAGTCAATGATCTGCGAAGGTTCGGACTTCTGTAACTTCCCGTATCATTCTTCTTAAGGGAAGGGGACTGTGTCAAACTACTAAGACCCTGTTTTATCGTGGCACTCCCAATCCCAACCACCTCATCTAGAAAGGACTTTTTATCTTGTGATGGCATTTCAAAGTTGGTGTTACCAAAACCTTGTATACGACCACCAAGAGTTTCAGTTGGAGCAGGTTTACTGTCATCCGCAGAAAATATCGCAGAAAGAGCTTCTTGTGCTGTCTCGCGCACCGCCTTATTTAGAGCATCGCCCTTCAAAGGATCTGGCTGGCCCTTGTAGTGAATCAGTTGACGTACAGTAACTGAATTCCTCTGCATCTCTCTCCTAAATTCTGCACCTGCCTTTCCCACTGCATACTTGATCACTCTCAAAGCCTATCGAGGCAGAAAAGACTAACTTAACTGATGATCCAGCTATACAAAATGAACAAAAATTACTACAAAATGCACATGCTAAATGATATAGATCACATTTCCTCAATTATGTTTGACATATGAACTTTGAAATATTATCCTTTCAGGCTGCCCCCATGAGCTTCAGTGCCTATGATTTTACTTGATTGGATTTTACTGGCTTGCACAAACTATTAAAATAGAGGGGAGTTTGCTACATTTTATTTATTTTCAGAAGAATCCAAACCACAAAAGAGTAAAGCTCGTATTTTCCTATCGATCAATTGACCTAAATCAATCATCCAATAACAGTTCTTTCATCAAAACCAACAATGCACCAATCTTATTAGATCACTTTGTGGTACAAAAAAGAAATCCCAGAAGAAAAATGGCGAAGTTTCAACAAGTTAAACACTAAAGCTTATACTGCACTGTGTATATAACTGTTCAATGAGAAAATTTTCCATATACATAAACCGCCTTAATTCGGCTCCCACATTTTTCTCTTGTTTTCCATTATTATTCTTTTATTCGACCCTGGAAAGATGCGGCTTTGGCCTATAATTCTTGGTTTTAATTTGGACTATTTTATTTCTATGAATAGGGCAATGCTTTTCTTTTCTTCTTCTAACCAAAAATTTCAAAAAGTTTGGCTTTTGCACAAGCTTGCAGACTATCCCATAAAAGCAAAACATTTTTCAACTACATAACCAAGAAGTGAACTTTTTTACTTATTGTGATCGCAACCACAATTCCCAGTGGTTCAACCCCCTAGTTACCGTTGAGGGTCCATTTACATTTTGTTGTCGCTTAATTTAATAGTTTTTATTTGATCATATAACGATGTGGTTAAATTTTCATTACTCATGAGATTACCCAATTTAATAACGTCAAATTAATCCCAAAAAAAAAAAAAAACTCCAAGCTGACTACACATTAACATTAAAGTCAACAATTTAAAAAGAAAAACAAAACCCAACCAACAGATCCAACTAGAAAGAGAAAAAATTAAGCTAACAAAGAAAAACAAAACGATTGAATTGATAAAAAAATAATAAAAATAATAATTGTAAAAATTGGGAATTGACCTTTTGTTTAACGAGGGGAGATTTATGCTGAAGGCGTTTGAGGATGAACTCGGAGACCTCCTTGACGATGGAGACGTGGGATGAACGGAGAAGCTCGCAGATCTCCTCAAGCTTGTACACCGGCGTCACCTTTTCCTCGTCCGACGTGGCACCGTCGATCATCCTGGACCGCCAGTACGATTCCACCGCTCTCCTGCTCTGATCCATCCCTTCTTTTTTCTCGACAAAAATAAAATTAAAAATCAAAATTGAATTAAATCCCTACTCAATATCGAAGAGACCCCAAAATGAATTTTTTTGGGTTTTTTAATTTTTTATTTTTCTGGGGAGAATGAAGAAGACAACGTGTGTAGTGCAGGTCTATAGACAGGTGGTGGAAAAGATCGACTTTTGGCTTCGTTTGGGTTTCTTTTTTCTCTTTTAAAAAAAAATTATCTATTTCTCTTTTTTTCATATAAAATATACATGAACATACACACACATATATATATATATACTACTATTTATTTATTATTTATAGATTATACGGGCTGGCATAATAATAGCAACAGGTCATACTTTATCATTTATATAAATATATATATATATATATATATGTTTTTTTTTTTTTGTCATATATAATGTATAATGATAGTTACAGAATTGAGGAGTTTGTGGCGTCGATATGGTGGCTAGGAACGTGTCAAAAGTGGGCCTTCCCGTACGGTCAAGGAAACTGAGTTCTCTTTTCCTTTTTGGGCCAAGCCAGGGAAACGAAGCTTCGGTCAAGTGAAATTTCAATTCCTGCAAAAAAGAGGTATACGTTTGACTCCTGTTTTTTAAAGTTGATTGTGAATTTTCATCGAATGGATAGTGGATGATATCAAAGGTAAAGAAACAAAAATGACAACACCCACAAAGAGTGCAAACAATTTGTGGTGGTTCGGCATAAGATTACATCACTTTCAATCTTAGAATTTCTAGCAATTTTTACTAGATCAAATGACTTGTATTTTTTAAATGTTGGGCTAAGCACGAATTAAAGTTACAACCACCTTAGGTTCTACCCAATCTAAGAATTTTATCCAATATCTCTCTTTTCTCTTTTAACTTTTTAATGTTCTCACGCACAAAGCTAGCTCAAAAGAGAATGAATAAAAATGAATTATTTATGATAACGCTAAAAATTTCAGTAGGAAAGTTGAGAGAATAATTTTACAATGATAGCTCTAATAATGCATTAAAAAGTGTGTTGTTTTCATTCAATATGGTGTATTTGTATGCACAATTCCAAAACATAACTCCAAGACACATTGGCATTTCAAATTCCCCCTTTTTGGAACATTTGGAGTGGATAAATCAAGTAGAATTTGAAAAAATAGTTGGATAAGATCTCCAAACCTAGAGGCTCTGGCGGTCAAGATGCACTTCATAGTGATCGATTAGATGGCTCCCTCGCATGAGAACTTTGGTTCTCTAATGGTTGAGCTAAGTACTGATGTGATCAACCCAGGGATGAAGCTACATAGACTTACCCCTTACATTTGATAAATTGTTATTTTTACTTGTAATTTTTATTTTTTAAAAAAATTGATTGAAGTATATGATCCACCTGAAATTTAATAAATGACCCGTTAAAATTTCACATTTATGTTTAGGAATGAGAAATTTTAGTTTTTAGTTAGATAAATAAAATATATTCTTATACTTTTAGTTTAATAACCTTAGACTTGCATGTATAATAAGAAAAAAAAATTCATGAAATGATTTTACAAACAAATAAAATATATAAGAAATCTTACAATAATTAATTAATGAACTATCTTTACTCTTTTAAACTCTTCTATTTCTATAAAATTTTCTTGTCATTCTCACTCTCTAACTGTGCAACTTAAACTCTCAAGACCGAAAAAGACCTCATTTTCTGCTATAAGGTAGAAACATTGAGGGGTGTGTCTCATGGTACATTGTGACTTTTAAATTTTTTGACCCTTTTTAACAAAAATCTTGGTTTCGTCATTGGGTCAACCAGAAGCTCTACCACGTCTTAGCCTTGTGCCTATTGATGGTTGAGGTTAAGGGTCATGTGGTCAATCGCATGCCTCGAGCATCAAATATTTCTTGTAAATCTTTTGAAAACATTTAAGTTTAGAACTTTTGCTAAGTAAAATTTAGTAAAAGTCAATCCTTTGAAAACCTTTAAAGCACAATATGTTGACAAGATATGTAAGGAAGTTCATTGATGTATATGCATATGTTTTGAGCCAAAACTAACGGACACATATAAGAGGTAATCTTACATTAAATTACACGTAAATGCTTCTGTATTGCAGTTTTACAAACAAGTTTCAGAAATTTGATGCACTTATTAAGGTAATTCCATACCTTCCTGAAAAATTTAAAATTGCATAGAGCTTGATCTTGGCGTGAAATTCGAAGAAATTTTCTCCAATTTCCATCAGTGGTATCAGAGCCAAAGCTCTTTATCTATGTATTTCAGTTGATTCTATGGTATAACCAATGAAATCATATGTATGTATGTGTGAAATATATGTATTAATTGTTTTTATTTTATGATTTTAATTATGAATTAAAGTTGAGAGTGCAAAAAAAAATCAACTAATTATGCTTCATTATAAGACATTCTATAAGATTACATGTAAAGATGTCCACAGTTATAATTGAGAATAATACTGGTGTCTCCTCCAAAGACAACATTGACGCTTATGGTTATACACACACACACACACACATATATATATATATATATATATAAATATATATATACTCTTTATCTATGTATTTCAGTTGATTCTATGGTATAACCAATGAAATCATATGTATGTATGTGTGAAATATATGTGTTAATTGTTTTATTTTATGATTTTAATTATGAATTAAAGTTGAGAATGTAAAAAACAATCAACTAATTATGCTTCATTATAAGACATTCTATAAGATTACATGTAAAGATGTCCATAGTTATAACTGAGAATAATACTAGCATCTCCTCCAAAGACAACATTGACGCTTATGGTTATATATATATATATATATATATATACACATACTAGTGTGACACCCGTGTAATGCACGGTGAGCGACATATGTAATTGGATATATTAAAATTATAGAGTTTTTGCATCTTACTAAATAGTTATTGAAACAATTATATACTATGGAATTAATAAAACAATGACGATATATATAAAGAAAGGGCATAATATTAATTAAATTAAAACGTTTAATATAGGAATGGAATTGAATAAACAAGGAAAACAAAAAATAACCCAAAAATGGGCATTTTTAATTGATAAGTAATTATGGAAAGCTTGTCATATAGAGTGCCATTTGGCAGCACGAAATTATAACTTATTTTGCTTTATTTTATATATATATATATATATAGTGTGTGTGTGTGTATATATATATACACACACACACACACATATATATATACATAGATACATACAATATATATATATATATATGTATATGTGTGTGTGTGTATATATATATATACACACACTATATATATATATATACATACACCATATGTATGTATGTATAGATACTAGTGTGACACCCGTGTAATGCACGGTGAGCGACATATGTAATTGAATATATTAAAACTATAGAATTTTTGTATCTTACTAAATAGTTATTAAAACAATTATATGTTATAGAATTAATAAAACAATGATAATATATATAAAGAAAGGGCATTAAATTAAAATGTTTAATACAGGAATAGAACTTAATAAATGATGAAAAACAAAAAATGACCTAAGAATGGTCATATTTAATTAATAAGTAATTATAAAAAGCTTGTCATAGAGAGCGCTACTTGGCAGCACGAAATTACAGCTTATTTTGTTTTATTATATAGTATATTTATAAAAAGAAGGGTATTGTCAATAATGGGTTTTAAATCCATGCCCTCATGAGAGGTCTATAACTAAAGTCTAATGCCTAACCACTCAGCCAAATCAAGAAGTTTGTGAAAATCTTTTTGATGTCTTGTTGGTTTTTGATTAAAAAATTCGGTTAAAGCATTTTTCGTCTTCGTCACTATGTTTGTCGTTGAAAGGAAAGTGAACCTTGACCGAAATTGGGGAATGATTCTCTATTTCGGGTTTCATACACTGATTCAGATTTTCATAATCCAAAAGTTTAAAATCTCGCTGTCACGTTTTTGTGCTAATGGAGCAAGCCCAAAATTGGAATTTTATTATTCGAAACAGGATTTCATAATCCTATTTTGGGTTTTCAAAATCCAAAAATGTTATTTTTGAAAATGATTTGAAGCCAAGGTTATTTTTTAAAAAGTTTATAAAAATAGGGTTAATTTTGAAAAAAATCCCACCTAAAAGTGGGTCTTATGTACAAACAGAGAAAAGAGGTTCTTTTTTATTTTCTAGGCCAAGTTAAGAAAACGAAGCTTTGGCCAAGTAAAAAAAGTATGAGTAGTAAAATCATTTTAAAGGGGTAAATAAGATGAAGGTCTAATTTTACTTTTTAATGTCGATTTTACTTTTTCATGTTGATTGTGATTTTGATTGAATAAGTGGTGGATGATATTAAAGGCAAAAAAATTAAAATAAAAACAATTATAAAGAATGCAAATGATTTATAGTGGTTTGCCACATCCACCATATAAACTCTTCGTATTAGGATTTCTAACAATCTCCACTAGATCAAAGAACATGTGCTTTTCAAATGTTAACTAAGCACGGACCGAGTTATAATCATCTTAGATCTTACCCAGTTTAAGGATTTCACGTAATATTTCTCTTCTCTTTTAGCTTTTTAATGTTCTTAGACACAAACCCAACCCAAAAGATAATGAATATAAATGAATAATTTATGATAAAGCTAATAATTTTAGCACAAAAATTGAGAGGATAATTTTACAATGATAATTCTAATAAGTGCATCAAAAGGTGTGTTGTTTTGGCTCAAAGTAGTGTAATGAAAAAGTTATTAGATCATGCAATGTTAATGAAAATTATTTGGAGTGCCAAAGACATAGTGTTACAACATATCAAGAAAGTCCCACATGGAAAAATCATTAAGTATAAGACTACCTTATAAGGTCGTGGGCCATTCCTCATATCAACTAATTGGTTTTATAATGTAACCTCAGTGATTTTTGACATCGTATCACAGCTGCATTTTTAGTCCAGTTCTTGCTTTATGCATGTGTCCACGTGTGACCCTTCAAATTCATCCATATAGCACATCCGTTCACGTGGTGGACCATTCTTACGAGCAGCCAAAATGCATCTATTTTGGGTCATGGTGGCCCAAACAACCATCCTCTTTCGGGCTAGACGACCATCTGAGTTCCATTCCAGGTTGTGGTGACTCATCAAGCTATTCCTGGTCACGCTACCATCCTAGTCCAAGTCATCTGTCAAGTGTACAGGCACTATTCCGGGTTACACGTGAGGGAGATGTTACAATATATCAAGAGAGTCCCAAATGGAAAAATCGTAAAGTATAAGACCACCTTATAAGGTCCTCAGTCACTTCTTATATCAATCAATTGGTTTTTATGATGGAACCTCAAGATTCTTCACACATAGTTTGAAAAGTAGGACATAGGGGAGTTGGATTAAGGAATTAAAAGCATTCTTCAATTTCATCAAATTCCAGTTTCCTTTTATGGCTTCTTCAACCACATCATATGCTCATTAAGGCGGGCAATGTCACCGCATACTCCTTGCAAGTTCGCTCGAAGCCTTTCTTTTGTTTCTCTCAAGTACTCTAGCATATCCAAATTTTCACTTCTACTTGAAGCTCTTCCACTTGTATTAGTACTGCTAGTTTGGGCTTGTTGCTCTTCCAAGGATCTTTTTCTAGCCTCAGTTTTGTCAACCTCTTAAAAACCTTGTTCCCTTTGTCCTCCTTCCTCATTATCTTCATCCATAACTTCATTCCCTCAAACTTTTTCCTCCATAGCCAGCTTAATGGAATTTCTTGTGGATGTAAGGAGATCTTTAAACTCAGGGTAATCAATATATCTCCCTTCATGCTGATAAACTCTCATATTCAACAATGCTCTAATTCCAAAGTCTACATAATTAGAATATGAATGTCCTTTATCTATACCATCCTAAGGGACTCCTTCCAAAGGTCGGGGAATAAGTTGATAATGCTGCAAGAATGCAGTCAATGCCATGCCATATGGTAAAGAATTGAGTTTATTGCACACATGATGTATTTCACTTAGCATGATAGCAGGAAAATTGACCTTTTTCTTCTCATTCATGTAATATATGATCAAAAGCTTCTTAATATCCAATCTTATCATCTTTAGTTGTTCTAGGAAGAATTGCCCTTTTAGTAAAATTTGGAAAAATCTTTCCTTTGAATTGCCAATTAACTCCTCTTAGAAAGCTCTTTATGATGCCTTTGACCAATACCATCCTACAAACAATCAAGAACTTTGTCACAAATCCCTTATAATACGACCTTAGGCCAATGTTTAGAACTATAATGAATAAGAGAGTGTTTGGCTTTGCTTATTTTAGGCACTTATAAGCACCTAGAAAAAAACACTTAACACATGCTTTTTATTATTTGGGTGCTTATAAGCACCAAATAAGCAAAGCCAAACGCCTTTTAAATCCTTTACTAGGGATCTTAATCTTTCAGAGAATTCAATTGGGTAAGCCTTATTTTTTGTCCTCTCACAGTAGTATAATACCCCTTTGTCTAGATATGATGTACTCAAAATTGAAGAAAAAATCATGAATCATATCGCTATAAATCATACAAGATGTAGCTAGAAAATCATCCTAACTTTACTTTAAAATCAAAACAACTCAATGAACGAAAAATCTGACAATTTTTCATCTTTGAGAATCTTTCCTGGTAGAATATCAGCATATTTTAGTCTTTGATTGTGTCTTGGAAAAGGTTTGATGTTTGTCCCCTTTTGAGCTTGTCTTTTGCGCCTTCGACCAACAATTGACTCATTTTCAACCATTGTTTTTTATAGAAAGTTCGACAAGTTAGGGCTTTGCAAAGCAGGTAATAGGAATTTTGCAAAAAATTTGAGTGAAAATGGTGAAAATTTGAGGTTTTAAAAAATAGGTTTGTGAGGATTGAGGTTTAGGGTTAAAAGATTTAAGAGTTTGGACAAGTTTTGAGTTAAAAAGTAATTTTTTAGCTTTTACTATATGCGGTGCAGTGGCCCATCACAATGCCACAATCATCCACATAGTTGACCATTAGAGATGTGAGAAAGAGCTTTTGATGTGGCCGAGGGTGCATTCAACCGTATGTGCTATAGGTTATACTGCCAGATAGCGTGCACTCTGGTGTATAGAGGGGTGCAGTTGGCCGGATGAGAGAATGGGCCAATTGCAAGTGCAAAAATTTTATTTTTCAAATCTATGATGCAATGCACCAACTTATTCCAAACGAATACAATCAATAATAAAATTCAAGCAAGTTCAAGCATTCCCAAATCATGTCTAATAGCACAAAACTAATCCTCATTTAAAGGCTTTGCAAAAATACAAGAAGTTGGTGCAAAGTATCAACAAATTTAAGAGAGATCTAATCTCAATATGCTTAGTCCTAGAGTGCTGAATGAGACTCTTAGTTAGATTAATAGCATTACTATTCTTTCAATACATTGACACATGATCAAAATGTAAGCCAAAATTACATAAAGTATGTTTCAACCATAAGATTTGTGTAACACAATTATAGGTAGCCGCGTATTCTACTTTGGTGATAGAAATAGCTATACTATCTTGTTTACAACTTGACCAAGATACTACTATTGTCCAAGGAATTGGCAACTACCACCAATACTCTTTCTATCTACCTTACAACTGGCAAAATTTGATTCCGAATAACTAATCAAATCAATTGTTGTTTCTTTAGAATACCACAAACCCAAATTACACATACCTTTTAGATATCTAAAAATTATTTTTATAGAAATTAAGTGTGGTTCTTTTGGAGATGATTGAAATCTAACACATAGATATATTGCAAACATAATATGGGGCTAGAGGTGGTTAACTATAAAAGGCTTCGGATTCATTTCTCATCCTTGTCAAGCTTGGCTGTCATGCTCATTGGGTTTCAATTTCCTTAGCTTCCTTCATCCCAAACTTTTTTATTTGCTCTTTGGTATATATTTGCTTGGAAAATCTCCCTTCTATTCATACATTCTTGGCCACAACTTCCACTAAACCTTGACCCTACGACAAGGAGACCTAACCTCCTTGCAATGCCTGTGCAACTCTTGATTCCTTTACGCAAACTTAAAACGAAGGGTTCTTTTCTTGTCACGAATTTAATCCAGGGACTTGTAGTTGCTATGAGTCATGGATTTTCAATTTGCACGTTTAATCAAGTAGTAATTGGAATTAAAACAATTGAAAAGAAAAACCTAGAGCATATAAATTGATGAATAGGTGTTTGGTTAATGATTATATTACCATGCAAGCAAGGTTACTAAGGGCCCATGATAACAACTCTCTTTGAATACTATTTGCTTGGAAAAACCTTCACCAAGCCGCAAGCATCTGGCATTAGACATTTAGGCATTTGCCTTACCTCATCCCATGTAGTTGTGTAAGTTAGATACAACTTTGGTTTGGCATTAAAAGGTAGCCACTTGGGCATTGAGCATTTGCCTTACCTCAATCCCATATAGTTGTATGGATTAGATGCAACCTTGCTATAGGCATTTGAGATCGCTACTCAGACATCGGGCACTTAGGCATTTGTTTCATCTTGATCCTATATAGTTGTGTAGGTTGATACGGCCTTGCTTTAGGCTCATGAGATAGCTACTTGGGCATCAAGTATTTGTCTCACCTCTATCCCGTATACTTGTATAGACTGTTTACAACTTTGGTTTGGGCTTATGAGATTAGCCACTTGAGTATTGGGCATTTGGTTGCTTGCACCACTTTGATCCCATATAGTTGTGTAGGTTGGATATAGCTTCAGTTTAGGCACTCTACTTCCTTGACATGTCCAGGTTTGAGTAGCATTTACATATTTTCGTGTATAACTTTGTTTTCCTAAGCTTCAAATGACCGACATTTTTGCCCTATAGCCTGGTGATTAGGTCCACATAGTTGGCATTCTTGCCTCATAGGCTGATGGTTGGCATTCATATTTGGCCACGAACTATAATTTTTGTATCAATTTCTTGTCTTGTCACTTGAATCCCAAGCAAATATATCTTTATATTTTTACAAGGAATTGACTAAGCTTTGACCTTACTTTTGCTATCTGTTCAGCCAACCTAAGTACTACTGAGATAAATCTCTCAACTAGGCTTCCATCCTTGATTAAAGACTTGATCACATATTCAATCTTTTAGTATTCTTTCGTTGACTGCTCATGGTCTTTATAGGAGTTGCAAATCTTTTTGTACCTCTTTTTGTCCGAATTACTTCCTAGTTTCTCTAAACACTAGACATCCTTTTCATTCTCTATAGTGACTAAGACTTTGGCTCTTAGAGCATTGAGGAGGTATAGTTCCCAAATTGGGTCTTTCTTTGGAAGTTTAATATCCCTTTTCTTTTGATGTTCATCTTATCGGTACTATCATCCTGAGGTTAAGCCTTCACCTTATTTTGGGCTTACTCTACCTCCAGCTCTCTCTCTCTCTCTCTGTTTCAAGTATATGTCTTCTACCAAGATATGTTTTTTAGTCTAATCCATAAGGTCGGGTAGTGACACTAGATCAAGATTGAACCCAATAAATAGTTCTAAAATAGATGGGTAATCATATCAGGGTCAAGATTGACCCCCAATCAATAGTCATGTTGGTTCAATGTGACCTTGGCATTATAAAATTGATGGCTACTTATTTTCATTAGGGCCTCCTCCTTCAAGTTTATTGAGTAGGTATAGTATTTGAGAAGCCTCGTGTGTTGGGGATAGCATGGAGGTTAGGTTGAATTTGCATAGGTTGTTGTTGTTTTTGGGGTTGGTTGCCCTCTAAATTGGAAAATCTGATTCCTAATGTTCTATATATTATTGAACACGTTGGCTAGAGCTACTAATTGCGGGTTAGGTGTTGAAATATATATGGGATTTTGATATGTTAGGAATCCTGGCCTAACTTGTAGTGTTGGTGATGGGTTCAATTGTGTGTACATAAGCATCTATGTTGAGATGCTCAGTTTTGTTGGATGTGGCATTGAATTAGTGAGCTCTACATAAATAGGTATCAGATGTGAATCGTCTTCTTACTAATGTTAACCTGATAAATCTTGTTCATGGTTTCCTTTATGCTTTGGTGTTCCTCCATTATAAGAATCGACAATAGCTTGACTCCGACTTGAGGGTATGTAGACTTATGGGTTTTGTATTTTGATTGCTATAAATGGTGCCAAACTGATTAGGCTAAGAACCAATTGAAAATAAATTATCCGACAATGTGGGTCCTACAATGAAATATCTTGCATGTTAGCTTTATTTGTTCGGATGATAAGTTGATTGATAATTATTGATGATAATAATGATTGTTATGATTATATTGACTTACATGCTTAAATTGATAATGTTTGTTGATTTGAGTCATTTTAAGAAAAAGATTGATCTTTGAACTCCTTGAAAGAAAAATTATCACAAAGCTCATTGTATGCAAGTCTTGGATGCTTATTTAAAGATTCTTTTAAAGACTTGCAGTGAAGAGGTGATATAAGGATAGAGATGGAAAAACAAGGGGTGTAGGCATAGAAATTCAATAAAGGTTGCTTTTTATGTGTGTTTTTGTTATGGCTTATGTTTTAAATATACGTAACAAGTTTTTAACTTATGTTCAAAACTTTGATCCATTTGGGCTTTAAAAATAGTTTTTTGACTTAGCTTTTGAAAAAGAGAGTTTTGTTTCAAAAAGATTTTCAAAACAAAACAAAACTCTCTACCGGGTTAGGACATGCAAGCAAACATATGCAACACATCTCAACCGTCAGTGAGCAATTAGATTAAGTACTAACTCAAGTAAGTTTCACTGCATGCACTGTAGCTCACCTTGCAGAGAAATCGATGTTCTCTAAAGGATGAGGATTGCGGGTGACCACCATGATGGCGCCCTATCACCAGTGAGTAGTTAAAAAAAAATCTTATCCAAAACTAGCCATTTTCAGTATCATAGCTTGACCTTATCTACTCTCGATGTTTTAAATATTAAAATCTAAGCTAACCTATTTGTTTAACATCTATATTTTCAAATGTGCATAATCTTGAATTGAGCCAAAACAAAAAAAAATTCACAACTTTTGCAGTTACTTTGAATCATTGTAATCTAATTTTTCTAGCTTTTGGGTCTACTTTGAGAGCTCTATCACTTTCATATTTTGTATCTATTACAAAAAAAACTAGCTTGAGCGAGTAAGGCAATTACTTGCAAAAATCAAAGAGCGTATTGAGGAATTTCTTGAATTGGGTAGGATTCAAGGTATTTATGGTTAGTTTGAGCTTAACTGACATTTGAGAAAGCTTGAAGTTTTGAATTAATAGAGGTGTTTGAAAAATCCTAAAGCGGGAGGCTTTAGGTAATTGATGTAAGTTTGTGTCGGACCACTGTACATTTGTGTTCTTTCTCTTTACTTTATTTTTATTGTTATTCTTCAATTATTTGCTATTTTCTTATACCTATTCGATAATAGTCCTAAATCGCAATTGAGTTCAATTTTCTTGGCATTCACCTTATTCACCTCTCTTCTTCAAGGTATGTTTGCCACAAAGACATTGGTATTGTGGTAGCCAAAGGCTCTTCGGCGGTCACGTTAGAAAGTATTTATGAAAGCTTAAATTGGAGGGGGGGAGGAGGGAGGGAGAGAGAGAGAGAGAGAGAAAGAGAGAGAGAGAGAGAGGGGGAGGGAGGGAGGGAAAGAGAGAGACAAAGGGGACAGAACTTCTCTGTTTGGAAGTATTTTTGTAAATGCAAAGACTTACCTCGAATTTGCCAATTGTGTATTTATAGGCTTCCTATAGTGCCACATGTAAAGTGTAGGTAAAGAAGTCGAGTAATGACATTGGGGTCAAGATTGACCCCTACTCAATATCCTGTAGTGCCACGGGTTAAGGGAAAAAAGTGTGCAATAGCATTAGGGCCAGAATTGATCCCCAATCAACAAGCTTCTCGTGGTGCCATGTCTTAAGGGGAAAAGGTGATCACGGAGACCGAGCGATGATATCAGGGTTGAGATTGACAAGTGAAGTGTGACTTTTGATTTTCTCCTAATTAGACAGATTTCAAATATTGAATCTATTCTCACCTATTTCTTTTTTGTCATCATTTCACCCAATTCTAAATAGATATACATTGGCACAACTTGATTTTCAAATAGGCTCAATTAGTTTGATTAGTTATCTTTGGCGGCGGCTTGAAGAGGGAAAAGAGGAGGGATAAACATAGAATCGAAAAAATTATTTAGGCTGAATCGAATGAACAATAATTCGGTGCCGAAAAGAGCAGTTCGTTTTTTTTTTTTTCTTAGGAAGAAAAAATTGTAGCTAAACGAAACACCCGCCAAATATGTATATGCATATCTCTCTATCTATCTACAATATTAATATAGTTAAAAAATAAATAATAGATTGAACTATTAATTTTGTAATTGTTGAGATTTAGTAAATTACCTGAAGCCTCTAAATTTTCTATTATTCTGGACAATTTTGATTTCATAAAATTATAAACTATTAAAATGAATTCCGCTTAAAAATTAATAGTAAAATTGTCCAAACCTTTTGCGTATACACCTAGAAAAGAGGCGTGGCCGATAAAGGCAAGAAAGAAAGGGAGAGAGGAAGGGGAGAGGACAAGAGAAAGAGAAATGAAGGAAAAAGAAGAGAATTAGAAGATGAAAACAGAAACCGACAAAATACAAGGAAAAGACTTCCAAGTAACAATTCGATCGAGTACTTTACTTTGGATTGATTATGTCTTAAGAAGCATTTTTTAACAGTAATTAGTAAAAAAAGCATATTAATATAAGATCAAATGTTTGAAACATATTAATGTAATATCAAAAGTAACGTGGTTTAACGTGAAGTAATGATTCAATCATCAAATGTTTGCAAAAACATTTCATGTCTTGAAACACATTGAACATTCATATTGAGTTTCAAGCTGCAAATTTATCTGATTATCAAAATTTTTCATATTACACTCAAAAAGAGAGAGCATAAAAAATTGCTTCTCCAATTACAATTTAAAAAGGAGGTCTAGTCGTACGTCAATATACCAAAGCAAATTACAGAAATATCACTTGAAAAGTAGGCAGTTGAAACTCATCAAAGTGCAATAATCCAATCAGCTTCGGGGTTATTCCGTGAAAGCTGACTTTCAGATCATGCCGCCTAATCAACAATACTAATTAATAGTGAAAGCAAGCATCAAAAGCAACTCATCAACCAACTCAGCATTTAAAGACTTGAATCATGAGCAGATGAAACAAATTCCCTTCACTTGTGCTCAAATACAAAAACCCCATTCTCTGAATTGACCATCCTCTTCGAGGCCGCAGAACCAACAATTCTCTCAAGCTAAAATCCACACAAGTACTCAGTAATTAGTACTGCATAAAAAATTTGAAGGACGAATGGGCGAAAAGACAGTAACAATGCACCAGAAGAGACGACGACTAAAAACTTGAGCAAGCGTGTCAAAGTAGGGAAAGGAAAGTATGAAATGCTAAAACAATTTCATAGAAAATTTGAGCTCAGTAGTCTATTAAGAGTACACGTCAAGTGCATAATCCCCCATTTGTGTCGAGCGAGGCATGGTAAAAGCAACTTAAAACTACTGATTTCCTCGACCAGCTTTCTTCTACTTACTATTCATACTCTATATTTGGTATTTTCTTTTCTGTTTCTTCACAGCTTCCTCGAGGATTTCCATGGACGCTAAATTGAAAATGAATAAAGGACTGATCTGATAACAGGAAGGGAATATCTTAATGAAGCTTCACAAAGACCTTCTCTCATTTAATTTTCAGTAATTATAGTATACAAGTCTGTCAGTTAAATTGTGCGACTTGTATTATATATAGTTCTCCCATATCAGAGAATAGATGATTACTGTATTAGGACATAATGATATAAAAGAAGGGCCAAGTGCTATGTATTAGGCATGAAGCCTTGTCCTATCTTAATGTTTTTCCTTTTGTCTCAATTTAAGTGTCTATGAACACCAGCCAAGTTCAACGACACATGAATCACACGACCCATCCCATGTTATTAGTAAATGAAACAAGCCAAGGGCATAACTTAGTCATCTTACTGCTTTAGCAATACCCAAAGCAAGCCCCCTAAGGTAAAGACACTAACAACAGACCAACTCCAGGATGTTAGACGTAATCTGATCAGTAACAAGGACAAATAACTCATACCAACCCCTCAACTTACATTGGCTAAACCTTGCTCTTATGACATGACACACATTCTGACTGGTGGCCACCAGCACTTACAACACACCGCCACCTTTGATGCCATCCCATACCATCACCCATCATATATCCAAACACCAACACCCTCAAAATACACCCCCACTCCCAGTCATTGTCTCATTGCAAAGGGAAAGCACAAAAATGAGGGGAAAAGCAAAAGCTGGAAGAAAACAAGAAAGTAAAAGGAAGAAGACTTCATATTTCTAGCTTTGGTCCAGGTTAAGGATAGAATTTTACCCGCAGCTGATCAAAGCGAGAATATAGAACACTGCATGTCATGTTATGCGACCCTTCAAGCATATTAACAATCTGGAAAGAAAGATGAAAATAGATTATGATAAGTACATTCTAAACACCCAAATATGAAATTGTCTGAGAAAATCAACTAGAACAAAGAAAAAGAAGCAACAAGATCATGCTAACCTCAGGATAAAATTCTTTTCTCTCAGGTAAGGAATAGATGATCAAATTCTGAATACCACGTATCTATTACAGAGAGAAAGGAAAAGAAAGAGTTAAATACTCAGTATCCTATTTCCACCAAGTAAATCACACACATTATGTTGTTATGCAGTGATCCTGTTTTTTCTTTGCAAAGCATTGAGGAAACAAGTAGAAGCTGCAAATCCAGAACGTTAAGGGTCATTATGATTTAACTAATTAACAAATGTTTATAAATACAGTGAAAAAATTAATTCCATTAAAAAATTAGTAGATAGCACATTGCATGACCTCCCAGATGCAAGATATCTACTTTTTTGTTAAATAGCTGCCCAGAACATTTCTTCGTTCATACCAAAAAGTGAGAACTATCTTAGTATCTTCATTCATGACTACATCTTGCTTTGTGTTCATAATCAGTATTTTAATTTTAAAGAGAGAATGTTTCTTTCACGACGATGTAGAAGAATGTTCAAACTATCAAGACAAACAGACTACAAGTAATAAGTGATTCAACTTGTTTTGTTTCAATGCTAATACTACATTCATGTATATAATAATACAAGAGTACTCCTGTCATTTGACAATCTATATGCCGACTACCGAACATGGGTGTGGATTGTGGAATCAATATAGCCATTCCTAAAATACCAAGCATAGCATACTCATTACTAAGTCAATTCTATTCTATTCCTTAGCTCATTCAATTCCTGTCCAAACCCATTTCAGCATACCAATCACTATCCAAAAGTCATTACAGCACCAACTAAATGCAGAGAAAATAAAAAATAAAAATAATAGAACAGAAAAATATGATTGATTCTCCACTGAGAGGAAAAAAGAAAAAGAGAGAAAGAATTCATGCTAATCTCAGCCATATTATGATGTTGATACCATCAATCTCCAAATATGCATTAACCTAAGTGAAAACCTCAAAAAGTTGGACAAACTTCAAGGGAAACCACTGGGAGATTTCAATTTAAGACATTTCCAGAGAAGTGCTCTATCACATAAACAGCCATAAATGTATTTACCAAGAAGTTATCCTTCAATATAACCATAAATTTTTTAATTAAGTTCCCAATCAGTGCTTCGTATCTTTACAATCCATAATATGCACTCTGATAATGCATTAAGCAACCAAATAAACAATCTTTGCAAGGAAAGCATGCACCTTATAGTATTCTAATGATTTTATAAAGGAGATCAGAAACAGACTAGAAAACAAGGCACCACAAGCACTAGAAGACCTTATATCTGTGGTAGAAGTGAGCTCTCTCAGTGTAAAGCATGATTTTCCGATGACCATGAAAAAACCAAACTCGTGCACGAGAAATATCACTCTGCTTTGTGTACCTGAACGTGTAAACAAATGGCTTCAGGAATTCAGAAGCGAAGTTAACCTCTTTTATCATATATCGATGCTATTTGACCTATATATATATACACCCAAAAAAAATATAATATTAGTGAAAAAATTCCCTTACTCTCCAAGCAAACAGAAGGAGGCATCCTCAGACTTCAAGAAATTCCGAAGTCGAACAAATTCAAAGTATGAACTAGCAAATATCATAATCCCACCCTGCATAAAGCCCAAGAAAACTAATAAAATCTAATTACGGATTTTTTTTCCCATATTGATGCCAGCTGCTCCTTTTGGGGGTTCAGAACTTCTACAATTAATACATAAAAATCTCTTTTATAAACTTCAGACAAAAGATAGGATACCTGAATAGAATCTTTTATTTTGGGGAACACCTGCAGTGAGAAACAATCATCAAAATCACATGTGGCCACCCGTATGAAATCAAGTAAAGTAGGATTTTATTATCCTTTCATCAAATAACTAGCTTGCCATGGTCTTGAACTTATAGAAAGACCAAGGACCATACCTTCTTAGAAAAATATTCAAGACGAGCATCATCCACATCTGCGAATGTATCTGCATCGAATCGGTGGTAAACCTGTATGCTCAAAAAGTAATAACAATATGTTATCACCATATATATTTTGTCTATTCCAATATGAGTTGACCCGTAAATGGGAAAGCAAAATAAGTGAAACACATGAATCTAAAGTATAGGAGATTTGGACCCTCTAATACTTTATCCAGTATTTTAATAACTATATAACATTAGAGCCCAGAGTTAGATTCCAGAGTCTTAACTACTTTCAGTATCTCATTTCAAGTTATGTAGCAAACATCATCAACCAACTGCACTACCTCTCTTCTCCAACAAAGTAGGGGTGCTATGCTAAATAAAAGATTTGCACAGAAACAGATCTAAGGAATTATGAGACAGCCAAAGTCTGAATATAGTATCTGCTTGCCAAATACATTCTCCTTTACCAAATAAAAAGATTAATTAATTAATTTATTAAAGAAAAAGTGACGGGCTAAAGTTTTTCACTTTATACAAGAGGAATCCATGTATTGAAGCAACTCTACTCACCTGCTGTGTTTGAACTAGTACTTTCGGGAGAACTCCTTTATACTCACATGCCAATCTCACCTGCATTTATATCTCTCTTCGGTTAGATTAAAATTTAATAGATAGACATAAATGAAAATCTGAGTATTCGTTCTGAAAAAAAAAAAACATGACATAAACGACTGAAGTTTTAATTCTTCAGCACAATACATTATCCTGGTGGCTATGAAGATAAAAGTTAGACATTACTTTGTGATGGAGATACTGAGAAAGTCAAATGGTATTACTTCAGCATTCAAAAAGCCCCAACCCAATCTTGCATCTAAAAAGGTTGCAAAAAATTCCAAAGCCCACTAGAATAACTGTCTCTATGTAGAAAGGAGATCTCCTGAATAGCATGGCTAAAGCATGAGGAAACTCGTGTGGAAAAAGGCATAGTAGCTGAAGTTGTTGAAATTTACTTTACTCCTGAAAAGCTCGGGGCATTGGCAAACTGAGAACGGCCCAACTGGTAAGCCCTTTGAATCAAATGAATATGGCTACAGGTTTCAGTACTCACCACAACTTTTTCATGTCAAAGCATTTAAGGTCTTTTGCCATCAAAATTACTTACAGAAATGTCTTTTAAATTAGGCATAACAAATATATGTATTAGTATAAGAACTAACCTTCCCTTCATAATTGAGACAATGGTGATTGAACAATGAATTGATGTCTGCAGAAAGAGGGGAAAAGTAGGAAAATATTAGTTAGCTTCATCTAACCGCCTTTTGTAAAAGGGAAAAATATCAACTAAGGGTAAAATGGTGATGCAATCTATATGTATAAAAATTATTCTACAAGACGCCAAAATCTTCGAAGAGAAACTGGCAAAGAGTAACTAAATTTTTTGTCCTTTTTTATTTTTGATAAGTAAAGAATTTTATTAATGTGCTACAATGGGGTGCAAGGAGCAATCCTGAGATTTAAGTACATAAGCAGCTTAAGGTATCTATACAATTTTCGCTAACTAAAGTTAATAAAGAGAGATCTTTAAGCTTGTTTGCAAACACTTTTATCCATTTCTGCAAACATAAACCCTTCAAGGAGTCCCTGTAGGCTTAGATCCATTAAGATCTGAACTAATGATCAAATGCCTAAATGGAAGCCCTAGCAGTGATCCGGTGCACAATCTTTAAGCTGAAATAATAAGTAAAAAGAAAAGAAAGTAAAAGGAAAAAGTGCAAACAAAAGATTATTTATACAGATATCAAATTAGGACAGCCAACTTTAGATGCTGTCTACAGTTTGACATGTGACTGTCTTGTTGCTACTTGTACTTGAGTACACCATTATAAGTTATAACAATATTCATAAATAATTATTAGTTATTCAAAAATATTGGACTGAACCACAAACCGGCTCCTGTGGAGTATTATCTAACAATCACTAAGTTGTGTGACATTTTCTTTTACCTATACTGGAAGGAGGGAGGGGGTGGGCGTGATATACACCAATTGCAGCCGATATTCATGAAAAGCTTCTCAATTTTCAAGGTCAAACATGCCTAATTTCTTGGTCAAAATCTCACACTTTGACTTTGTTGAAAGAAATAAGACATTAGAATTGAAAAGAATGACTTAATACATATTGTGTATTTGGCCCTATTTATAACATACAAAGTTTCCTATTTCTCCACTTACCATAATGGAGAATTACCATAACTCTATTGTTATAACTCTATTACCATAACTCTATTACCATAACTCTATTACCAAATTTATACTACTAACACTCCCCCTCAAGCTGGAGCATAAATATCATGCGTGCCCAGCTTGTTACAAATGTACTCTACACAAGAACCCCTCAAGGATTTAGTAAAGAGATCTGCTAACTGGTCATTTGAATTGACATGTGACGTAACAATCTCCTTAACTAACACTTTACTCCTTACAAAGTGACAATCGACTTCAATGTGCTTGGTCCTTTCATGGAAGACGGGATTGGTTGCAATATGCATTGCTGCTTGGTTATCACATATTAACTTCATAGGCTGAGAGCAATCTTCCCCAAGTTCCTTCAGCAAATGTTTCACCCAAATTAACTCACACACCGTTAATGCCATAGCTCTATATTCAGATTCTGCACTTGAGCGGGCTACGACTGATTGTTTCTTACTTTTCCAAGAGATGAGATTTCCGCCAACGAACACACAGTAGCTAGAGGTAGACCGCCTATCATCCGGACATCCTGCCCAATCTGCGTCAGAATAGCCAACAATGCTCATGCATTCTCCTCTCTTTTTATATAGCAGCCCTATTCCTGGAGCACTCTTACACTACTGTAGGATACGAATGACAGCATCCCAATGACTTTTTCGTGGTGAATTCAAGAATTGACTGACCACGCTCACTGCAAAGGAAATATCTGGGCGAGTTACAGTAAGATAATTGAGCTTGCCTACCAACCTTCTGTATCTTCCTGGATCTTTTAATGGCTCCCCCTCATTTCGTAGAAGTTTGACATTTGGGTCCATTGGTGACTCACAAGGTTTGCACCCAAGCATTCCGGCTTCTGTCAACATATCAAGCGCATATTTATGCTGAGAAATAAAAATACCTTGATCTGAACGGGCAACTTCAATTCCAAGAAAGTAGTGCAATGATCCCAAGTCTTTTGTTTGAAAGTGCTGATGTAAACATGCCTTCAAGTCACATATACCTGTAAGATCATCGCCTGTTATGATAATATCGTCAACATAAACAATTAGTAACAAACGGTTGCCAGCGGAGGTGTGTCGATAAAAGACCGAATGATCAACCCCTCATCTTGATAATCCAAACTTGATAACAACCTCACTGAATCGGCCAAACCATGCTCGAGGTGATTGTTTAAGACCATACAATGATTTCTTCAACCGACATACCTTACCAGACTCCCCCTGAGCAACAAACCCTGGTGGTTGCTCCATATATACTTCTTCTTCAAGTGAACCATTAAGGAAAGCATTTTTAATGTCAAATTGATGAAGTGGCCAGTCAAACATAGCTGCAAGAGCAAGAACAATACGAGCCGAAGGCATCTTAGCAACAGGGGAAAAGGTATCATCATAATCAACACCATAAACCTGTGTATATCCTTTTACGACTAGGCGAGCCTTCAAGCGATCCACAGTTCCATCAGGAGAACACTTTACAGTATAGACCCAACGACAACCAACAACGGTCTTCCCAAGAGGTAGATCTACCAAATCCCATGTAGCATTAGTTTGTAAAGTCGACATCTCTTCCACCATTGTAGCATGCCAACCCGGATGACTAAGTGCCTCTGTTACATTAGATGGGACAGACACAGACGAAAGGGAAGCAACAAACGACCGATACGAGGGTGACAGAGAATGATAGGAAACGAAATTAGATATCGGATGTTTAATAGTATAAGAGCGAATACCTTTACGAAGTGCAATTGGAACATCTAAGTCGGAGGGTGGAGGAGACAAAGGATCCAGAGAGGGCGAAGCCGGTGGCAAAGGAGCAACAACAGGTGAGCGATTACGTCGATGATAAGTCTTGAGGTCCGGACGATCCAAGCGTGACAGGGCAGGATCAGGGGATGGTGGCGCAGGTGAAGGCGGGACATCCAGCCGAGCACTAAAGAGGGGCACAGGAAATGGAAGATCATCAACTATTGATGTAGAGGAATAGGACGTAGAAGAAAAGAAGGGTTGAGACTCAAAAAACGTGACATCAGCACAACAAAAGAACTTATTCAACTCATGAGAATAGCAACGGTAGCCTTTTTTATGACGAGCATACCCAAGGAAAACACACTTGATGGCACGTGGACCCAATTTATCAAACCTAGGAGTTAAGATATGAACAAAACAAATACACCCAAATACCTTAGGTGGTAATAAATAAATAGACTGATGGAGAAAAAGAACAGAAAACGGTATTTGGTTTTGACGAACAGAGGAAGGCATGCGATTGATGAGATAACAGGCAGTGAGAACCGCATCGTCCCAAAAACGAAAAGGAACATTCATATGAATAAGAAAGTGCGGCGGTCTCAATTAGGTGCCTATTCTTACGCTCAGCAACCCCATTTTGCTGAGGGGTGTAAACGCAAAAAGATTGATGTATAATGCCACTATTTTGAAGAAAAGAAGAAAAAGACATAGAAAAATACTCTTTGGCATTGTCACTTCGCAAAATACGAATAGATGCATTAAACTGATTTTTCACTTCAGCACAAAAGAGAGAGAACATGGAAAATAACTCAGAACGATCTTTCATTAAATATAACCAAGTAACACGAGAATAGTCATCAATAAAACTAACAAAATAACGGCATCCAAACTTGGAAACATGACGACTAGGTCCCCAAATATCATAATGAACTAATTCAAATAGCGCATTAGCCCGCTTATTGACATGATTAACAAAAGATGTGCGACTATGTTTACCTAACTGACAAGACTCACAGTTGATATCCCTAACACTACCCAAACTAGGAACCATGTGCTTAAGACTTGAAAGATTGGAATGACCAAGACGGCTATGAATGATTTTAGGAGTGGAAACGGCTGTAAAAGCTACAGAAGAATCAGTATCAAGGTAGTAAAGGCCACCAGATTCATGCCCTGTGCCAATCCGCTCGCGTGTTCTCTGATCATGAATAACCACAGAATTAGATGTAAAGTGACAGAACAATTAAATGATTTAGTTAACTGACCAATAGACAATAAATTGCAAGGGAAATCAAGAAGGTACAAAACGGAAGAAAGGGAGATAGAGGATGTGGGAGACGACGAACCAATACCAGACACAGTAGCGGAAGAACCATTTGCAAGTTTGACCGAAGAGATAGACTTAGGGGGTTGAATAGAAGAGAGAAGAGAACAATTACAGCTCATATGGTCTGAAGCACCAGAGTCTAAAATCCACTTACCAGCACTGGATGAGGACTGAGAAAGATAGGCAGTTGTAGTAGGGGAAACATGTGCAAACGAAGAAGTGGAAGGTTGGGCAGCATGCTGCAAAGCTTGCAACTGAAGATAATGCTTGTACTCTGCTTCAGACAAGTTAAAGGTGGGATAACTAGAGTTGGCTTGCTGCGGTGACGGAGCTGTCGGAGATGATTCTTCATTGTTAACATGGGCAGCATTAGCACTGTTAGAGGGTCAACTGTGCAGATCCCAGCAATTGTCCTTAGTATGTCCCAACTTGTTATAGTAGGTGCATTGTGGTGGAGAAGCATTACCGGATCGCCCTCCTCCACGATTACCACCACGACCGCGACCATGACCACCGCGGGAAGCATTATCCTGACGTCCACCAGGCTGAGGTTGGACAAGCAAAGCGGATTGGTTTGACGGATTTTGGACAGGATTCCCAATAGATGCACGATCAAGGGCGAATAAACTGCAGACATTGACGGTAACTCTGGTCCCGAAAGAATCTGAGATCGAACAGACTCGTACTGAGGAGGAAGGCCACAAAGCATAAGCACAACAAAGTATTGTTCACATTGTTTTCGTGCATCATCAGTATCAGTAGGGAAGATATCATTGTACTCAGACATGGCACGTCGAAATCGACCAAAATAAACTTGAAGACCACGATCATCCAACTGAATGCGGAGGAGATCATTGACAACATCATAGATGCGACTAACATCGCTGGTATACATCTCTTTCGCCAAAGTCCATATGGCCTTACAAGAAGGACACTCACCAAAGATATCATGTAATTCAGGTTCAATGGATTGCAATAGTAAACTGGTAAGTTGTGCATCAACGTGGCCCCAAGTCAGTTTATTAGCAGCGGACAAAGTAGCTGGAGCATCGTTAGTTAAATGGTCTTCCAAGTCTTGCCCTCGAAACCATAACGTAACGGCAGAACACCAACGGGAGTAATTTCGACCAGTGAGTTTGGTCGTAGTAATAGTGGGGGTGGCATTGAATGTGGGTACGACAACAGAGGTATGATTCGATGTGATGAGTAGAATTACTAGTAGTGTCGTTGGAGGGATCCATACTAGTCATCAACACTCAATCAAAATAAAGGGGAAAGGCAAGAAGACCGATTAATAAAGTATAAAAAAAAGAGAACAACTACACTAACAACCTGTCATAATATCTTCCTTGTTGAGGTATTACTCCTCTATTCCTCTCTCTCTCTCTCTTTTTGTTTTGTTTTTTTTTTTTTTTTTTGGTTTAAGAGAGGCAGACAACAAAAACCAAAACCATGGACAAACTAAGCAAAAAAAATTCACCTGCGTGAACAGCAACTCACGTGAATAGTGCCTCCCGTGAATAGTGCCTCGCCTGAACAGTGGCCTCATGTGAACAGTATTATTATTATTATTATTATTATTATTTTTCTGTGTGCAGGATGTTCTAGTGGATTTTGTGAGTGTGAGGGTGGGTGGGTATTTTAAAAAAAACACTAATGTCTTGACTTAGCTCTAGATACCATGTTGAAAGAAATAAGACATTAGAATTGAAAAGAATGACTTACTACATATTGTGTATTTGGCCCTATTTATAACATACAAAGTTTCCTATTTCTCCACTTACCATAATGGAGAATTACCATAACTCTATTGTCATAACTTTATTACCATAACTCTATTAGCATATTTATACTACTAACAGACTTTTCACAAAGTCATCTAACATCATCACAACGAGGCAACTTTGCACCTTGGTGTTTCACCTTATAGCATGTAAATATAAGATGAAAGAGGGGGGATCAGAAAGTAAACCTGACGTTCTTTCCCGCTCTATACTAACTAGCAGTAAACTCTATTTTTGGGACAAGACGTATCCAGAATCAAAACATCCATATATCAATACCAAAGTTATTTATGCAAGATAAATTATTATGTGGAGAAAAATCATCAAAATGCTATGTTAAAATACTTAAGTTTCATTTAGAAGCTCTTCAGGCGCTTTTAACCACAATTATTACTACATGTCACTCGAACTCCACAAATCAGCGTGACTAAGCTCCATCCAATCAGCATAGGTAACCAAACTATCACAATGACATCAATGCACAATGAAGCATTAGTTGTTGAATTCACTACCTGGATTTAAATGAGAACCTAAAATTATTGTTTGCCTGTAGAACCGCGCCTGCTGGTCTAGATACCTATTCACAGATAGGCAGATGCATAAGGTCAGAAACTATTAACTCAGCCGTTATTTATATATGTAGAGAGAGAGAGAGAGAGAGAGAGAGAGAGCCCAAGAAACAATCATTTCATGGAAAATATAGATTCAAACATAACTACAGTTCTCAAATGACTATCCCAGGTAATCCCCAGGGGAGGAGATTGGGAGAGAGAGGTGAGGGGAAGCTGGGAAGCAAAGAAGGAGAAGGATACAGGGGTCCAAATAAAAAAGGTAAGAGAGAAGACGTATGAGCAAGAGATCCAGCTTATAAACATACCATTGTCTGATACGCATAATATCAGTCCCATGCTGCTTTGAAGGTATACGGTTCAACTGTTCAACGACTGTATTGACATGAGACCAGTTCTGCCAAATACCACAGGAAAAGAACAAAGCAGAAAAGAAGCGTATAAGGTGAGAATGTGATGGCAGGACAAACACGCCAAGATCACATACATTATAGTTAAATCTATACAGCAATTGTTGTACCTGCATTAATATGACATCTGCATGATCAATAATTAAAACCTGTTACATCAAAATTTCTCCATGAAGATAGTTAAAAGAGATTATGATCTGAACCTCTTTTTTTTAGAAAACAGTTAGTAAGTTACCTCAATTGAAGAAAGGTAATCAACATCTTTTTCTTTCACAACTTCTGCTTCTCCAATTTTCTGAGAGAAAGAAATACAGAAATTGGGATTAATTGAGCACTTAGCCAAAGTATGTTTAGGGATTGATACCACTCGTCGTACAAGAAATCTCATAACTTAGCAAAGATATTTTTCCTTCCATAAAATAAATGCTCATCAGTTGAAATGTGTACGTCCCAGAAATCATTGCATAATCATTATAAGCTAGAACATATTCCAAAAAGTAATAATCTGTCAGCCCCAAATCCAAAGTCCACTTTTCCCTTTGTATGCTGTTTAATGAGAGTATTGAGAGTATATGTCAGTCCAAGAGTGGGTTCAGAGTAGGATCAGAGCTACTTTTCACAATCGGAAAGCACGTGGATCCAAAGAAATCACAATCTCCGTAATTTATTGTTTTAAAGTAAGATTTCTACTTTGGATATAAGGACATTAATTTTTGGACCCCATGAAAAAGCAGAAGAGGACATTCAATTCACAATAGAGGGAGTACTAAGTAAACAGATGACTAGTAATAACTTGCATAACTGTTGAGGAAATTGGGTACTTATAGGAAAATCAACAGCATCAAGTATCACATAGAACTACAAGTAAGAATATTAGCAAAAGACATTTCTTTGACTAGACTGACTCCCAGAATGCTTAAACCAAGTGCCCATTGAAAAGCCAAACCAAACCAAGTATCTTAACGTTCGGTTCCATGAAAAAGGAAAATGGCAGACATCAGTCGTGTGTTGTATAATTTCAGACATAATAGCTTCACAAGGATTCCAATAGCTTGTTTGCATCCATGTGAAGAACTATTTCTAACCGCAATGTGAATGCTAGATGACTCCAAAATATTTGATGCCTATGGAAGAAGAGATAGAGCAAAGCAGAATAAAGCTTCAAAAGAATAGGTTAGAAAAAGACCAGCATTAGTGCAATTCAGTATGAAGGCTCTTTCAAAATCCTTTTTTTTCCCCAATTTTTTGTTTTTTGGGCCGCCTACTATGAAGATAATGACCATGGAAAGACCATTAAACTCCATATCTTGAATAGGGTGGGAAAGGGCCCAATGAACAGAAAAGAAATAAGGCTGGAAAGTAGTCGTGCAAACACCTGCTCCCAAGACAGACCTGCGACTGGGCAGGATGCAAGGTGAGGGTTAACATGCTAAATTTCATCTTGGAAAAACAGTCAAACTGATCCTAGGAAGCCAGCATTGAAGGGCAAAAGAAAGAAAATGATAAAAGGACAGGAACTGGTCATAGAAATGCTAGTCTGCAGAGAAACTAGAAAACATCAAATGAGTTTAAAAATGGTCGGAAAAAATATCTTCAAAATAAGGTTAAAAAGAAAAAAATTGCACAGTAACTGGTCTAAAGAACGCCAGTTTCTACATAATCTAGAAACCTACAAACAGGAACCAGCCTTTAGAATATCAGTTTTCAAAATGAACAAAGAAACAGAGAAAATGTAGGACCCAGGGTGGAAATCGGTAATAGAAAGACCAGCTCATGAAGTTACTAAGATCAGCACAACATAATTACAGGAAACATTATCAATCCAAGCCATGATATTTTCTTGAGCACGACAAGTAAGCAAAATAATCTTTCAGCATATATTTAAGGCTTTTTCACCAAATTTTAAAGATTACAGAGAACAAAAGGTAGAATGGTAAGAAGATGTGGATTTGGTCACAAGGAGAGCAAACAAGCTACTATCCTGAAGCTTTTTGATTGAGGATGATATGTTCTTGAGCAAGACAAGTAAGCAAAATAATCTTTCAGCATACTGTTAAGGCTTTTTCACCAAATTCTAAAGATTAGAGAGAAAGGGCAAGTACAATGGTAAGAAGATATGACTTGGTTGCTAGGAGAGCAAACAAGCTACTATCCTCAAGCTTTTCATTTGTGCCTCATTCTGTTGTCTCTGGGTTCACAACCTGTCTTCCTCTGGTGAAAGATCAGACCATCCTAAGAACCATAAATATTGTCTCCTTGAAGCCTAGCAATGGAACGAAATATAGAAAGACTAGATTCAAGAAGCTTCATTCAAACAGGAACATTGATGAGAGCATATCTTCGTAGTTTTGTAGCTAGACATTTATATATCATGCTCCTTATCGTATTTCACCTTTTCAACTAAAGGTTTATGAAAGCTCTACTTGCTTACTTAGGGAAGAAAGATATGGATATGGTTTGCCATTACTAGTTGATGTTGTATCTTTTGACCAGAATGCTCAATCAAATATAACCGCTATGATTAAACATGCAAGGCACAAGCAGTAATTTGTTTTTCTACCTTGTAAGACCTTACTAAAGCCCGATAAGGATACACTAGAAGTGTCTAGAATATTCCAGTGTAACTGAAATTAGTTATTAAAGTGTCTAGAATATTCCACAGTGTAACTGCAATTAGCTATTAGTTGTTAGTTATTAGTGACAGCTGTAGTCAGACCTTTTATAGACAGGCTATAAATAGCTAACCCAATGTAACAAATCATTGAACCATAAATGACATTCTCTAAATTCTCTCTCAAACTCTCATTTTCTTCAAACCCCATTAACCCTAACCCTTTTCCCACTTCAATAAGCACCCAAAACCACCATCTAAACCCCATACCAAGCTAGGATTGAAGCTTGTAACAAGAGATTGAAGGGTTTTGCTTTGGGTTTGAGCAAAGGTTTGAAGGGGTGTTCCCTATTCCTTTTCTTATTCTTGTAAATATGCTTTGTAATTGAGTTAGATCTAGGGTTGATTGATGTTGTATATTAGATTAGGGCTTTGAATAAAGGATTTGCGTATATCTTTGGCTCTTAATATATGCTTGTTTACATTGATTAATGGTATGAATCAGTATGTCTATGTGTTAATAATCGAATATGTCTACGTGTTCGATAAAATGCCTAGGTGAACTTGTGTTCGATAAAATGCCTAGGTGAACTTGCATGTGTTATTTTGTGCTTAAATGCTATCGGTAGCGGTGTCACCTTAGCCTTAAGCCATGCTAACGGCATGAGCCCTATTTGCAACTATGTGTGTTGATCAATATGCTTAATTAATGACTTAGTGTGGTAGGAGTATACCTCTAGCCTGAAACAATACTAAAAGAGTGCCTATTAGCACTAGTTAGTGCTCTAGGAGTCTAATCTCTTGTCTGAAACAATAATAATAAGTTAGTCTCTCGAGTAGGACGTTAATCAACACCAAAGAGAGCAATCGAGCCATAGATAGACCAAATCGTAATTATAGCCCGATCCAGTTATTCATTGTGACAATATGTCTGCCATGGCCCTAGCAACTAACCCTGTGTTCCATGGTAGAACAAAACACATTGAGATTGACGATCACTTTGTCAAGGACCAGGCCACTTCTAAATCAGTACAACTATCCTATGTTACTTCACGAGAGCAGATAGCAAACATTCTCACAAAGGCTTTTTAGCTTAGCAACAATTTTACTATCTGAAGGACAAGCTACCCATGGTGTCTACCCCAAGATCAACTTGAGGGGGGCTGATAAGGATACACTAGAAGTGTCTAGAATATTCCACAGTGTAACTGAAATTAGTTATTAAAGTTTCTCGAATATTCCACAATGTAACTGCAATTAGTTATTAGTTGTTAGTTATTAGTGACAGCTGTAGTCAGAGCTTTTATAGACAGGCTATAAATAGCTAACCCAATGTAACAAATCATTGAATCAATAAATGACATTCTCTAAATTCTCTTCCCAACTCTTATTAAAGCCTTTAGCCCCATGAGAATCTAATGTCTCAAGAGCTTTGGTTTCATAGACAATTCAAGACAAAATGGGATATTACAGTAGTAAAGACATAACTGCAATAACAACTTTTGCAAGGGATTTTTTTTCCTACACCACCATATCAGACAAGTCCAATTAACAAAAACGAAAAACAGAACCCGCTATCTAAATATTCTAGATTCTAAAAACAAAAATCTTTATTTATTTAAAAAAAAATAGCATTGTGTAAGACAAACAAAAGTTGAAGACACACATATGGCTGAGAGATTATGTGAAGATGAAAAGCTTACAGTGACCAAACCAAGAGGAGAAGCGATAATCATGTCCGAGGAATAGAAATCACTGTACAACTTTATGTTTCCCCTGCAAAAGGAAAAACTAAATGTAATACACAAGCTGGAAAAATATTGAAAAAACTGATATAAAAAGAAACAGGGTTGGACATGAAGGATTGTTTTCAAGACAATAAAGACATAAAGTAAATCTCTTACTAACAACATAAACTTTTAGTTGAGATAGTTGATTAACAAATGGTATGTCAGGAATATAAAATGTTCTCAGATATAATAAAAATAGAACTTTTTGCAGGCATATTGCTCCGAATAAAATATATTACCTTGTAAGTTTGATGCCTATCATAAAGTGATCATTGTTATTTCCACCAAATAATGATTGAAAGTCTGAGGGTTTTGATGACTTCTTCGATTTTGAATTTTCGATATCATTCTCATGCTCATTGTCTTCGACCCCAAACTCATCATCAAAGCGGTTGAAGTTCTCCACAAGAGCCTCAGGACGTTGGGCATTAGACTAAGCAAATCGACACAAATAGTCAAGATATTGTAGAAAATACAATCATCTTTCTCTTGAGCATAATGGTTTCTATCTTTAAAACAAAATCCACCTTGAAGACCTTCCGAAAAGAGAAAGAATCAAAAACTGGGGAAGAAAAAGAAAATGGAAGACATCCACTCTCAAAAAAGCAGGCTAGTAATATGATCATGGCATGGCATCAATGACGCACAGAAACTCATGGCCAAAAGAAGTAAGAAAGACAATCCAGGAAGAGTACAGATGTGAAAAAGAAATGCAGAGCAACAAAATGCACAACACATTGAAATGCAGGTACCATGGCTTCAGTAATGTCTTTGGAGGCAAAAAGCATCCAAGACTTCCTTAGAATTATGAGCAACTACATTTTACAATTATCCGTGCCATCTAAGATATCACCATGATGAACAATCATGCTAAGCAATCACATTCTAACAACTCCACTCAAAGGTTAGATACAAAGCAGGCAGACACCAAATAACTAGAAAAAGAAAGTGGTATATGAGATTATTGGAAAATATGCTGGCCAAGACATCCAAAATTCCTATACTCTTGTTACAGTAGTCATGACTGTAACTCGTGTTAGGTCAAAGAAGCAGTAGTGTCCCCGATTATAAGGTATTATAACAAAGTTCACCAATTCATTGTCCAAAATTTAGTTGAATAACCCAATGCAGAAGACACTGAACTCTCAACGGAAGACATAGAACTCTCAACAGAAGACGTGTTAGGAGATTCCACAAATCTTTCTCATATTGTTGAATCAATATGATATCTCAACATGATTTCAAGATTTTAGGTACAATGTGGAGATGCTGCTAAGGAGAAAACTAGAAGATGATTCACTTAGTTGCTGTGTTTGAGTCTCGGTACTTGTACTTGGATATTGTAGCATGTGCAGTTATGAGGTGTTAGGTATACCTATTTAAGCACATGGGTAATATGGCTATTTAAGCACATGTCTAGTCATGTCAAGTTCAACAAAAATGTAATTTCACCTCCTTCAGTTTTGGGTACTAGTCTTAGTATTGAACTTTACCAACTTTTCATTCTTCCAGCACTGATTTCTCTACGTTCTTACCTTCCTATCCTCAAGCTTATAACACATCCATTCTAAGCAGTAAACACACTCTGAGTCCAATGCTTCTCCTTCCTCTTCTTCCCTAAATTCTAATTCAGGCTTGTCCGGAGTGGCATTTCTCAAAACCACTTTTTTCTAGAACTTCTGAAAAAGGTACTTTTTTGAAAGCTCAAATTTCTAACTTCTGAGAAAAAACTGAAATTGAGCTTTCTTCAAAGTTCAACTTTTTTTTGGGGGGAAATCCAATTCAAATGCTTATTACAACAGAAAAAATGTGCTTTTTTCAAGGGGGGAGGTGTTTTTCCATGAGAAAAAGCCAATCTAAACAGGCCCTTCATCTTCCCCTCTTGTTGGTCTTGCATCTGCTTCTTCCTCGAGCACTTTCCTTCTCAGGATAATCTTCAATCTAGCAATGCTTCCACTTCCTCTTCTTCCTTCGAGTCTCATACTACACTGGTACCTCAATCTATTCATCCTATGTTGATTAGATCTAAAACAGGTTGTCTCCCACTTCCACTATATCAACTTCACAGCTTTATTACTACCCCATCTTCCCATGAACCCTCTTCCTATAAAGCTTCCAAATACCAGGTGTTGGGTTAAGGCAACGGAGGAAGAGTACAGGACACTAATGAGTCAGAAAACA
Source organism: Cordia subcordata (assembly GCA_028554755.1). NCBI lineage: Eukaryota > Viridiplantae > Streptophyta > Magnoliopsida > Boraginales > Cordiaceae > Cordia > Cordia subcordata. Next base: position 1,436,806 of record JAPTOF010000026.1, on the reverse strand, counting down.
TGGTATTTAGTTCCCTTGCAATCCATTATACAACCCTATTGGCTCTAAGTGGGTCTACAGGACCAAAACTCATGTTGTTGGAAAGATTGCTAGATATAAGGCAAAGTTGGTGGCAAAGGACATTTACAAAAGCATAGCATTGATTATCAAGAAACTTTCTCTTTTGTGGTTCAAAATCAAACTGTCAAGGTTGTGATTTGCTTAGCTTCACACTATGGTTGGCAGATGAAACAAGTGGCCGTTTCCAATCCTTCTCCACATGCAGTTTAGAAGTGCAAGTTTATATGCTGCAGCCTCAGGGCTTTATAGATCCTGAAGGCCTGATTATGTATGCAGGCTTAATAAATCTCTCTATTGCCTTAAACAGGGCCCTAGGGCCTGGTATCAGATGTTGACTTCCTATCTTACCAGTCAAGCTTTTAAAACAAGCACTGCAGATACATCCTTATTCATTCACAGGACAGACTCAAGACTTTACTTTCATTTTGGTGTTTGTAGATGATATAATCATGATTGGCAGCTCCAATTCTTATATTTCTCAGTTAATTCAAGACATTAGTCAACATTTAGCCACGAAAGACTTGGGCCATTGTCTTATTTCCTTGGCATTCAAGTGCAATCTACATATATCAATCTATTACTTCATCAGACTAAGTATGCTAAGGAATTCCAACAGAGAGCAGGTATGACAAAGTGTTCGTCTCTAGTACACCAACTTTGTCCAAACCATCTAAGAGGGTGTTTGGTTTGGCTTTTTTTTCTGGTCAAACCTGCTTAAAGCCTAATTTAAGCTAATAGAAGTGTTTGTTTTAATTAAAAATGTGCTTTTTTCAAGTGGCTTTAAGGAAAAAATAAAAAGCTCTCCAACCCTAGCTTTTGCTTTTTATGGCTTTAAGCATGTTGAAAAAAAGCAAATTTGACCAAATTATTACTATCTTATCCTTACCTTTTTATTTTTATTACTAAAATATCTTTACTCTTTTATCTTATACTTACCTTTTTAAATTCTATTTTAATGTCCTTAATAGCTATTTTAACTATATAACTTACTTTTTAACCCACTTTAATCAAACATGTAAATACTTATTTTTATAACTACAACTTTTATTCAAAGACGTAACTACTTAAAGTTGTGAAGAAGTTTAAAGAGAAATAAAATGATTTCATTGAGTTCTCATTAATGAATGATTAATACATCTCTCTATTTATAGAGAGTATATGAGAGCACATGTCTAGAGTAGTTATGCCAGCTGTACTACTAACTAACTATAGCTGTACTGCTAACTAACTGTAACTGTACACTAACTGAAATTATAACAAACATCTCTAGATGCTTCTAGAATCCTTATCAACCCCCCCTCAAACTGATCTTGGGAAAGAAACCAAGGGAAGTTTGGACCTAAGAAAAGTGAACTGCTGTTGAGGCAAAGCTTTAGTAAAAAGATCAGCCACTTGGTCTTTAGTAGAGATGTAAGACAACTTTAAAAACTTTGAGATGACTTGCTCCCTAACAAAATGATAGTCTATTTCAATATGCTTAGTTCTGGCATGAAAAACAGGATTTGTAGCTAGTGCCATAGCAGACACATTATCACAGTGCAGAATTGGAGCAGAAACAGGTATAGCTAAGTCTTGAAGCAAATAGGACAACCACTTGAGTTCTGAGGTTGAATGAGCCATAGCCCTATATTCAGCTTCAGTTGACGACCTTGCTACTATAGTTTGTTTCTTGGAGCACCAGGAGATAAGATTAGGACCCAAAAATATTGCATAGCCTGATGTAGACTTTCTATCAGTAGAGTCTGAAGCCCAGTCAGAATCATTGAATCCATGTAAGTGCAAAGGCCCTGATTGAAAAAACAACCCCTGTCCAAGTGTAGCTTTAATGTACCTCAGTGTCCTTTTAAGAGCTGTAAAATCTGCCAATGTAGGAGCATGAATATGTTGACATAGAGAATTAATAGCAAACTGCAAATCAGGCCTTGTCATAATAAGATATTGTGGGGCACCAACTAAGCTTCTAAACTAAGTAGGATCTGCATACAAAACTTGATTATCTGCAGTCTTGAGGGGTGCCTTAGACAAAGTAGGTGTAGTTACAGAAGCACAATCAGTCATGCCTGCTTGCTTTAGTAATTGCTTAGCATATTTTGTCTGATGTAAGATGAGACCTTGAGATGAATGATGCACTTCTATGCCCAGAAAGTAGGATAAAAATCCTAGATCTTTCATGGCAAATTGAGAATTCATGACCCGTAATAGGTCTGAAATAAAGACAGAAGAGCTCCCTGTTAATATGATATCATCTACATACACTAAAACTAGTGTAAAGTCAGCTGCAGTATGATGTATGAACAAAGAATTGTCTGCTGCACTGATTTTGAAACCCTGACTTAGGAGAAAATTTGTCAATCTATGATACCAGGCCCTTGGAGCCTGCTTTAGTCCATATAGAGATTTCCTTAATCTGCAAACATGATCTGGCCTTGTAACATCTTGAAACCCCTGTGGTTGTACCATATAAACTTCTTCTTCTAGTATACCATGCAAAAAAGCATTGGATACATCTAATCGTTTAAGTGCCCAGTTGTTATGTAAAGCCAATGAAATGACAGTCCTGATTGTTGGACTTTTGACTACAGGACTAAAAGTTTCTTGATAGTCAATACCTTGTTCCTGTAGGTATCCTTTGGCCACTAACCTGGCCTTGTACCTTGCCACACTACCATCTGCATTGGTCTTAATTTTATACACCCACTTTGATCCTATAGGAACTCTGTCTGAAGGTAATGGAACCAACTCCCAAGTGTGTTGATCTTGAAGAGTTTTAAATTCCTCTGTCATAGCCTTCACCCAACATTGATATTTAGCTGCCTCTCTATAAGTCATGGGTTCATGATCTGTTGGTGTAGTGATAAGACTGTGTAGTTGATACAATGGAGATGGCAAACAACCAGTCTTTGACCTAGTTAGCATAGGGTGATGGCTTTGTGGAGCCAAGTTATGAAAGGGTTCAGAATGTGAATGATTAGAACTAGAAGAAGATGAAGAAGACTCTGTAGAAGACTGTGCAGACAAATTAGGAGATAAATTTGGTGGACTATCTGATGAATGAGATAATGAAGGTAATAAGGATAGAGTATTAGTAGATGAATGGTGACCAGTGTGCATGCTAGAATCAAGAGACTGATCCTGAAATAAAGGCCCTGGTATAGAAGAAGAAGAAGAATGATGAGCAGAAGAAGAACCTGAATCATTTCTACCATGATTTGTGGGATGAGTAACAAAAACAGGAGGATAAGAAATTGTAGATTCAGGTAGATCAATATCTGATACTGAATACAAAAATTGAGACAGAGAAAATGATGATGATGCAGTGTTAGAATAAGGAAACACATTCTCATCAAATCTGACATGCCTGGAAACAAAAAGTTTGTGTGTTTTGATTTCCAGACACTTATAGCCTTTGGTATGAGGACAAAAACCTAAAAACACACATGGTTTGGATCTCAGCTCAAGTTTAGTTTTGGTGTATGGCATAAGCCAAGGATAACAAAGACAGCCAAAAGGTTTTAGATTCTGATAATCAGGTGAAACAGAATGCAGAACTTCTTATGGAGACTTATTTTGGAGAACAGGAGTAGGCATCCTACTGATCAAGTAGTTAGCCATAGAAATAGCTTCCAACCAGAATGGTGCAGGCAGATGACTTTGATGAAGTAAGGTTAGCGCTATCTCAACCAAATGTCTATGTTTCCTTTCCACTCTCCCATTTTGTTCTGGTGTATAGGGGCAGGATGTTTGATGAATAATACCCTTGGCTTGTAAGAACTGTTTAAAGTTGGTCTTTAGAAATTCAGTTCCATTATCAGTTCTGATCACTTTCAGAGTAGCCAGAAATTGTGTGTGAATCATGTTGTAAAAGCTGTGAAAGATAGAATATACTTCTGATTTGAATTGCATAGGATAAATCCATACAAATCTAGAGTAATCATCAACCAATGCTAGATAATACTTGTACCCTTTATTAGATTCAACAAAGGCAGGGCCCCATACATCCATATGTACAAGTTGAAAGGGTACAGTAGACATAGAACTAGACAATGGAAAAGATAGCCTATGAGATTTTGCTAAGCTACATGATTCACACTATATTGATAAAGTAGGAAGATGAATGTTGAGAAGCTTGGAAAGTGTTTATGCTGTGGTAGCTGAGGGATGACCAAGTCTTCTGTGGCATCTAGAGTAATCATCAACCAATGCTAGATAATACTTGTACCCTTTATTAGATTTAACAGAGGCAGGGCCCCATACATCCATATGTACAAGTTGAAAGGGTACAGTAGACATAGAACTAGACAATGGAAAAGATAGCCTATGAGATTTTGCTAAGCTACATGATTCACACTATATTGATAAAGTAGGAAGATGAATGTTGAGAAGCTTGGAAAGTGTTTATCTTTGTGGTAGTGAGGATGACCAAGTCTTACGTGCTACGCTTTAGCAAAGATCTCGATGTTGACCTGGCTGTGAGAAGTTTGGCAGGAAAAGAATTGATGGACTTGATAACAGAACAAGTAGAGGATAGACTGTACAAGCCTTGTTCACAAGGGGCCTTGTACAGAAGTGCTTGAGTTGAATTGTCCAGGATTTGCACCTTCTTAGCATTAAAAAAGAGAGTACAATTATTATCCTGAGTCAATTTAGAAATGGAAAGAAGATTTGTAGAAACAGTGGGAACATAGAGTGTACTAGGAAGAAGTAAACAGGTAGAAGGTAAAGAAATGTTACCATTCCCTGTGCCATGAATAGGCAAAGCCTGACCATTACCTACTGCAACAGTTTTTGTTCCAGTATATGGTTGATAAGACTGCAGTTGATTCATCTCATCGGTGACATGAGCATTTGCCCCAGAATCTGGAACCCACTGTTGACAATCTCATTGTGACTGACCAGTTTGTATCATCAGTGCTTGCTTGCTAATAGTTTGAGACTGATATTTCTCATTGTCAAACCTATGCCAGCAATTGATAGTAAGATGATTTGGTTTCCCACAAATTTGACAAAAGATTTTGCCAGCAGAACTTGCAGTATTTGAGTTTTGAAAACCAGGTTGATGAGAAGTAGAATTCTGAGGAGAGGAACCAAGAATACCTTGCCCAGTATTTCTTGAATTGTATGAGTTTCCTCTTCCTCTTCCATTTCTGCCTCCTCTGTTATTATAATTGCCTCTGCCTCTAGCTTGATTAGACCTAGACTGAGTTTGAGTATATAGTGCAGTATGCACATTCTGAGTAGTAGAGTCACCTAGCACCAACCTTTGATCTAATTTCATATGTAACTCCTCAGAAATCAACAAAGAAGACAGTTCTGCCACTCTAATTTGAGTAGGTCTAACCTTAATAGATGCTCTAAAAGAGTTATACTCAGGAGGAAGTCCCCTCAGTATGCACATAACCAAATCCTCTTGAGTCACCACTTCATTAACACTTGCCAGCCCATCAGTGATAGTTTTAATAGAATCTAGATAGGCTTGCATAGTATTAGTTCCCTTGAAGAGATTGAGCAATTGAACTTTTAACTGATATATATGAGACCTTGTGAGAGAATTAAACCTACTGTGTAATGTATTCCAGATCTGAGTGAAAGTTTCCAAGTGTAACATTTGATTTTGCACAGCAGGAATCATTGTATTAAACAAACAGGACTTCAGGTAATCATCATATGTGAGCCACAAATCATAAGCTGCATTTGAAAAGGAATTACCTGAGTCATCAGTAAGTTCCTTGGCAGGACATTGAACTTTGCCAGTAACATGATCAAGAAGTTTACCAGCTCTTAAAGCAATCTGAATTTGTGACTTCCAGGCAATAAAGTTTGTATTATCTAACTTTGTAGAAACTAAATTGCCTAGATTCTGAATCAGAATCTTCAAACCCAAAGAAAGATCAACTAATCCATCAAAACTTGAAGAAGAAGCCATTGAAGAAGAGAATGAGACTGGAGATGAAAATTTTGCTGGAGATTTTAGAAACTAAACCAATAGATGTTGTCGCCTAGTAGAGTAATGCCTTCGATTAGAATTTGATGAAGATCGCAAGCTGGGAAGATTGATTTTGAAGGAGCTCTCACTATGGAGAAACCCTAATTTTCTGTTTAGGGAAGAACACTAAGTGTTCGAAAAAATAAAAAATAAAACCAGGAATTGACCCTGGGCTCTTGATACCATGAAGAAGTTTAGAGAGAAATAAAATGATTTCATTGAGTTCTCATTAATGAATGATCAGTACATCTCTCTATTTATAGAGAGTATATGAGAGCATATGTCTAGAGTAGTTATGCCAGCTGTACTACTAACTAACTATAACTGTACACTAACTGAAATTATAACAAACATCTCTAGATGCTTCTAGAATCCTTATCAAGTTGACAATAAAAAAAAGCCACTTAAAGGCAGAAGTGCTTTAAGTAGCTTTTTTATAAGCCAATGCAAACACCCTCTAAGTCTATTGACGTCTACAGCACTCCCTATGGTGATCCTTACATCTATTTAGGAGCTTAGTAGGGGATCTTCAATATCTTTCTATCACAAGACCTGATATTAAAATTGCTATTAATTTTTTGTGCTTGTTAATGCGTGCTCCTACCTTGGCAGATTATGCAGCTCTAAAGAGAACATTAAGACATATCAAAGGCACTCTTTACCAAGGGATTTCCTCTCAGTCTGGCCCTTTACATTTGCATGCCTTCACTGACCCTGATTGGGCCAGATCCTAATGACAGGAAGTCAACTTCAGGCTGTGTTATCTGCGTAGGGCCTAATATTGTGCCATGGTTCTGAAGAAATAGACCACAGCCGCCAGATCCTTAAGAGACTGAATTTAGAGCCATGTACTCAATAACAGAGTTAAAGTGGCTCACTTTCCTATTTCAAGATCTGGCCATACCCATATCAAATTCTTGTTCTCCATTGTGATAATTCACTAGCATCCAATCCAGTGTTTCATGCAAGAACAACGTATATAGAAATCGGCTACCACTTTGTTAGCGACAAGTGGTTTCTAAAGCTATTCAGTTGTCCCATATTACCTCCAAGGAGCAAGTGGCAGATCTCTTTACCAAGTCCTTAACTCAACAGCAATTCAATTACTTAAAGACCAAGCTTCCCTTGGCATTCTACCAAGCTCAGGTTGAGGGACTGATAAGAGAAGATAAGGAGATGATTTACTTAGTTGTTTTATTTGAGATTCGGTGAAGATAAGGAGATGATTTACTTAGTTGCTTTATTTGAGATTCTGTACTTGTACTTAGATATTGTAGCATGTGCAGTTATGAGGTCTTAGTTACAGCTCTTTCAGCACATGTGTAATAGAGAATTAGCGGGAAAGTTAGTTAGTTCTCTCCCTCTATTAGTAGCCGATCCATACTCAAAACATCAGTAATAATAGAATTCAGTTTGGCTTTTCTCTATCAAATGCTCTCTTCTTTCTCTTTCATTTGATACTCTCTTTGGTTTTCCTTTCTTTTGCACTCATGGTGAGCACCTTTGAGTTTCATGACTGGAAAGTGGGGAGGAGAATCCATCCATGTATCCTTAAGGTGTAAAGTTTCACTCTCTTCACCGCAGCATATTAAGTCAATACTCATTTTTCCATCAAACGAGACCTTTAAAATATGGAATATTACACTGCAGACCCCAGTCATCTTTTATATGCACTGACCAAAACATGTAGATGCACAAAAAATTGCAAAGTCAACCTTAAAACTCTAAAGTCATCAACAAAAATTCCATATTAGGACAATGATGAACTGTCCTTGATCCAACATTTCGCATTTATCAAAAGCCTCAAATCTTCCCAATTCTTCACATGGACTACTCGAGCTATTAATCCTTCAGGTCTCAAAACAAGCCATTCTCCTTCCACGAATTTTTGCTGCTTGGTGCTTCAGGTTTAGAATACCCTCTTACCGGATAACCTTTACCACAATCCAGATATACCCCCAAGGGAGAAAATATCAAACAGCACGATTGAAGATATTAGAATGGCAAGCATGTTAATAGCTTGTGACACTTAACTCAAACCAACTTCTAGCAGATTGTGTTAAATAGTCTTTAGACTTTACCTCCTCAAATGGCCTAAAAGAGAAGAGAAAGAAATCAATGTAGAGGTAACTTCCTAGACCTCACTTCCATTTTTCAAGTCTTCTCAAAATGGCAAGAGATGTTGACCTGGTTCATAGCACTCAAATTAGATGAATTTGTTGACCTTAGCTGATTCAAACTAGAAAAGAGCTTTGGTACTGTCGTAAAAGGAAATATTAGAGCCATTAGCAGTGTGATATAAGGAAGAGAGCAGGGATACCTTATTCTTGAAAGGGGTCAACTTGATCAACCTCTTTACAGTCCGATGTGCAATGCTCGCTAATGGCAAAAGGATTAGAACCTGAATTGCATAATGAAAACTGATAGATCAGTTATACAAGGAGAATTGCCTCGGTTTAGAGGTTCATACTTGAATTTATACTTCCATAATCTAAATCAAAGTTCAGCATATAACTCTCAAGAGAAACACAATAGAAAATCTAACCACCTTTGCACATATGGGTCTGCATGTTGCACATAAATTAAACAATTATGGCCTGTGAGCTACACATGAATGTAGGCAGCAAGATCATACTCACTAGATTTGTGATACATTTCAAGTCGTGGTAAGAATTCGGGCATTGGGTAGGACACTTAGGAGTTTAGAGTGTACAATAGGGGTAGACCTCTTCAGTACACTACTAAAGTTCGTTATACATTGTGAAAATTTCTTGCGTTTGTTTACCAAATATTATGTAGAGACACAACCTTTTTGTTTATTAAATTAAAAACAATTTGCTGCAAATTTAGTCTAAAGTCCAAAAACCAAATTCACTAGCTAAGATAATTTCCTAATATTGTATTTCAAGCACAAAACACAAAAGCAAACCAGAAAATTTTTTCTATCTTTTACTCTGCATATATTTATTAGTAATATAAACTCAAAATAAAAGAAAAAAAGAAGAGTATCAGGTCTTTTCTGTTCTCTTATGTTGTTGTTTTGGAATAAATTTGTACCTTTTTTGGGTCACCAACTTTAGCAGACTGGAATATGAATTGCAGCATTTCATTATGCAAAGGTACCGTGGTTTGAGGCGTGTAATATACCATGCAGTTCAAAAAGGGCTAGGGCAAATCTAGTAACTATGAACAAGATTATTGCTGCTAAAAGAAATGACTGCACTGACAGCTTATAAACATACTAAAACCATCCTTAAGAACACACCCAAAGTAGAACTTAAATAAGTTGAAACTTATATCAAGTTCAACGAGTGCCATTGTCACAAGAGCCTTGCAAAATCCAATATATGTGTAGTTGGTACAGTTAGCACATAACTTCCAGGTGGTTACCGAATATACTGAGGCTCAGCCATGCAGGTGGAACTACTGGAAATAAGTGTGTTAATAATTTGGTTCAATTACAATAAAAGTTTCAACCATGCATCAGGATCCTCAATAAAAATAGGTGTGCTATTTACGATCAAATATAGATGTGTTACTAAAGTATGATCCGATATTAAATAACAAAACATCATCAGTTTTGATCCTAGACATTATTGCAACTCAACATGTCTGCAAAAAGTTTTTCATAGATTACTTCTAAACTTAGCATTAGAAGAATACTACAGAACAAGAAGAGAAAGTACCTTAGGACGAGTAAACCCCTGGTCAAGGAAACGATCATGGTTGAGAATATCTCTCCTTGCATGCTCTTGATGCTTAGCTAGTTTCTCGTTGTTCTTCTTTACAAGATCTCTAGTTCTGAAGATATGATTCAGCTGCAGCATATGGTTCTTAGACTTATAAATACAAGAACTTGAAGATAAAAATTCAGCAATCAATTATAAATTGGAGGATGTAAGGACGATAAGAATAATATGAAACTAGGTCGCTCCACTTATACATACAGAATGCATAATATAAGCATCTACAATCCTTGAGTCTTCTTCTGACCCTCTGATGTAAAATGGCTTCTTGTTGTGATATAGTATATCTCGATAGCTGTTGCCTAGAAAGACATTCCAACAGTTATAAGGAGATTATAGTGTATTGGATTGATCATATTAGCCTATCTACTTCCTTGTTGTAGTGATTCCTGTAAGACACGAAAAGCATTTCAAAACTAAAAGGAAAAACTATCAAAAGAATGGACATTGCAAACATAGAATTCATCCCCGCAACAAACAAGAGATCGACATTATAACAAAATAAAATGACAGACACAGCAATTGACACACAAGCTTGGTGTGCCTCAGGTGCGTAACCAGGTTATAGCAAAAATGATGACAAATTGACAATCAATATGCCCCCGGCCATTAACAGAGAAGGCATTAAGTTGTTCCATCAGAGGAGGCTGCAAAATAAATCCTTAGATAGAACAGCCTACGCTAAGAAGGTAAAGAAAAATTATCTTGTTCGCACCAATATTGAAAATCCTTTGCAGAGAACATAGAAAAATCAATTGGTCATATCAAGCTGGTGCTCAGTCAACATCAAAGTCGAGAATTTTATTGTAAATTTATGCCATTAAAATATAGCCAACAATGATCAGGAAAGCTGTTACTCAAAATGCAAATTCCATCATACTTTCCTTTCACTAATCAAGAGAATCCTGGCCATAAATTCACTATAAGAGAACCTCAAATATCCAAGTGCACGTATAGAAAACAGGAAGAGGTAGACTTGAGAAGATAAATAGATTCAAGCATTTCACTTACAAAGTGAAAAAAATAATATTTGTTTAGATGAATAGAAATCACTGCCCTCAGAATCCTTGTAGTTCTTCAACCAATGCTCGAGTAATCTTGGCTTGAGGCCATAACTTTCACCCATGTTGGACTCCTATAACAGTGATATCGACTTTTGATTATCATTTCATAATTCATGCCAAGGAAGTAACTCAACAAAAAGCTGAAAACCTTAACTGGTATTCTGATGCAAACAATCTATTATTCAAGATTCCTAGATTTACATTTTTTCTCCAAAATTGTCAAGAATTTCATTGTCAACGCAACATTGCATAATGAATACTTTATGCTTCCGAATTTACTTATACTCCCTCGGTCATTTTAGTGTCTCACCATCTGTTTGGAGCCTTGAGATTTAGATCGAATTTGAAAAAGTAAACTCTTTCAAATTATACTCTAGAAAAAGCTTTGGCATATGTACATTATATAAAAACAAAGGCAAGCACACGAAGTTAAAATACCAAGCTATTCTAGTATAAAGTTAAAGAGTGCCATTTTTCATATAAGCAGGAAACGAGATAAGGAAGCAAAGCTAGTTAAGGAAGGAGGATCAAAGGAAAGTGCTGCAAGCAGAGAATCTGAAGATAGTTAATTTGTTGAGGGACAGATATACTAAGGAAATAATTATAAAAGATGCAACAGTGCCATTTAGTAACTTGGTGAGTTTATTCACCATGCCAGATACAGCATAAAAATATTCTTATTCTATAAATCTGTTATAGAAAGAACGGCTGCCCTCATAAGGAATGAGAAGGTCCAAACTGGAAAAGGGAAAAACTATGTGATGTACAAGGTCACATAATACGACAAAACCAGCATCTGTTTTCCGTATGATCAACAAGACACGTGTTTCACAGACGACGAAGTCATATTTCAAATTAGTCACCAGAGAGCAAGCTCTTGTTCCAAGAGGTAAGATATTATTATTTTTATTATATGTGCTGCATATCAATTACAATGCCATATGTCATCACTTCAACTAAAAGAATTAAAATAGTTCTACAAGGGCCAACTCCTAAGCACATATAGATAATGAAGTAAATGAGGCAAACCCACTGCATCAACAAATTCTCTTAATTTCATCAACTAAATAGGCACTACAGACCCCAAAAAAAAAAAAAGGCATCAAATTCCAACCCAAAAACAAAAAGGCATCAAATTCCAAGAAAACCAAACCATATTGTTAGTAGTATAAATAAGGTAATAGAGTTATGGTAATAGAGTTATGGTAATTCTCCATTATGGTAAGTGGAGAAATAGGAAACTTTGTATGTTATAAATAGGGCCAAATACACAATATGTATTAAGTCATTCTCTTCAATTATAATGTCTTATTTCTTTCAACATAGTATCTAGAGCTAGGTCAAGACATTAGGGTTTTCTTCAAAATACCCACCCACCCTCACACCCACAAAATCCACTAGAACATCCTGCACACAAAAAAAAAATTAATAATAATAATAATACTGTTCACACGAGGCCACTGTTCAGGCGAGGCACTGTTCACGGTGTTATGTTCACGCAGGTGAATTTTTTTTTTTTTTGCTTAATTTGTCCATGGTTTTGGTTTTTGTTGTCTGCCTCTCTTAAACCAAAAAAAAAAAGAGAGAGAGAGAGAGGAATAGAGGAGTAATACCTCAACAAGGAAGATATTATAGCAGGTTGTTAGTGTGGTTGTTCTTTTTTTTTTTTTATACTTTATTAATCGGTCTTCTTGCCTTTTCCCTTTATTTTAATTGAGTGTTGATGACTAGTATGGATCTCTCCAACGACATTACTAGTAATTCTACAACTGTTACTGAGTCTGTTACCTCTGTTGTCGTACCCACATTCAATAGCACCCCCACTATTACTACGACCAAACTCACTGGTTGAAATTAATCCCGTTGGTGTTCTGCCGTTACGTTATGGTTTCGAGGGCAAGACTTGGAAGATCATTTAACTAACGATGTTCCAGCTACTTTGTCCGCTACTAATAAACGGACTTGGGGCCGCGTTGATGCACAACTTACCAGTTTACTATTGCAATCCATTGAACCTGAATTACATGATATCTTTGGTGAGTGTCTTTCTTGTAAGGCTATATGGACTTTGGCGAAAGAGATGAATACCAGCAATGTTAGTCGCATCTATGATGTTGTCAATGATCTCCTCCACATTCAGTTGGATATCGTGGTCTTCAAGTTTATTTTGGTCGATTTCGACGTGCCATATCTGAGTACAATGATATCTTCCCTACTGATACTAATGATGCACGAAAACAACGTGAACAATACTTTGTTGTGTTTATGCTTCGTGGCCTTCTTCCTCAGTACGAGTCTATTCGATCTCAGATTCTTTCGGGACCAGAGTTACCATCAATGTCTGCAGTTTATTCGCGCCTTGATCGTGCATCTATTGGGAATCCTGTCCAAAATCTGTCAAACCAATCCGCTTTGCTTGTCCAACCTCAGCCTGGTGGACGTCAGGATAATGCTTCCCGCGGTGGTCGTGGTCACAGTCGTGGTGGTAATCGTGGAGGAGGGCGATCCGGTAATGCTTCTCCACCACAATGCACCTACTGTAACAAGTTGGGACATACTAAGGACAAATGCTGAAATCTGCACGATCGACCCTCTAACAGTACTAATGCCGCCCATGTCAACAATGAAGAATCATCTGAGTACAATGATATCTTCCCTACTGATACTAATGATGCACGAAAACAACGTGAACAATACTTTGTTGTGTTTATGCTTCGTGGCCTTCTTCCTCAGTACGAGTCTATTCGATCTCAGATTCTTTCGGGACCAGAGTTACCATCAATGTCTGCAGTTTATTCGCGCCTTGATCGTGCATCTATTGGGAATCCTGTCCAAAATCTGTCAAACCAATCCGCTTTGCTTGTCCAACCTCAGCCTGGTGGACGTCAGGATAATGCTTCCCGCGGTGGTCGTGGTCACAGTCGTGGTGGTAATCGTGGAGGAGGGCGATCCGGTAATGCTTCTCCACCACAATGCACCTACTGTAACAAGTTGGGACATACTAAGGACAAATGCTGAAATCTGCACGATCGACCCTCTAACAGTACTAATGCCGCCCATGTCAACAATGAAGAATCATCTCCGACAGCTCTGTCACCGCAACAAGCCAACTCTAGTTATCCTACCTTAAACTTGTCTGAAGCAGAATACAAGCATTATCTTCAGTTGCAAGCTTTGCAGCAAGCTGCCCAACCTTCCACTGCTTCGTTTGCACATGTTTCCCTACTACAACTGCCTATCTTTCTCAGTCCTCATCCAGTGCTGGTAAGTGAATTTTAGACTCTGGTGCTTCAGACCACATGAACGGTAGTTGTTCTCTTCTCTCTTCTATTCAACCCCTAAGTCTATCTCTCCGATCAGACTTGCAAATGGTTCTTCCGCTACTGTGTCTGGTATTGGTTCGTCGTCTCCCACATCCTCTATCTCCCTTTCTTCCGTTTTGTACCTTCCTGATTTCCCTTGCAATTTATTGTCTATTAGTCAGTTAACTAAATCATTTAATTGTTCTGTCACTTTTACATCTAATTATGTGGTTATTCAGGATCAAAGAACACGCGAACGGATTGGCACAGGGCATGAATCTGGTGGCCTTTACTACCTTGATACTGATTCTTCTACAGCTTTTACAGCCGTTTCCACTCCTGAAATCATTCATTGTCGTCTTGGTCATCCCAATCTTTCAAGTCTTAAGCACATGGTTCCTAGTTTAGGTAGTGTTAGGGATATCAACTGTGAATCTTGTCAGTTAGGTAAACATAGTTGCACATCTTTTGTTCATCGTGTCAATAAGTAGGCTAATGCACTACTTGAATTAGTTCATTCTGATATTTGGGGACCTAGTCGTCATGTTTCCAAGTTTGGATACCGTCATTTTGTTAGTTTTATTGATGACTATTCTTGTATTACTTGGTTATATTTAATGAAAGATCGTTCTGAGTTATTTTCCATGTTCTCTCTCTTTTGTGCTGAAGTGAAAAATCAATTTAATACATCCACCCTTATTTTGCGAAGTGACAATGCCAAAGAGTATTTTTCTACGTCTTTTTCTTCTTTTCTTCAAAATAGTGGCATTATACATCAATCTTCTTGCGTTTACACCCCTCAGCAAAATGGGGTTGCTGAGCTTAAGAATAGGCACCTAATTGACACTGCTCGTACCCTTCTTATTCATATGAATGTTCCTTTTCATTTTTGGGACGATGCTGCTCTCACTGCCTGTTATCTCATCAATCGCATGCCTTCCTCTGTTCTTCAAAACCAAATACCGTTTTCTGTTCTTTTTCCCCATCAGTCTATTTATTTATTACCACCTAAGGTATTTGGGTGTGTTTGTTTTGTTCATATCTTAACTCCTGGGTTTGATAAATTGGGTCCATGTCCCATCAAGTGTGTTTTCCTTAGGTATGCTCGTCATCAAAAAGGCTACCGTTGCTATTCTCCTGAGTTGAATAAGTTATTTTGTTGTGCTGATGTTACGTTTTTTGAGTCTCAACCCTTCTTTTCTTCTACGTCCTATTCCTCTACATCAGTAGTTGATGATCTTCCACTTCCTGTGCCCCTCTTTAGTGCTCCGTTGGATATCCCGCCTTCACCTGCGCCACCATCCCCTGTTCCTGCCCTGTCACGCTTGGATCGTCCAGACCTCAAGACTTATCATCGACGTAATCGCTCATCTATTGTCGCTCTCGTGCCACCACCGCCTCTCGATCCTTTGTCTCTCCACCTCCGACTTAGATGTTCCAATTGCACTTCGTAAATGTATTCGCTCTTATACTACTAAACATCCGATATCTAATTTCGTTTCCTATCATTCTCTCACCCTCAGACGGTCGTTTGTTGCTTCCCTTTCGTCTGTGTCTGTCCCATCTAATGTAACAGAGGCACTTAGTCATCCGGGTTGGCATGCTGCAATGGTGGAAGAGATGTCGACTTTACAAACTAATGCTACATGGGATTTGGTAGATCTACCTCTTGGGAAGACCGTTGTTAGTTGTCGTTGGGTCTATACTGTAAAGTGTTCTCCTGATGGAACTGTGGATCGCTTGAAGGCTCACCTGGTCGTAAAAGGATATACACAGGTTTATGGTGTTGATTATGATGATACCTTTTCCCCTGTTGCTAAGATGCCTTCGGTTCGTATTGTTCTTGCTCTTGCAGCTATGTTTGATCGCCACTTCATCAACTTGACATTAAAAATGCTTTCCTTAATGGTTCACTTGAAGAAGAAGTATATATGGAGCAACCACCAGGGTTTGTTGCTCAGGGGGAGTCTGGTAAGGTATGTCGGTTGAAGAAATCATTGTATGGTCTTAAACAATCATCTCGAGCATGGTTTGGCCGATTCAGTGAGGTTGTTATCAAGTTTGGATTATCAAGATGAGGGGTTGATCATTCGGTCTTTTATCGACACACCTCCGCTGGCAAACGTTTGTTACTAATTGTTTATGTTGACGATATTATCATAACAAAGCGATGATCTTACGGTATATGTGACTTGAAGGCATGTTTACATCAAGACTTTCAAACAAAAGACTTGGGATCATTGCACTACTTTCTTGGAATTGAAGTTGCCCGTTCAGATCAAGGTATTTTTATTTCTCAGCATAAATATGCGCTTGATATGTTGACAGAAGCCGGAATGCTTGGGTGCCAACCTTGTGAGTCACCAATGGACCCAAATGTCAAACTTCTATGAAATAAGGGGAGCCATTAAAAGATCCAGGAAGATACAGAAGGTTGGTAGGCAAGCTCAATTATCTTACTGTAACCCGCCCAGATATTTCCTTTGCAATGAGCGTGTTCAGTCGATTCTTGAATTCACCACGAAAAAGTCATTGGGATGCTGTCATTCGTATCCTACAGTACATTAAGAGTGCTCCAGGGATAGGGCTGCTATATAAAAAGAGAGGAGAATGCATGAGCATTGTTGGCTATTCTGACGCAGATTGGGCAGGACGTCCAGATGATAGGCGGTCCACCTCTGGCTACTGTGTATTCATTGGCGGAAATCTCATCTCTTGGAAAAGTAAGAAACAATCAGTCGTAGCCCGCTCAAGTGCAGAATCTGAATATAGAGCTATGGCATTAACGGTGTGTGAGTTAATTTGGGTAAAACATTTGCTGAAGGAATTTGGGGAAGATTGCTCTCAGCCTATGAAGTAAATATGTGATAACCAAGCAGCAATGTATATTGCAACCAATCCCGTCTTCCATGAAAGGACCAAGCACATTGAAGTCGATTGTCACTTTGTAAGGAGTAAAGTGTTAGCTAAGGAGATTGTTACGTCACATGTCAATTCAAATGACCAGTTAGCAGATCTCTTTACTAAATCCTTGAGGGGTCCTCGTGTAGAGTACATTTGTAACAAGCAAGCAGGCACGCATAATATTTACGCTCCAGCTTGAGGGGGAGCATTAGTAGTATAAATATGGTAATAGAGTTATGACAATAGAGTCATGATAATAGAGTTATGGTAATAGAGTTATGGTAATTCTCCATTATGGTAAGTGGAGAAATAGGACACTTTGTATGTTATAAATAGGGCCAAATACACAATATGTATCAAGTCATTCTCTTCAATTCTAATATCTTATTTATTTCAACACATACCAAGCAAGACTACGAAAAAGATAAATTTAAAAGTAGAAGAAAAAAAGAAAGGATGAAACCAAAAGCATCATACAAAACATACCCACCTTCATAAAACACTCTCCAGTTCCCTTCCACTTGCAACTGGACATATCAACAGCAGGCATCTCCCATTTGTAACTCCATTTCATTCTTAATAGCTTGTCAACCTCTCCTTTTAACAACTTGTATCCCAGATGTTTGTCAAAGTTGCTGCAAGTTTTCCACGATAAGTATGTCATGTATACATAAGTGAACAAATTAATCAAACAAAAAAGACACCCCCTAGGATTTTGTTGCACTCTCAAATCCCTTATTCTTTTTGGTGGATTGTGAAACAAACTGGAAAGTCAATATGAGCATAATGAATGGGAATAGTAACAATTGTTTGAACCTAGACTATGCTCAAATTCAAATATATTTCATATTTTAGTATTTTTAATTCTACTCTTCATGTTGAAGTTCACAGCCTCAGAACCATGCTTTGCATATGCAGATATGACTGTATTAACAGGCACCCATGCCCAATGTCTCCAAGTCTTTGACCTCTAGGACAATTACATGCCAAGCAGTAATTCCTTCAGTCTATGAGTGACGAATTACAGCTCCAAAACTCATGCATACAATGTCAAAGAAGCAATTGCACCAAAATGACTCCCTGTAGCATGTCCAGACAAAGGACACTAATGAATTCCTAAAGGCTAGTCATAAATCAAAATTTCAAGCAATGTGAGCAGAATGAATGAAACAGTAGCAACAGGTTGAAACTGGACTATGCTGGACCCAAATAAATTTGACATTTGAACTTGAACTTTTTTATGGTGAAGTTCACAGCTCCCAATACCATGTTTTTCTGTGAGTTTCTCTTTGATTTAAAGACATGGAGAGGCTTATTTCTCAATAGAGAGCTCCATATATCAATAGGAAAAGAAAGTATTTCATTTTGAAAGGTAAAATATAAAAAAGAAAAGAAGAAAGAAAAATGAAAATAGATACACATAGTGATAGAAAAGAGATAATATTTAGCCTGAGAAGACCTTGACCTCATAGATGCTTCAGCTGTGGACTCTTCAGGTGCTTCTAGATCACTCTCTTCATTTGTGTCAGACATCCCGTCTACCTCAGATGTTTGTGTAGTATTTTCCTCATCAGCACTTCTGGAAGATTCACCATCACTTCCTGAAAAAAAGTAAATCAAAAAATGAGTCATAAGAATTTCTCACTTCAATTTAAATAAGATGTTTTAATGCCACTTAAACTCCCTCATGAAGATAGTGAACAAGGAAAAGAAAGAAAAAAGATGTCCGTGAACTAAAATAGCAGCCACATGAACTCATCCCATTAGTAACAATTTTTTAAGTGAAACTATAGATGATCACTTTTACTTGTGAAAATATCCCAAGCCCAATAAGAAAACCTGTTAAGCAACGTGCTCACCATATAATTCCAGAAAAGGATATTTATTAAAACCTCTAACCCACAATTCGAGCAAACAGCAGTGTCATTATATTGCAATACAAAGAAGAAGCAATCCTAACAAAGAATAACAATTTCTATAACACATGTTCCTCATAGTAGCATTAACCTTTAGACCAGCACTATTTATTGCAAGGAGTTTCAAGAAATTGAGCTAGGTCCTCGTTTTTAAGGTCTGAACGAACAAGCCCGAAAGGATTTGCAATAGGCAATCCTACCAAAAAAAACTTTCAAGTCCAAAAGGATTTGCAACAGGCAACCCTACCATATACATACATACATACATACATATATATATATATATGTATGTATATATATATATATATGTATATGTATGTATATATATATTAGAATAGAATGACAAGAATGAAATATTAAAAAAGAAGCAGTTTATTTAAAAAAAGAAAAAAAGAAAGAAAGAGCATTTCACTCATCAGAACTGCTAAAAATAAAAGTAAGAAAATCAAAAGCCAAACATCTTGATAGAAGTTGTAACGACCCTCACCATCTTCCGCTCCTTCAGATACATGAGAAGGTTCCTCATCCTCATCCTCATCTTCTTCTGTGTCACTTCTACCTTCTTCTTCTCTTTGTCTGTTTATATTAAAAAGCATTAGAACATTGCTTGAGTTTAGAGCTTTCAAATAAAACAAATTATAAAATACGCTACAGAATTCAGCAAGTCAGCTGCGCTTATCAAAGCCGCGTGTCAAAACACAAAATGCCTCTAACAAGAGGGTTACCTTCTCTTTAAAGACAAGAAGATTACCTTCTCTTTAAAGCTTTTGCAATAGAATCGGTACAAGACCCCAGTTTCTGCAATAGATTATCATAAACTGTCGGCTCCCTATAAACAACTCGTTCTTCCTCACTTCTCGTTTCTTCATCAGTAGCTACATTTTCGTGCTCCTCAGATGAACCCTCTAGAGAGAAACAAAGTTTTACATTATAATGTTATACAACAAACCAAAAAATAATAATAAAAAACTTCTTTTTACATCAAATTGTTAACATCAACTTACCTGATACGCTCGGCGAGGGGCTGCCATTAAATTTATCATCTTTAATACGCCGATTTTTTGCTCGTCTGCCCTTTATAGGCCCTTCTGGTTTACTAAATCTTTTAATCCCTAATTTAAAAAACAAATTTGCACCTTTTCATTATACATACATACATACACACACACACACACACATCTATACATTGCTGAAAGTGTGTGAAAGTAACTCATAAATTAGAAAATTTTAAAGGAAAATAAACAAAAAAAAAACCTAAAATCCATAAAATTACCTCGTTTCCTAGCAAATAATTGTTTGCACACAGCGAATGTTCAAAAAATTCAGCAAAAAAAAAATTAAGAGAAAAATAAACAAAAAAATAATCTTAAAATCCATAAGATTACCTTGTTTCCTAGCTAATAATTGTTTGCCCATTGGGAATATTCAAAAAATTCAGCTTTAAATATATAGAGAATTGCCTGAGGTTTAAGCTAAAACCCTGG
Organism: Cordia subcordata; assembly: GCA_028554755.1. NCBI lineage: Eukaryota > Viridiplantae > Streptophyta > Magnoliopsida > Boraginales > Cordiaceae > Cordia > Cordia subcordata. The sequence goes on along the minus strand of JAPTOF010000026.1, from coordinate 1,416,347 downwards.
TGGAGAGGGGGTGAGGGGAGCGTCGCGGGCGTGCGAGGGTGGAAGGGTTTGACAGGGTTTTAGTCAAAAGATACTGTTATTAATTATTTTATAAATTATTAAATATTTAATTAAATATATCTATAATTATATTGCAAGTACATAAATTTTAAGTTGAGACCAACCCGGCAGAGTAACAAGTAAATAAAGATATCATAAACAAAATGCGATGTATTTAAAAATAGATAATATAATTGAAAAATAGAGAATTTTGTTATCAGAGGAACACCTTTGTAAAACGGAGATGGCCGAACAATTCTTTGAATAATTCAAGATTTTATTGTTGAATTTGAGAGCCGAAGAATACAAGAAAATAATTCAAAAGACTTACAAACTATAATCTTTCAGAACGAAAAATTTGAGAAAACATTACAATTTGGAACTTTTTATAGGGCCCGAAAACATTTTTTAATCATACATGTGGACAAACAACTTTAAAAAGTTTATTTTCTTGTTGTAGGAATCTTGGCTTTTGTATCACGCGCATGAAATTATTGATGCACCTTCTGAGTCACGTGTAACTTATTACCCAAAACTTGTTGTAGCTGTCTTCACCTACAGCACTTTTGACATTTTGTTGTCTTGAAGAATTATTGGATTTTGCTTTAGAAAATTAAAGGCCGATGTGTCCAGGCCAAAACAATCGTTTTCATTTTGATTTGGATCTTGAGTCGAATCTTCTGAATTTGGTAGGTCTAGGTCTTCATCTTCATCGCCAAATTCCTGAAGATACTGTTTGAGAAGCCTTTTGTATTCTTTCTGATTTGTTGCTAATGCTAATTGACTTTGGAGTTGGGCTTTGCGGGCCACAAACTGATATTGAACCTTGATCCCAAACTTCTGGATGATCTTGGAACCATTTTGAGAGAATTTGTTTGTTGAATTTTGAGCAATTGAAACTGTCCCACCATTTAATGTTAAAGTTTTGACTTAAAAATGGTAGTGAATTTGGATCTTTGACAACTGAAATTTGAAAATTCCATGAAATATTCCATGAGATAATAAACTGAGTGAAAAAGACAAATAAGGTGTCATAATGTTCCCATTTATCTGGTGCTTTGAAATAGACAGTAAAATCTTTGTAAAAGGAAGAAACAAGGTCAGGGAAAATTTTTGTAGTCCCTCAATAGAGTTTCCACCACCAATCATTAAACTAGTAAGGAGTTTTTCCTGTCTGGAATTATTTGCAGAAGAAAATAACCTAAGAATGTTGATGAGATTGATTTTGAAAGAGAAGAACTTTGTGCCAAGCTTCAACATAATCCCAATAGTTGAAACTTTGAGGAATGAAATAAAGATGGTTTTGCTTGTTGAAAGGGTATTTTCCAGTTAGCAAAGGAGAGAATCCTTTTGATTTGAATTTTTGAATGGGAAATTGTATCGCTGGTTTTATTGTGGGTTATTTCAATTAAGTCAGTATCAACAAGAATAAACTCATAAAATTTTTGGATTTTTTTTTATTATTTTGGTTCGAAAAGAAATGGGAAAATGAGAGTTATTTGAGGACTTTCTAGGGTTCTTAGAGTTGAGCAAATTCCTTTTCATAAAGGCAATTCTTTGAACAGATTTCTGGAGGTATTGACTTTTTGTAGAAAAAGAGGTTGATGTTTGTTGGTGAGAGGTTGGAGAGGTTTGTGACTTGGTTTGTTGCCGAGAATTCTGAGCTAACGGCTTTGATGCAATTTGAGATATGGTTTCAAGGGGAGAATTGTTATTTCAATAGGGCAATTTAGGGGAATTACCTAAGGAATTTTTCTTAAAATAGACATTCTATTTTGAGAAGTTGGAGTCTAAGAGGAGGAAGAAGATGTCATTGTATAACATTTTTTTGTAGTTGGTGAAGAAGATTTTTTGGTGTTTGCAATATACATGGTGTTTGGATCTGGGGGTTTTCTCAGATCAAAGTTACTCATTCTTCTTTCCCTGCAAAAATTGTCATGTAAGAAAATCTAGTAGTGAGTTTGATTCTCTTTTGATGAATTCTATATCAAAGTCAAAAATAGAAAGTAAAGCTTGCCATCTTACAGAAAAATTTGTTTTGCAACAAGATTGTTTACATTCTTTTTGTAAAACATCTTTTGCAGCTTTGCAATCAATTCGTTAAATAAAGCTTTCATTTACAAGATTGTCTTGAAATTTTGTAATACATAATATTATAGATAAAATTTCCTTTTTGATAGTACTATATTTCTACTGGGTTTGATTCCAGAAACTAGAAGTAAGTCAAACAAGTTGTTCATTTTTGGGCTTTATAGGAATGGATTGTTTTTGAAGTGTCAGTTTTGAGAATCTTGAGGGCTTTTGGGTCTAGCAGTCCAAGGCATTGGAGAGTTCTAACTTTTCCTCTAAGAATTTTGACAAGTTCGGTGTGTTTTTCTATCCAAGCTAGCGGGTCTCTTAAGAGTCTTTCATAAAATGGTTTGGCAATTTTTGTAAGGTCTTTGCAAAACTCAGATACATAATTAAGACATCCAAGAAACCTTTGCAATTGTTTTTTTAATCTTTAATTGTATTAGAAAATTTTGATACAGATTCTAAAGTTCTATCAATTGGGGTGATTGTGCCTTTTGTAATATTTTGTCCTAAAAATCCCACTTTAGTTTAGAATGATTTGATTTTTGGTGCTGAAACAACAAGACCATTTTCTTTGAACACTTAAAAGAATATATGCAAATGTTTTCGATGTTGATCAATATTTGTTGAGAAGACTAAAACATCATCGATATAAACAATTAGATATTTTGAAAAAGGATTGAAAATATCGTTCATGATTTTTTGAAATTCAGAAGGAGCATTTTTTAGACCAAATGACATAACATTCCATTCGTATTGACCAAAAGGGACATTAAATGTTGTTTTATATCCATCAACTTCTTTGAGTTGAATTTTATAATATCCTGAATTTATATCACATTTTGAAAAAATTTTACCGTGAACAAGCCTCTTAAGAAGATCTTATTTGTTGGGAAGTGGATCTATTATCCATTGGACTGCTTTATTTAATGATTTGTAATTGATGACCACCTAGGGGCTCCTCTTTCAATTTCAGCAGCATTATTAATCTAAAAGACAGAGCAGCTCTAGGGACTTTTACTTGGCCTAATCAAGCCTTTGTCAGGAAAATATTGGATATCTTTTTTGCATTGTTCCAATAAATCTTCATTCATTTGAATCGGTCGGGATTTTGTAGGAATCATTGATTCAGAGAATTTTTTGGTGTATGGAAGTGAAACTTAATGCTTTTTTCTTTGCAAAACGCTATTGTTTTTGAAGCACAAAATTTAGCTTCAAGTTTTTCTTGAAATTGTTTAATTTTTTGTTGAAGTTTAAGTTGTGATAGTTGTTCTTCAATTCTTTTAAATTCAATGTCTTCTTCGAGATATCTAATTTGGGACGATCTCCTCTGAATTAAACATATTTTTTTTTCGATTGCCATATCTTAGAAGATTTAAATTCTTCTCTCGAGGAGAATCAACAAATTCGAATAAAACATCTTGAGAGAGAATATTTGCAACAATTCCTTTTGAAGAGACTTAGAAGGGTTAGATTAGGTTATAAAATGGGGTTCCAAGATTAACTTCAGTTTCTAGATTTTTTATGAGTAAAAAGCTTGTTTTAATACAAATCCCGTCTTTACAAATATGAGTGTTTATTAATTTATATTTGATATGAAGCTTTGATCCATTTGTTGCTATTACTCTTTCTGTAGTTTTTAAAAAATATTTGGTAGGGATTAGTCCTTCTTGTAAATAATTTAAATCTGCTCGAATTAACAAGAGCAACAAAATCGAAAGTTGTTTGGTTGTTTATCACCAATGTTATAGTTGTTCTCTATTTTTGGTAGGTTATTTGAGAAAAAAATTCTAAAAAGTTTTTTTATTTTTATTTTGAAGTTGATTCTTCCTCATTTTCTATGGTTAGATCAAATTTATTTTTGTTTCAAGCTTTAGATTTATATTTTGAACTTTTGCTTTAAGTTGAGCAATTTCCCTTTTTGTTGATTGCATTTTAGTTTAGTGATGTTGGGCAGTTATTTCTTTTGACTTGTTTTATCTTGCAAGGATTTCATATAAATCATATGTTGGAGGTTCATTTTGATGATAGGGAAGATTCTTTAGAGTTTTTGAGGCTTGGTCTTCGGCTATTAATTCTCTAATTTTCTTTAAATATTCTAATTATTTTTCTGATAAATAAATATAAGTAGCAAATTCTATTAATTGATCTTTTATAGATCTTTTAATTATATTAACTTTTAATTTTGGGATACAATTTAAATAGGCACAATTTTTGGAGATTGTAACTTCTTCTTCTTTGGTGTCAGAGGATTCACTCGAAGATGTTTGGTGAGCTGATTCATCTATTTGAAAGGATCCTTCCAAATTAGAGGAAGAAAGAGTAGTGTAAATAATGTTTAGGATCTACTCTTATAGTTCTTCATCTAATTTTGTTTAATTAAGTTTTTGTTTAATATAGCATTGATTTTTGTAATGTCCTTTTTTATCACACTTGTAGCATGTTGGTATTTGTTTATTCTTTTTTCCTTTGGTAAACTTCTTCTTATATTTTTTGAAAGAAGGGTTCTCTTTTTTTATATTTTTTCTTTTTTGCATTTCATACACCGATTTATATTTTCTTTTATATTTTCTTGAGGTTTTCCTTTTGTTCCTCATAAAGGTTGGTAACCAAATTGTTCGCAAAAATTACCAACTTCTTTTCTAGTTGTTATCCTTTGTCGTTCCATTTGTTTTTTGATTCATAAATCAGTACACAATTCAAGTACAGTTTAATTTATAAAGCTAATGATTTGGTCATTTTATAGTTCATCATATGGAATTCTTCCATAAATATTTGTAGTTTTTGTTCTTACCTTTTCAGCAAAAAGAGGAAGAAGTCCAAAGAGAAAATTTTCTTTCTAAAAAGCATTATTACAATCTTGTCTTAGCATAACTCTTGCAAGGAAAATATCTTTGTACCATCTAAAATCTCAAAGTGTTTTGCTTTTGGGATTTGAAAGGGTTTTAATAAGTCTTTCTTTTGTGTTGTATTTCCCATGACATGAAGCACTATTAAGGAGATGAGGGTTGGAGTAGCATCTGAAATCATTTGTCCTTGTTCATTTAGGATTGGGTTTCCATTTCCATCTCTTTGTACGACAATTAATATTGCTTATTTTTCAGTGGCAGTGAGCTAATTATGCCACCATCCTTTGAGAACACCCGTAAATCCCGAGATTAGAAGTTGGGTGACATGGATATCAGTTTTATTATGTATTTTGAAAAAAATTTGAAGCCATAGTCATTTCATGTAAATGATTAAGGATTTCATAATCACTTTTGCCATCAATGTTCCATTCATATAGAGTAGTATTAGAATAATGAGCTTGCATATGCATTGGTTATTCTTCGAATTGAATATCAACCGGGGTAGGTCTGGGATAGTAGTTTGGAGTAGAATTTTTTGGTATAAGAGATTGTATTTGAAGTTGTGTTGGTTCTTGGGCGAAATTCTTTTCTAACTTAAACACAGAATCTTTGTCTTCTTCTGAATCAGAGGTCTGCCAAATGGTATTCAGATGATTGTCGGCTTTTGATGTACTTGGGTTTTCCTTGACTTTTACCTTTTTTCTTTTGTTTGAGAGATAATTTTGAAAGTGCTTGTATTTGTTTGTCAAGTTTTTCTAAAAAGTCATCTAGTGAACTTTTGAGTTTAATATTTGAAGAAGATCAAAAGGTTTGACAATGGGTTGAATAATTTCTGTTTTAGGATTATTTATACTACTTTGAGGCTAGTCTTTAGTTGTTAGAATAGTTTCAACCCTACAAAGTTGTTTTCCTATGGTATCGAAGTATTGGTTTCTAAAATTATTTTGTTTACATCTTTTATAGTTGCGTCTTTTGCCAGATCGAGAGAAGAAGGTTCTTTTATTAGAGAGGCTGAAAGAAGATAATCCTTATATGGGATTTTAATTTCTTCAAAAGTAGGTCATCTTGAATCAATGGTTTTATTTTGATTTGAGAAAAGTCATTTTTTGGTGGTTCCTGAAACAACTTGTAAAGTTTTTAGAAAAGAAAAATCAATTTGTTGTGATTCACAAAACATTTCAAATCATTCAAAGAAATAAAGATTGATTTCATATTTTTTTTAAAAAGAATAATATTCTTCATGAATAATCGAGAAAACTTATTTATAAACCATTCTCTTTTTGAAGAGTTTTCGTCAGATAGAAAATCTGTATTAAAGATCAATTTCAAATTTGTTTGAAATCATAAAAAGATTGGGATCTCGGACTTGAGAGGTAGATTTACATTAGAAATATTTGCAGTGGATCCTCTCATTTCACTTGCTGTTGGAGATATACTAGTTTTGGGTGTGTCAGGAATATAAACGTTTTGAGGAGTAGGATTATTTTCCATTACTCCTTGGAGATGAGAATTTGAAGATTCAACAGTTTGGTGATAAGAATAGTCAGGATTTGCAAAAGATTTGCATGAGGATACAGAAATTCAAGAATTAAAGTTTGAAGTACTAAATCTTATTCTATCATTATTTTTAATAGAAAATTTTATTTCAACAGTACCATCTTCATATTCAATTATTTGCTCAAAATCTTCATGTTTCGGGGGAGGAGTTGGTTGTGGGTTATTTTGGACCATCCAATTGGAGGGGAGTTCTATCTCGGTCCACTGAATTTCGTTTGGAACATAAGTTTTTCCGACATTGTCTTTGAGATTTTATTGAAGAAGGAGAGTTTTACCTTTTGGATAACATCTTAAAGCTTTTGGATTCAAGAGAGCTTTCATTACTTTGTAGTGAATTCTACAAATGATTGCTATTGGTATATTTTCTAGATCCATATCAAATCCAGATATTTTAAGATTTAAAGTTAAGGTTTTGTTAACCCCTGGGTCATGGAGTGCAACTGAAAAATTTGGAAAGTAATTGAAAAATATAGGTCCTTTCGAAAGATTTGAAACAACAGTTCCAAGTAAAGAATTAATAAATTTGTGATGTCTAGTATCTCTAAGAGCAAGTGAAATAGAACTTTTGAGACCATCCCTAGTTAATGATTTGACAACAATTTGAACTAATTCCAAATGCATATATTTATACTTTTGTCTATGCTTTTTTATTGCTTTATCCAAAAGCAGTTGAAGACTTTGAATTGGTTGATTTATTGAAAAAGTTTGTTCAACATTTTTGATTGAGTAACTGGTAGAGAAATCAAAAGTATTTTTTAGACAAATTTCATTTGACTCCACTTTGGCAACTGCCAATCAAATAATTGTTGTTCTATGTTTAAAAATTTTTATTTTTGTTTATTTATTATCTGATTGGGTTCAAAGCTTGTTGATGTCGATGCCATACTCCGATCTGAATTACTTCTAAATAACCTAGACATCTAACCTAGACACAGTTCCCAGACCATTAACAGCTTACACTGCCCTAGTCCGCCTATCTAGCTTCACAGGTCTTACACTATGCGACTTAGGGCCAGACGGAACAGTATAAGATGAACAGTATAAGATCAAGGTGTTATCACTAGAATTTAGCCAAACCATTTAGAAGTATGGGCTAAAAATTAATAAATTAAATTAGTAAACTTTCTTAATAAACTAAGTTATTATAATTATGATAAATATTATAAATGTAAGTTAATAATATGGACAAATTTGATTAAGTTAAAGTAGTTAATTACAAATTAATCAATTATGTTAGTAATTAAAGTATGTGATTAGAGTCACTTAAGTTACTTATAATAAGGGAATTAAGTTCTATTATCACTAAATTCAACTAATCTAAGAGTCACTAAAACAAAGATAAGGATTTTAAGTTAGTATTAAGTTTGGTAAATTTTTCTTTTTTCATGTTCAAAAATGTATATAAAAGTTACTATCATTAGAATAATTATTATAAAATTTAGTTAGTAATATAACTAAAAGTAATTAAATTAAATGTGATTATATAATTATATATCAAATTATTTAGTACTTAAATAACATGATTAAAATCCATTAAGCAAGTGTGGTTAGGTTAGAGATTACAAAGTTAACATCACTATTTTATATTAACTGTTTGTTACATTAGCTTAAATTATTAGACTAGGTTGGGTTAGATTATTGTTTAGAACAGCTCAAATTAGATTATTATATCAGATAAATCTAATCTTTATAATTTTGATTAAGTTGTCATATAATTAGAATTAAATTTTCTAGTATAATTCTAATTAAGTTTGTCATAAAATAAATTAGATAGGTAGATAAATAAATATATTAGTCACATAATCAGAATTAATAAAGTTTGTAGTATAACATTATTATGCTTCACTTAATTGATTATATTTATATTATGAACTTTATTTTTTAATATTTATTCTAGTTCTATGATGCTAACCTAATCGCAATCGGCAAAATTAATTCTACTATATAGCTGTTATAACAAAAAACTGTTGCTCCTAAAAGGCCTGCGTTTTGGCCAGGTCCATAGTCCAATTTATTGGGCCACCCACTTTAGGGACCGAAGTCAAGGCCCAAGGTCTTCAACTCGTGTCTGGATTACTTCGTACTTCCTGAAATGACTCCAGCTAGGTATCAATTTGATCGTCCCTCTAAGACATGCACAAAGCAGATACGCTGAAGAACGTTCGAGAAGGGTAATCTCAAAGCGATAAAGCTTAGCATAATAATGTGCAGATATTCATTCCAAGCGGAGTTTGATTAGGAATCAAGTTCTTTAAAGAGTCCAAGACTCTTCATCCAAAAAGCTATAAATGTATAAGTCATGGATAAGAGAAGCACATAAAACACACTCATTCAACACACTCACCCTATACACCTATCCTTCAAGTATTGTTGTCTGCACTAAACCTAGACTATAATCTTTCCCCGCTGATTTAAATCACCACAATACTAACTTGAACATCAGAGTATCTTTGTCCAACACCACACTGGTATTAAGGATTCGCGCAGCTCTTTTGCTTTCTGGTTTTGTAGGTTATTGATGCCCCATTCATCGTTATCATTAATTGTGGAGATCACCATCTACAATCACCTAATTATTAACTATATTGATTGTTTTATGACCTAATTATTCTTAATTTAATTAATTCTAGTTATATATTATTAAATTAATTATATATAACTAAAATTAATTAAGTTAATTGTGATTATATTGTACATTAAATCATCAAGTTAATAATTAAATAAATATATCAAGACAATAAAACAATTCTAGTTAGATCAAACCTTTAATATTCATATAAGAAAATGTTAATATAACTAATATATATCAAGACATTAATATAATATAGTTAGGTTATAGCCTTTAGTGTGTGTATATATAATTTTCAATATATATGAAGATGCAATTTAAGTTTAGAGGTAATACATTATAACCCAAGGTTAAGGTTCAAACCCACCAGGGACGAGGAGTGATATTTGGAAATATACTCGGTTTTCAAAACTGGGCTCCAAAATGCGAGTACGCAATGGGTCAATCCCAGTCTCATCCTAAACTATTATGGGGCAAATAATCTTAAGAGGGGGATGAATTAAGATTATGCTACTTTTGCGAAAATTAAATCAATTCAATATAACTTTTAAAATCAAGATAATAAATAATATTCACACAAGCAATTTATCAAATAGGTTGCAATAAGAAAGTAACTGAAGTAGGAAAAGAAAGTAGAATGCACTGGATTTTTAGGTGGTTCAACCAAGCTTACATCCACCGACTAAGGATTCTCCCCTTAGGACTTCAACCTCTTTTACTATTGATACTCCTTAAAATGGAGTATAAACCAATTTGTTACAATTCTTTAAAGCATCTTCTTCAGAGAACCCAAGTGAAAACACCTCATTAAAGATCTCCACACTCCTCTCAAGCTAAGAATTCAATCTATCCTAGCTATGGAGTGTAATTACAATTGATAATGCTAAGAAAGAATACAAATTTTTGCTCAATATCACCCAATAGATATGAAAATATATAACTCTTGTATAACTCAACGAAATAGACAATCTAAAGCTCAAGAATGTTTGTAATGCTCAAGTGTATGTTGAAAAGCTTTAAAATGATATTTAAATAGTGTTAGAAAGAGTTGTTGAAGATCCATGATAGAGAAAATTGTGTAGAGTGAAAGTGGGTTGAAAAACTTGCCAAAATAGGTTTTAATAGGCAAATTTTAAAACATAGCAGAGCAGGGCCGGTCGACCAAAGAGTGTGTCCAACCTATAGTTCTGATGTTCTGTATACCTCTGATAGCACAAGTCGGTCGCTCGGCCTAGGAGTCCGACAAGGTCTAGAAAACACCAGTTCTAGGTCGGTTACACTTGGTCCAAGTCGATAGCCCGATTAAGGGATCAGACCTTTATTAGAAAACGCAGATTTTTGGCCTTTTTGATTTATTTTAAATCCTTTTTGAATGCAAGATATTTTAGCAAATTAAAGAGCAATAATGGGATTTTAAAACCAAGAATGGAAAGTTTGATACAATTTTGAATTTCAAGAAGATTTGATAATGGATAGAAAACTTTGAAAGTCAAAATTTTGTTTTCAAAAAACTTTCCAGATTAAGCGTGAAATCAAATATTTTTCAAATAAGATTTAATGAGCATTTTATGATCTCAAGCAAACATGTTTAGGAAATCAAAAAGCTATTTTGAAGATCAAGGAGATTTTGAAAGATCATGAGCTTTAGAGAGTAATTTCAAGGTTATACACAATAAGAACAAGAATAAAAGAAACGAGCCAGTACTCCTTATGACTTCTCGTCTTCGACCTTATATCTTCCTTTGCTCTTGACTTGAAATTCTTTGCTTAGAATTCCATCTTCAAAATCACGAGCTTTCCACGAGTTTCCATATAATCAAAACTTTGCATTGCTAAAAAAGAATAATCCATATATGAAGCATTCAATCCATAAGAAAATCCATACATTCAATTCATAGCCATTTAGTTTATTCATCCATAGTTATATAATTTATCCAAGATAAAACCAATATGGATCGTGGCCAATAAAATCATAAAATTATTATGAATTATAGTCAATTTATTATTTTCATCATCAAAACATTAATATCAAATCATATAATGCTAACACATACCCTAACGGGTATTAGAAACTGTTCCATTTTTATTCCACATTCTTAACGATACGGGTTTAAGTGGGTTTTAAACAAGTCAGTCAACCCCAGATATCCTAAGAGAGTGTTTTTGGCTTTTTTTTTTTTTCTTCTGGTCAAACTTGCTTAAAGCTCAATTTAAGCTAATGAAAATGTTTATTTTAATTTTAAAAAGTGCTTTTTAAAGTGGCTTTAAGCAAAAAATAGAAATCTCCCCACCTCCAACTTCTACTTTTTATGGATTTAGACACTTTAAAAAAAAGTAAGATTAACCAAATTATTTACTATCTTACCCTTACCTTTTTATCTTTATTACCAAAACATCTTTACTCTGTTATGTTATACTTACTATTTTAAATTTTATTGTTATATTCTTAATAGTTATTTTAATAATATAAGTCACTTTTTAACCCACTTTAACTAAACATATACACACTTATTTTTATAACTCCAACTTTTATTTAAACACGTAACTACTTAAAGTTAAATAAAAAAAAAACCACTTAATGCCAAAGATACTTTAAGTAGCTTTTCACAAAACCAATCCAAACACCCTCTAAGTCATTTGTCCTATTGCCATCCCTATTCATTAGGTAGTCTTTTGCCAAAAATTACAATTACATTCTAAAATTAATTCTAATTTTGGAATTTTAATAAATTTTAATTCTAATTTAAAATTGAAAACCTTTTTCATATTCGTAATTGAATATTTTTTTTTACAAGTACCAAGGTCAAGTCATTATTAAGATATAGATAGACATAGATGATTGTAGCCTTTGGCTTTGGTTCTAAACTACCTAAACTTTTGAACTTTTAAACTCATTTCTCCCTTTGTATCTTAATAGTGGTACATCCAACGGCCTTTAGAACTTAAGATAGATATATGTATAAGTATGTCTCTCTTTCTATGCAGCCATATAAATGACAAAAGTCCTCAAAAGGATTTTTAATTAAAGGGTTAATGGCAATCTTTGGTTTCAAACTATCTTATGGTACCAAATCTTTTGAATTGCCATACTCATTTTTTTATTTACAAATTATTAGGGATTAGTTTGATCACTTTTCTAAAATAATAGAAATTGATTTCAATATCTCTTAACAATGAAGACCAACTCGAAAAAAGAAAAAGAAAACAATGAGGAATTGTCGGATTATCTTCTTATTTTAGCTTACATTGGTATTCAAAGAATTTCAAACTTTCTTGAATTTGATTTACATAGTACTATCGATATAAATACAAATTCTTTTATTAAATATTTCAAACTAAGAAATAAATTGACAATTTTTTGAAAATAGTAGACATTGATTTGGATTTTACCTAACCTTGAGGACTAACTTAAAAAAAGAAAAAATATAAACAATATGGGCTTATAGCATAATTCTATCATTTGTTGGTATTGAAGAGTAATTAATAAAAATAAAACTTACAAAAATTAAAACATGATGATTAGGCATCTCCTAAAACCTCTTAAACTTTCATGAGATATATCTTTATTACTATTATTATTACTAGCTTGCATTGCCCTATAATTTCCTTTGGTAATACTTAGGAAAGCTTAATACTAATACATATTTTATTAGTAGTGAGTTTACCTTAGATTTAAAATATTAGATGGTTCCCTTTTTTCCCTCTTTCGTCTCATGTTATCAATACTAATACATTTTTATATTTATAACAAGGATTTGGCTTACCTTATCACAAAGAATCTGACTATCTATGATGTCACTAATTCCATGGCTTTTATTGAGAAGTCATGGAAATCGTTGATGATGAACAAGGAAGTCTTTTGTAAGCGCAAAGATTAGAACAAGAAACTAAGTGAGAAAAAAAAAAGGAAAAAGAAGGTAAAGGAGCTAAGGGCAAAATACTTGAGGCCTCTACATGGTATTGAGTTTGCAATGAGCCTACATATACATTTTCAAGAGCATAAGACAAAAATTATACCAGCTACTATTGAGTTGAGATATTACAATGCAATTTTGGAACATATCCATGAAAAGCTTATGGATGTATTGTATAACGCGGTTGCCATATGCTTTTGTGAGATGGTAGAACTTTTTTGCAAGAAAAATGCATTTTACATGGGTGAACTATGGTAATAAAAAAAAAGTTTAAGTTAATTTTATATTTATATTTTATTTATTTAAATTATTAATAAAGTTGATTTACACCTGTGCGATGTACGATATAGTTCCTTAAAATAAAAAATATTTTTTTAGAAAAAATTCAAAAAAATTTCAAAACATAAAGAGTAAACACTAACAAATATATATATTTATAATAATATCACGTGAAAGAACAAGAACTAACATGTGCTAAGAATAACTAGTTAATAAAAACCGCCTGTTGCTTATTGTTGAATAAATTAACAAACTAAATTGGAATTGAATTAGGATTTTATATAAAAACTACAAAAATAAAAGAAAGATAAGATTCATCCAAATGTATTGTATGTCACATATATTCAAAAGATAATAGTTAAAATACTATAATATATATTAAAAAATATTCTTTAACAAATATAGATAGAAAGTCATATATGTTTATTTTTACAAAAAAAAATATTATTTTTATCTCACAAAGTACATATGTGTTTCTGTTACAAATGCAAAACATATCACTCTAATTAATCATAAAAGAAAAATTAAATTTTAATATTTAGTTCTGATAGAGACCAAATATAAATAAAAAGTGTGAATAGAATTAATCTAATAATTGCCAAATTATTTGCAATTTATGTTTAAAAATAAATCATTTTATACTATTCAAAACTAATATTTTTAATCTATTAACTAGTTAATCATCTATTACTAGCGCATTTAGTAATATACATGTCATTTGGCAAAAATACTAAAGAGTGGATTTGATATTCATTTTCAAAAAGTTAAAAGACAAAAAATTAAAAAATAATGAATAGTATTTTGTTTTTCTTTAACTTAGTATCGATAGATAAAGAACAATTTATGAAACTCTTATTAGAAATCAAAGTTTTCTTTAAAACTAATATAGCTTAAATAAAACGTATCTATTAATTTCTAGATTATGTACAGTTCAAATTTAAAAGTGGGTAATCAATTTTTTTTTAAAAGTCGATGCTTATATTTAGTAATTACAAAATGTGTACCAGTTTCTCCAATATTGTTGCAGGTAATGCTTTTGTAAACAAGTCTGCTAACTTGTCACTTGAGTGAATTTGGCAAATATCGATCTCATCTTTATTTTGGAGTTCATGTGTAAGAAGAACTTTGGTGAGATGTGCTTAGTTTTGTCACCCTTGATATAGCCTCCTTTAACTTGAGTGATGCATGCAGTATTATCTTCATATAGTATAATAGGCCATCTTTTGTTAGCTGAAATGTTGCATTCTCCTTCAATATGTTGAGTTAAAGACCTTAATCATATATATTCTCAGCTCGCCTCATATAGTGCTAGTATTTCATCATGATTTGAGAAGGTGGCAGCAATAGTCTGCTTTGTTGAGTATCAGGAAATTGCTATACCACCATAGTTTGGGATCACCCTTTATACAGGTCAAATAAATACCCAGCATCTGCAAATCCTATTAATGCAGAATGTGTATGTTTTGAATACAATAAGCCCATATCAATTGTCCCACGAAGATAACGAAATATATGTTTAATACTGACCCAATGTCTTCGTGTTGGTGCAGCACTAAATCTTGTTAATAAATTTACAGAAAATTCAATATCTAGACGTGTATTGTTAGCAAGATACATCAATGCACCAATTGTACTAAGATACGGCACTTCAGGGCCAAGTATTTCTCCGTTATCTTCTTGAGGACGAAAATGGTCCTTTTTAATATTAAGAGATCGGACAACCATTAGGGTACTTAATGGATGAGCTTTATCTATATTGAATTTCTTCAAAACTTTTTCAGTATAAGTCTTTTGGTGGACAAAAATTCCACTTGGCAAATGCTTAATTTGCAGGTCGAGACAAAATTTAGTTTTGCCCAAATTTTTCCTCTCAAATTCTTTACATAAATATGCAACTGTTGTTGTAAGCTATTCAATAGTCTCTATGATGTTTAAATCATCAACAAATACATCAATAATAACAAACTCATTTTTTTATTTCTTAATAAAAATACATAGGCTTATGGGACTATTAACTTATCTTTCCTTTAGAAGGTATGTAATCAAATGATTGTACCACATTCGTCTAGATTATTTTAATCCATATAAGGATCTTTACAATTTAATGGAATACATTTCTCGATGATTTGACTTATATGCTTCAGGCATATTCAATCCTTCATGGACTTTCATAAAAATATTACTATCAAGTGACCCATATAAATATATTGTCACTACATCCATAAGATGCATATGAAGTCATTCACAAATTACTAGGCTGATTAAATACCTAAATCTAATTGCATCCCCCATGGGAGAATATGTGTCCCCATAATCAATTCCAGGCCTTTGAAAAATCTAGTGCTACAAGTCATGCCTTATATCTCACAATTTCATTGTTTTTATTTTGTTTTCGCACGAATACCTACTTGTAGCCTATAGGCCTTACATCTTCAAGTGTTTGGACTATAGGTCCAAAAATTTTACACTTTGCAAGATAATTTAATTTACCCTCCATTGCATCTTTTCATTTAGGCCAATCATTTCTATGTCGACATTGTTGAACAGACTTTGGTTCATAATCCTCACTTTCTATCATTAATTCAGTAGCTACTGCATATGAAAAATTTTCATCAATAACAATTTCATTTTGGTTCCATCTTTTTCTTGTAGAGATATATTTAATTGAAATCTCTTCAATTTCAATGTTGTTGCTATTTTTCTCACACTCAAGTACCTGATTCTCTACTGGTGTTGCCTTTCCAGCAATTTTTGGGACATCTACGGGATCATTAAGAACCTCGAAAATGCCAACTTGCTTATCAGCTTTCTCCTTTTTCGAGGATTTTTATCTTTGGAACCTATTAGTTTACCACATTTTTGATGTGCCATAGACTCATTTGCTAGAGCATTAGATTGCTCTTCTGAAATATCAATTCTAATGGGAGCATTTCGAGCAGGAACATATGACATAGTCACTCTCTTTGTATCAGTGAATACATCTGGCAATTGATGAGCAATCGTTTGTAGAAGAATAATTTTCTGAACTTCTTGTTTAGATAGATTTGTGCGAGGATTAAAATGAGCAATAGATGATGTATTCCATGTAATTTCTTGCTTTTCTAGCTTTTGTTTTTCTCCCTTAGTACTGGAAATACTGTCTCGTTTAACTGACAATCAGCAAAACGTCCTCTAAAAAGATTTCTAGTTAAGTATTCAAGATATTTAATGATTGATGGAGATTCAAAACCAACATATATTCATAGTCTTCTTTGTGAGCCCATTTTTGTGCGCTATGGTGGAGCAATTAAAACATATACTACACAACCAAATATTTTTAAATGGGATATATTGGGTTCTTAACCAGTGTTGAATGTGGCCCGTATTCTTGGGCAACAAGAATAGCAGATTTCCTTGTTAGCATATTACCTTATTCGCTTGTTACCTTTTGTAGCACATAATTAATTAGTTGTCTTTTCTACTTAATAGGTTTAGGAAACCTTTGCACTATAAATATGTGGCAATACTCATTATGTTATGTGTGAGAGAGAAACCAAAGTGAGAGTCTTGTAGCATTCGTGATCAATAATAGAATTATTCTCTACCGTCCGTGGACGTGGGCTTTAAAACTGAACCACGTAATTCTTGTGTCCGTTATTTCTTCTCGTATTCTTTGTGTTTGCATGTTTTTTCCCAACAAACTGGTATCTAGAGCTTAGGTTTATTACGCTGCGAGAGGGAAAAAAAACTCAATTAAAGTCAAACCAAACAGTGCCTTGAAAAGCCAAAATAAGTTTCAAGCCAAACAGAGCCTTAAAATCACCATTGTCTGCCGAAATTGAACTTCACAATTTCGTTGACGAAATTGCACAATATTGGTACCAAAAGCTTCCTCTCGAAGAGAAGAGTTGATTGGAGGTGCTTGTGTCGAGTATCGGTGACCGGAATCGCGTTTTTCAAAACTCGAAAGGTCGCGGGTTTGCTTGGTGGTTGCCAGTGGTTCTTCGGCGTGAACATCAGCAATAAATCAGTGCCGTTGAGGTCCAAGTTGCACAAGGATCATTTTGGCGTGCTCGGCGTTAAGTTTGGTGGCTGGTGGTGAGAGTTTTGACCGGGCGGGTCGAGCTTCTTGTTTGGGTTGGCTAGCGGGTAGAGAAGAAACAACCCGCTGGTTGGTGGTTTTGCTTCAGCGGGTCGGGTTTTTTTGATTTCAGGTATTTGGTTTTATTTTTGGGTCGGGTTCTGGTTTTGGGTTTGGGTAGAAGGCTAGGGGTTGGACCGGGTTCTGGGTTAATTTTTGTGTTGGGCTTGGCTAGTTTCTATTTAAAAAAAAAAAACCTTTTTTTTTGGGCTTGGGCTTTTAGTCTAAAAAAAAAGGGGGGGGGGGCAAAATTTTAATTTGGATTGGGCCTAGTCCAGGAAACAAAAAAAAAAAAAAAACAGATTTGACCTTTGACCAGTGTTGACCAGCGTTGACCGGGTTTGATTTTGACTGTTGACCATTGACCAAGGGTTGACCGGATTTGACCAGAGCCTTACCCCACTTTTTTTGACATGCTGAGTCTGTTTTTGGGCTCTGTTTTTCCAGATTCTGCTCCGAAGTATGTGTTTAGGGACGGCGTTGACTTTGACCAACAGGTTTGACTTTGACCGGTGTTGACCAGGGGTGTTCCTAAGGTTTTTCGACGTGCTAAATCCGTTTTTGCGATCCATTGAGCCAAATTCCATCTCGAAGTGTGAGTTTTGTGCAAACAAAGATGTCTTCCACAGGTGGAAAGTTTGAAATCGAGAAGTTTGACGGGAGAATGAGTTTCAGTCTATGGAGGATCAGATTCAAGGCATTTATGACAATGCATGGACTTTGGAAAGTCATTGACGAAGTGATCCCGGAAAAGACGGAACCAGCAGTGAGAGAAGAACTCGAAGCGAAAGCCTTGAGTGCAATACATATGTCCGTGACAAATGAAGTATTGCTGGAGATTGCTGAGAAGACGACAGCAGTTGAGGCTTGGAATACTTTGGTGGAATTGTATGCATCTAAATCTCTCACCAATCGCCTCTACTTGAAGAAGCGATTGTATCATCTTAGAATGAAAGAAGGTACGTCACTAAAACAACACCTTGATGAGTTTACCTCTTGTTTTATTTCTTTGAAGGATGTGGGTGTTAAAATTGATGACGAAGATCAAACTATGATCGTATTATGCTCCTTACCGCCTTCATATATGAACTTTGTGGACACTATGTTGTACGGGAGGGATAAAATTACCTTTGAAGATGTGATTACTTCATTAAAATCGAAGGATCTTCAAACACATATGCCGGGACATAGGGAAGAAGTTCATGGGGAAGGTTTAATGAGTAGAGGGAGATCGGAGAATAGAGGAGGATCTTCGGGTAGAAAGAAAAGCAAGTCAAGGTCAAAATCAAGAGCAAGGAAGCTACGCTGTTTCGAGTGTGGTGAATAGGGTCACATTAAGAAAGAATGTCCAAAATTGAAAAAGGGAAAGAAAAAGGTGGAGAATTCAGCTAATGTGGTAGAGAGTGCTGACAGTGATGGAGATAACTTGAGTAGTACCGGGGAGTTTTTACTGTGAGTGGATCACAGTGGCATAATCAATGGATTCTTGATACTGGTGCAACGTTCCATATGTGTCCTAAGCGCGACTGGTTCTCTTCTTATTCCAAAAGAGAAGGTAAAGTCTTTCTAGGCAATGACCTTTCGTTGAAGGTGGAGGGAATGGGCATAGTAAATATCAAGATGTTTGATGGTATTACAAGATCTCTCGAGTGTTGGCATGTACCGGAAATAAAGAAAAACTTGATTTCTCTTGGGCGTTTGGATTCTCATTGATACAAATTCCGAAGTGAGAGTAGTGTCTTAAAGGTGACCAAAGGTGCAATTGTGCTCTTGAAAGGGAACTTGACTGGCGGCCTATATGTCCTTCAAGGTAGTATAGTTACAGGTGTTGCAGCTGTTACATCCAAGGTGGAGATTTGTTGAATGTGGCCCGTATTCTTGGGCAACAAGAATAGCAGATTTCCTTGTTAGCATATTACCTTATTCGCTTGTTACCTTTTGTAGTACATAATTAATTAGTTGCCTTTTCTGCTTAATAGGTTTAGGAAACCTTTGCACTATAAATATGTGGCAATACTCATTATGTTATGTGTGAGAGAGAAACCAAAGTGAGAGTCTTGTAGCATTCGTGATCAATAATAGAATTATTCTCTACTGTCCGTGGACGTAGGCTTTAAAACTGAACCACGTAATTCTTGTGTCCGTTATTTCTTCTCGTATTCTTCGCATTTACATGTTTTTCCCCAACAACCAGAAATTGTAAAGGGGAATATTTATGATAAGCAGTTAGTCTTATCTAAACTAGTGTTGCAGCATGCAATATGGCATGTCCTCAAGCAAAACTAGGCAACTTCATTCTCATAAGTAATGGTTTAGTGATTAGCTGTAGACGTTTAATAAAAGATTTTGCTAAACCATTTTGAATATACGTGTGAGCCACAGGATGCTCAATTATAATTCCAATTGATGTACAATAATCATTAAAAGATTGAGATGTAAATTCTCCTACATTATCAAGACGAATTTTCTTGATTGTATAATTCAGAAATTATGCACGTAAGTGGATTATTTGTGCAAGGAGTCTTACAAATGTTACATTTCAAGTGGATAATATGGAGACATATGACCAACGTGTAGAGGCATTTATTAATACCATAAAATATTGAAATAGTCCACATGCTAGAAAAATAGGCCCACATATGTCCCCTTGAATTCGTTCTAAAAATGCATGATTTTTAGTATCAGTTTTAGTGGGGGATGGCCTTATAATCAATTTCCCTTGGGCACAAGCAGCACATGAAAATTCATTTGATGAGAGTACTTTATGACTCTTTAATGAGTGTCCATGTGAATTTTCAATTATTTGTCTCATCATAATTGCGCCTGGACGTCCAAGGTGAACATGCCAAAGAGTAAAATTCTTTGGATCAATTATCTTTTGGTTTATCATAGCATTTAATTTCATAAGATTTATATAAGTACAATATAGTCCAAAAGATAATGCTGACAATTTTTCTAATATATTTTTTGGGCTAGATATAAGCGATGTGATATAATGATTTTCCTTATTGCCTTCATAATTTCAATATGATAACCATTTTCTTGTGTATCTCTAAAACTGAGTCGATTCCGTTGTGATCCACTTGAATATAAGGCATCGCTTATTATCATTTTTGTTCCTCTAGGAAATATAACACAAACTCTATCAGAGCCTTCAATTAGCTTTGCAGAACTAGTTATTGCATTGACATTTGCACCAGCTAATTTCAATTGGGAGAAATACTCCTTATTCTTGAGAATAATATGTGTTGTAGCACTATCAGCCAAATATATTTCTCCATCATTGATATAATGCAAATCCATAGTTCTTCACAATAGTAATAAAGAAAATATACAAATATTAGCAAAGATATGACATTCATTTCATAAAAGATAGATATTACATTCGAGCTAAAATTAAGCATTAAAGTGACAAACAATTTGACATAATAAAAATGTTCTATTTTTACATAAAGATTAATTCAGATGGACATTTCCATCACCAATTAATTGCTAAATATTTTCAGTAGCATCTTCAAAAAAGTCAGAGCAATCAAGGTGTGTGTAATTTATTTGAGCATTTTGTTCAACAACATTTGTCTCCACACCTTTTCCTTTTTCTTTCAACTAAGCCTGAAAAAGATTCAAGAGATGTTTAGTAGTACAACATGTTTGATGCCAATGTCCTTTCATGCCACATCTATAGTAAGTACTTTTAGTATGTTGGAAAGATTTATTTTGTGGATTATTTCCTTTGTCGTGGTTTTCTTATCTTTTGAAATTTGGTCTATTAACCTATGAAAATTATGACTATTACCATGTCTATAACCGTGGCCATGGCCATGACCATGACTATGACCATAATTATTTGATGATGTAGCATTTACCTCAAGAGATGCAATTTCACTCATTTTAGGAAATGGTTCTGAGCTAGTTGGTCGTGTTTGATGGTTTTTCATCTATATCTCATTCTTTTGCTCAGCAATAAGAAGACATGGGATTAACTCATAATATTTTTTGAAACCACGCTTTCTATATTTTTGTTGTAAGAGCATATTACATGCGTGGAAAGTAGAGAATGTTTTCTCTAATATGTCTTCATCAGTGATCTTTTCTCTGCATAATTTCAATTGAAAAGTAATTCTAAATACAATGGAGTAATACTTGCTTACAGTTTTAAACTCCTGCAATCGCAGGTGAATCCACTCGTACCTAGCTTTAGGAAGGATCATTATTTTATGATGATCAGATCTTTCCTTCAAATTTTGTCAAAGGACTTGTGGGTCCTTTACTGTAAGGTATTCGACTTTAAGTCCTTCATAGAGATGATGACAAAGAAATATTAATATTTTAGCACAATCCTATAAGGATGCGTTATTTCCTTCTTTAATTGTCTCTCCAAGGTCCTTGGCATTGAGATGTATTTCGGCATCAAAGGATCCATGATAAATAGTTAAAAACTTTATGCTATAGATATGATGTAATGCCAAAAATAAAATAAGAACCGTTACCAAAATTTTTTTGTAGAATCGTGCTCCTTTTAATAATTTGCAGAATTCCTCATTGGCAGAGACTCGTACTAATAATGTGTTGTAAAATAATTATGAAAGAAAGAAAATATAAAGAGAACTAAACTTTATTTTAATCTTTCAAGTATACTTTCTACTTCTCTAAAAAATGTTTTTACTCCTTAACCTTACAAGGCTCATCCAAACCCATGATATACATAAGCAAAGAATGGGGGGAACAAAACAGTAAATGTCAGCTACAAGAAAATCCAATACAAATTGACATATAGCTCTTGCGTGCTAGTTCTCATTTCCATTGTCAAAAGACAACTCCTATCTTCAACCTCAAAGCCATTATATTTAACTTTAGTTCATGACTGTCCACATCAATCTTTTCACAACAGAAGTTACACTTTTATGAGCAATTTCAACTTAGCCAAAATGCAAGTTGTTGTGCCCTGTGGCACATGCAAAGCTTTCAAAGGTTATATGAAGTACAATTATATTACTATTACTAGTGCTTTTATACCCCATACTTTGCATGAGTTTATCTAGGTTCTACGTGTTTTTTAGTTTTTTAAGTATTTATAGATGTGATTTTTTTATTGTTTTTAGGTTTTCTTGTGTTTTTTATCATTTTCTAAATATCTATAAAAATTAATTTTTTATTCTTATTTTTATTTTTTAATTATGATATGATGCATAAATTAATTAAATTAATGAGTTTTTTTGGACTTTATTACTTTAAACTCATTAAGAAGAAATATATAGGTGATGTACAAATATAATTAAACACTATAATATATAGATTTATAATAATGTAATAATATTAAAAATAGAATTTATGATGACTTGGCAAATAGATGGGTGTTGATGTGGAACCCTTCTTTGAGCTCCTTTGGGTTTAACTTTTATATATATATATATATATATATATATATATATATATATATATAGATTATTACTATCATTATTATACTAGTCATTTTTAAGCCCATAATTTGCACGGATCAATGTTATTATGTGATACTCATGAATTCGTAAATTGTTTGATCACAAAATGAAATTTAAATTATTTCAAATATAGAAATTTTGAGTTAAGAAATATGAAGTATTTTGAATAAATAATGAGGAGGATTAGTAGAAATAAAACACATGAGGGGGTCATTTGCTAACAAAAGCCTTTTAACATCTCAAAATAGTAGAAGGCTTTTCTCAATCCCTTGCAATTCGGGCCATTTTGTCTCTATTCATGGTCTTCTTGTGTCTTCTTGTTTTGTTTCACATATCCGGTGCTTTGTACAAGTTTATTGAGTTATTTTATTTCTATACTTTTTAAATTGTGGGTGCAAATATCTTAAGGGGGGGTGAATTAAGATATAAATGCTAATTTTCATTTTTAAAATTTGCAGTAAATTTACAACTCTAACAAGCAATATATCAAACACAATATAGGCAAGATAATTAGAATGAACTTAAAGGCAAAGAAAAGAGAGACAAACAATTTTTAGGTGGTTCGGCCAAGCCTACGTCCACCGCCCAAGGAATCTCCCCTTAAGACTTCAAGAACTTCCACTAGAATGCTTCTTCAAAACTTGGTGAAGCACAAACCAAGATTTTACACCCTCTTTGAAGTCTTTCTTCAAAGAACCCAAGAGCTACACTCTATAGGATTTCCTCACACTTTACAAGCTAAGAATGGATATTTCTCACAATGATTTAAGCTCACAAAGTGTGTAGATATTCAAAGTATGACAAGAATTTGAATATGAGAATTTCCTCAAGAAGAGAAAATGATAAGCTCTTGAAAGCTCAAAATATTGCAAGAATTGGCTCAAGAAGGATTGAATGATAATAAAAGCTTTAGCACACTTCACTTGATTTATTAAAACTTGTATTTGAATGTGTATTTATAGAGGATTGAGGGTTAGGGATTTGGTAGGTGAAAGGGGATTGAAAAAACTCGGACAGAACGGTAAAAAACGGTTAGTGCATTTATTACAGTCCCGTTCAGCCGGTCGACCGGCTTGGTCGTCCGGCTTGCCTTTCACCCTCTCTGACTAGGCCGGACGCCTTAGCCGGTCGACCGGCTAGGGGGTCCGGCTTTTACCTTCACTCTCTGAATAGGCCGGGCGACCACCCCAGTCAGCCGGTCGACCGACTTAGGGGTCCGGCCATTCCAGAAAAGAAGTAAAGCCAGATTCCTTTGAAAAAACAAACTCAAGTATATTTTCATAACTCCAAGTAATTTTGTATAAATATGTAAACACGTGTTGTGAATGAAAACACCCCAAAAACTCATTTTGACTCAATATGTGCATTCAAATACATTTGTGCATATTTTTAAAAGTGCAATACTTGAGAAAAATTTGCAATGATAAGGAAAATTGTTTTGAGCCAAGTCTACACAATATAAAGGCATTTCACAAGAAGAGCAAGAAAAAAAAATAAGTCCGGTATCCCTTATGTCTTCTCTTCTCCTCCATATACCTTCTCAACTTTTCTCTTCTCCAAATGATCCTTTATGCACATCTTCATATTTTCCAAGCTTCATATGATATTCTCATTTCACAAGAAGCTGTTTAGTCAAATGCATATATATATTTTCATCATCAAAATCAATAAAGAATATTTAGCTAACAATCTCCCCCTTTTTGATGATGACAAATATTTTTAAGATTTGAAAAGAATACTCCCCCTTAATATATGCATTCTTCTAACAAGTGCTTTGATTATCAAATTTGCAAACATATCACCCAAAGCATGGATATTCTATATCACAAAAAAAAAATGCATAAATCACATATATCATAATATATCACCACATTCATCAAATATACCAAATATATTTCATCAAATCATAATCATCATATTCATCAAATCATCAAATTCATCAATTCATACTTCATCAAACTTCTCCCCCTTTGGCATCATCAAAATCAACATAAAGTTAGGAAAGAAAGGTATGAAGTCAACTAAACTAGAAATCAACAAAACTGAAAATTGTTTTTAAGTGAAGATAATAAAGATCAAGGCGCGTCATCATGGTGATCCTTGAAGTAGTTTCTCATGTCTATCTTCATAGCCGCTACTCGTAATCAATGTGTTGTCTCCGGTGGTGAGTTCATCCCATTGGCTTGCCATAGTTGTCCTCATGTCACTCATACCCGTGTTTAAGGCCCGAGTGAGATAGGATCTGAGCCATCATAGAAGTGTCTTCTTGTTGTCCCCTGAGCTAGAACCAGCTCCCGACGAATTTCTCTTTGCGAAGCTCCTCAAAATGCTCTTGCTCCTAGACTCTCTTAATACACGCCTAAGAGTCGCTTCTCGTGGTTTTCCTCTTCTTGAGGAACTAACAACCATAGGTATTGTTCCGGTATGCCTATGTTAGGATTTCCCTCAAATTCTGGCCCTTCATCTTCTCCAAAGTTTATATCTACCCCACCACCATGTCATCAAGGTTTTCTGTAGTACCAAACACTGGTCGATGAAGGTAGTGCCCTTCTTAGTTCTATATCTAATGGCAGCTTGAGTACTTTGGGGCAAACTTTTGAATGTCTCTCTGTTTATTGGCTCCATATTATACCAAGAATGCCCATAAAGTTCATATATAACATATCGAAATTCCAAGCGAATATCTTATATGGAGCATTTGAGAAAATTCTGAAATATGAGAAGATATGCATTAAAGCCATTCCATATCCCGGAGTAGTTGTTTTCCCTCTGTCCTTTCCACTAATGTGCAGCATATGTTGAAGTATAAGGAAAGGCAAGGCTATTTCTTTTCCCTTCCTAAGGCTGTAAAAAATATATGCATCCATAACTGGAATCTTTCCATCATTTATATTCCTAGGAAGAATTATTTCACTCATAATCTTAAGACCAAGCCTAGTGTTAACATCAACATCTCTTAACATTGGAAGAATCAAGTTTGGATCTCTAGGTCCTACATTCTCCCACATAAATCTTATTACTTCTCCGGGATGCCGCTTCCCTAATTCCTTCCGGCCACCCTTGACTATTATAATGTCCTTCCCCTTCAACCGGTATATGAAATATATTATGCAAAATAGCCTCATTGAGCACAAATTCTACTCCACAAACCGTTGAGGCTAATTCTAATCTTGGACTTCTACAACTTATCTCCAGATTTTCATAAAATTCAACCACTAGCTTGTCTTGTACATCACAATTCAAGTGCAAAAAGGTAGCCCATCTATCAAATAACGGTAATATATCTGTACCAGCAAAATTAGTGTCTACAACGTATTTACCGTAGATAATAGATTGCTTCCCTTGAATCTTTGATGCTGGAGGTGGTGGTGGTGGTGGTGGTGGAGATTGCGTTCTTGCCCTTTTCCCTTTCCTCCCACGCGCTTGACTCTTCCCTCTTAGATTCACCATGATTTTGCCTTGTTTTTGTAGATATAATCGAAGAAAACTATGTTTTTTGAAGTGGGTAAACCAATTTTGGGAAGAAATTTGGAAGAAATCGGTGTAAAGTTGAAGATTTGAGATGGGATTGAAGAAAAATTGAGTAAGGGTTGAAAGAATTTTGAGAGTTTGTGGTGAAATTGGGGTGAAAACCCCTAATTTTAACAATTACCGCGTTCAGTCGGTCGACCGGCTGATCGCAAGTGTCGACCGGCTAGGTCGACCGGCTGGATCAGAGAGCAAATTAAATTTTCTGCTTTAGCCGGATGCCTAAGACTTTAGTCGGTCGACCGGCTGGGTCAGAAAGTTCAAAAATGTTTTAATTTTCATACCCAAGCCACAGAAACACATATATATCCCATTTAGCCACATTTTATCATTCCAATTTCTCTCCTAATCTTGCAAAATTGATCCTCATTCAAAGGTTTGGTGAAAATATCAGCAACTTGATGTAAAGTATCAACAAATTCAAGAATTATATCTCCTTTTGTACATGATCTCTAATGAAATGGTGTCTAATCTCAATATGCTTAGTTCTTGAATGTTGAATTGGATTCTTAGTAAGATTAATTGCACTAGTATTATCACAATATATAGGAATATGATTATACTTCAATCCATAATCAAGTAGATTTTGTTTCATCCACAATATTTGTGCCACACAACTACCTGCTGTAATATATTCAGCTTCAGTGGTAGAAATTGCAACACTATTTTGCTTCCTACAAGACCAAGATACTAAGGAATGTCCTAGGAATTGGCATGTGTCCACTAGTGCTTTTACGATCTATTTTGCAGCCAACATAGTCAGCATCAGAAAAACCACATAAATCAAACGATGTTCCTTTAGCATACCAAAGTCCTAAATTAATTGTACCCTTAAGATATTTTATTATTCTTTTTACAGCTGTTAAGTGAATTTCCTTAGGATTTGATTGAAACATAGCACATAAGCACACTGAGAACATGATATCAGGTCTAGAGGCAGTTAAATATAATAGGCTACCGATCATACCTCTATATTTCTTCTCGTCTACTGATTTACCTTTCTCATCTTTGTCTAGCTTAGTTGAAGGGCTCATGGGAGTTCCAATCTCCTTTGCATCTTCAAGTCCAAATTTCTTGATGATTTCCTTGGTGTACTTGGCTTGATTTATGAAGATCCCTTCTTTTGCTTGTTTGATTTGAAGTCCGAGGAAGAAGGTTAATTCTCCCATCATGCTCATCTCGAACTCTTTATGCATGCACTTCGAAAAATTCTCACACAAGGAAATATTAGTAGCACCAAAAATTATATCATCTACATAAATTTGGACAAGTAGATCTTTTCTTTTGATAAATAAGGTTGAATCAAGTTTTCCTCTTTCGAAATTGTTTTCAATCAAAAATCCACTAAGTCTTTCATACCAAGCTCTAGGAGCTTGCTTTAAGCCATACAAAGCCTTTTCTAGTTTAAACACATGATTAGGAAAACATGAATCTTCAAAACCAGGGGGTTGTTCAACATAAACTTCTTCTTCAATGAATCCATTTAAAAATGCACTTTTTACATCCATTTGATAAAGTTTAAAGTCCATGTGACATGCAAATGCAAGTAACATACGAATGGATTCAAGTCTAGCTACAGGAGCATAAGTTTCATCATAATCAATTCCTTCTTCTTGATTGTATCCTTGTGCAACTAGTCTAGCCTTATTCCTAGTCACTATTCCAGCTTCATCTAGTTTGTTTCTAAATACCCATTTGGTTCCAATTACCGGTCTATCCTTAGGTCTTTCAACTAGCTTCCATACTTTATTTCTCTCAAATTGATTAAGTTCTTCTTGCATAGCTATTATCCAATTCTCATCTAATAGTGCTTCTTTTACATTTTTGGGTTCAACATGTGAAATAAATGCATGATGCTCACAAAAAGTGCTAATATTACGCCTAGTTCTTACACCTTCATTTGGATTACCGAGAATGAGATCTTGAGGATGGTTTCTCACAAACTTCCAACTCTTTGGTAGATCTTCATGAGGTTCTTTTGTTTCATCATCTTTGTTTGAGCATTGTTTGATTTCCTTATTCTCTTGAGACCTCCTTTCTTGAAGTTCTTCTTCTTGTTTCGTTTCTTTGTCTTTTGGAGTTGGATCTTCAAGTGTTGTCTTTTCCAAAAGATAACCTACATCATCAATTTCCTTTCTCGGCTCAAATGGATTAGTCTCATCAAATGTAACATGTATTGATTCTTCTACAACAAGAGTTCTCTTATTATATACCCTATATGATTTACTCTTTATGGAATAACCTACGAATATTCCTTCATCGGATTTAGAATCAAATTTTCTTAAGTGGTCCTTAGTGTTTAGAATAAAACATTTACAACCAAATACCTTGAAGTATGATCCTTTAGGTGTTTTGCTATACCATAGTTCATATGGAGTTTTGTTTAAAATAGGTCTAATCAATACTCTATTTTGCACATAACATGCAGTATTTATGGCTTCACTCCAAAAATATGTTGGCAAGTTGTGTTCTTTTAGCATAGTCCTTGCCATTTCTTGTAATGTACGATTCTTCCTCTCTACTACCCCATTTTGTTGAGGAGTACGAGGGGCCGAAAAGTTATGCTCTATGCCATGTTCATCACAAAAGTTCATGAAAGGGGTATTCACATATTCGGTGCCATTATCACTACGGATGCAAGTTATAAAATAGCCTTTCTCATTTTGCACTTTTCTACACAATCTTGCAAATTCATTGAAGGCCTCATTTTTATGTGCAAGAAACATGACCCATGTAAATCTAGTGTAATCATCAACTACAACAAATGCATACCTAGATCCTCCTAAGCTTGCCACATCAATGGGTCCAAACAAATCCATATGTAGTAGTTGTAAAGCTCTATTTGTTGAAACCTTATTTAAGGATTTGAAGGATGTTTTATGTTGTTTTCCTAATTGACAAGCATTACATATTTTATCTTTTTCAAATTTTAGCTTTGGTAGGTCTCGAACAAGATCATGCTTTGATAAATCATTCAATAAGCTGATGCTAGCATGTCTTAATCTTCTATGCCATAACCACGTGTTATCATGCACAACAGATAGACATTTAACATGTTGACATATAAGTTGATCAATTTCAACGATGTAAACATTTTCATTTCTCTTAGCTGCAAATAACACTTTTTCATTTCCACATTCATACACAAAGCATTTAGAAGATTGAAAAACTACCTTATGACCTTTGTCGCATAGTTGACTAATACTAAGTAAATTAAATTTTAGACCTTCAACAAGTAAGACATTGTGTATAGCAAGAGAATTTTCATTACCAATGCTTCCTTTTCCAATAATTTTCCCTTTGCTATTGTCCCCGAAGGTGACATCTCCTCCTTTTATTCTTTTTAGTTTGTGGAAAAGTGATGAGTTCCCCGTCATGTGCTTGGAACAACCACTGTCCGAGATCCATCTTATTTTGCTTGAATTGCTTTCATTGTATACCTACACACATGAAATTCAAAAGCAATTCTTTATTTAGGGTCCCCAACACCTTGGGTCCTTGGCGTTAGTTTAAGTTTTGTTTTTAACCACCCACTTCGGTCTTTGCCAATATGGAACATGTGATCCTCTATCACGAATTTTCTTGTAATAACAATGAGAGGATACGTGTCCTTTCTTTTCACAGTAAGTACAAATAACATTTGGCTTTTGTGAGGAGAGGATGAAGAAGTAGAAGCTTTGACAAAATAGGTTTTGAAATATTTTTGATTAATATTAGGTTTATATCCAATACCACTTTTGTCAAAAGACATTTTTTGACTTTCAAGAAGTTTTTCAAAGTTTTCTTTCCCATTTGTAAATTTTTGAACAATTTTATTCAAATCCTCATTTTTCTTCTTTAAATCATTGACTTCTTTTTCAATCTTTACAAAATCTTCAGCATATGAATCATTTTCCTTTTCTAAGACATCCATTTTCTCAATAAGTGAAGCATTTTTCTTTTCAAAAATTTCTTTTTCATTTTGAACAAGTTTCAAACTCTTATGCATTTGCTTGTTTTTAGCCAAGGCTAAGGATAGGTCATCATGTAATTTAGCAAATGCTTCTTTTAATTCCTCAAAACTACATTCGTCTTCCTCCTCTTCACTAGATGAATAGTAAATAGATAGAGATGGAGAAGATAGTACCTCATCCTCATTGGCCATGAGGCAAAAGTTTGCTACCTCATGATGTTCTTCTTCATCTTCTTTGGTTTCTGAAAAGTCCCATGTAGCTTTGAGCGCTTTTCCTTCCTTCTTCTTTGAAAGCCTAGGACAATTTGCTTTTATATGTCCCGGCTTGTTGCAATTGAAGCACTTTATTTCATCCTTTGCATCTTTCATTTTCTTGAGCTCTTTACCATCTTTTACTTTCCTCTTCCAATTGGAGTTGCTTGAAGAGGTACCCTTTCTCATCTTTCGAAATTTCATAAATTTTTTAAAATTCCGGGCTAGAAGTGCTATCTCCTCATCTTCTGGGTCTTCCTCTTCTTCTTCATCGTCACTTGATGAAAATCTTGATGCAACTAAAGCAATGGACTTCCTTGTTTTCCTTTCTTCCTCCTCATGGTCTTTTATCTCTAGCTCATGAGTCATGAGTGACCCAATGAGCTCATTGAGCTCCAATGTGTTCAAGTCCTTTGCTTCCTTTATCGCTTTGACTTTTGGTTGCCACGATGATGGCAAGCTCCTTAGTACTTTCCTTACTTTTTCGACGTTAGAATAATCTTTACCAAGAGCTTTTAAACCATTAGTAATTTCAACAAATCTAGAAAGCATTTGTTCTACATTTTCATTTGGAAGCATTTTGAATAATTCATATTTATGTACAAGCATGGCAATCCTAGATTATTTTACTTGGCTTGTTCCTTCATAGGTTACTTCTAATTGATCCCAAAGCTCTTTAGCTGAAGTACAACCCATTACCCTAGCAAATTCAGTGGCATTCATAGCATTAAATAAATAATGTAAAGCTTTTTGATTTAATTCAAATAATTTTATATCTTCATCATTTCATTCACTTTCAGGTTTAGGTATTCTCCTATTGCCTTCAAATTTTGTAGGTAAAATAGATCCATTTTCTATTATTTTCCAAGCTTTATAATCATGAGATTGTATAAACACTTTCATTCTCATTTTCCAAAAGGCATAATTAGTTCCATCAAAAGGGGGTGCTTGTTTAATAGAAATTCCCTCCATATTTGCTATAAATTCTACTAGTTGTTAAACTATGATGTAGAACCCTAGCTCTGATACCAATTGTAGGTGCAAATATCTTAAGAGGGGGGGTGAATTAAGATATAAATGCTAATTTTCGTTTTTAAAATTTGCAGTAAATTTACAACTCTAACAAGCAATATATCAAACACAATATAGGCAAGATAATTAGAATGAACTTAAAGGCAAAGAAAAGAGAGACAAACAATTTTTAGGTGGTTCAGCCAAGCCTACGTCCACCGCCCAAGGAATCTCCCCTTAGGGCTTCAAGAACTTCCACTAGAATGCTTCTTCAAAACTTGGTGAAGCACAAACCAAGATTTTACACCCTCTTTGAAGTCTTTCTTCAAAGAACCCAAGAGCTACACTCTATAGGATTTCCTCACACTTTACAAGCTAAGAATGGATATTTCTCAAAATGATTTAAGCTCACAAAGTGTGTAGATATTCAAAGTATGACAAGAATTTGAATATGAGA
Source organism: Cordia subcordata (assembly GCA_028554755.1). Lineage (NCBI taxonomy): Eukaryota > Viridiplantae > Streptophyta > Magnoliopsida > Boraginales > Cordiaceae > Cordia > Cordia subcordata. The sequence goes on along the minus strand of JAPTOF010000026.1, from coordinate 1,384,306 downwards.
ATTTCCTCAAGAAGAGAAAATGATAAGCTCTTGAAAGCTCAAAATATTGCAAGCATTGGCTCAAGAAGGATTGAATGATAATAAAAGCTTTAGCACACTTCACTTGATTTATTAAAACTTGTATTTGAATGTGTATTTATAGAGGATTGAGGGTTAGGGATTTGGTAGGTGAAAGGGGATTGAAAAACTCGACGTAACGGTAAAAACGGCTAGTGCATTTATTACAGTTGCTCAGCCGGTCGACCGGCTTGGTCGTCCGGCTTGCCTTTCACCCTCTCTGACTAGGCCGGACGCCTTAGCCGGTCGACCAGCTAGGGGGTCCGGCTTTTACCTTCACTCTCTGAATAGGCCGGGTGACCACCCCAGTCAGCCGGTCGACCGGCTTAGGGGTCCGGCCATTCTAGAAAAGAAGTAAAGCCAGATTCCTTTAAAAAAACAAGCTCAAGTATATTTTCACAACTCCAAGTAATTTTGTATAAATATGTAAACACGTGTTGTGAATGAAAACACCCCAAAAACTCATTTTGACTCAATATATGCATTCAAATACATTTGTGCATATTTTTAAAAGTGCAATACTTGAGAAAAATTTGCAATGATAAGGAAAATTGTTTTAAGCCAAGTCTACACAATATAAAGGCATTTCACAAGAAGAGCAAGAAAAAAAATAAGTCCGGTATCCCTTATGTCTTCTCTTCTCCTCCTTATGCCTTCTCAACTTTTCTCTTCTCCAAATGATCCTTTATGCACATCTTCATATTTTCCAAGCTTCATATGATATTCTCATTTCACAAGAAGCTGTTTAGTCAAATGCATATATATATTTTCATCATCAAAATCAATAAAGAATATTTAGCTAACAAACATGCTATAAATATGAATTTTGTATTTTTATTTTTGTAATTTTTATATTTGTTCTTTATACATTCTTATTGTGTAACTAATAAAAAGAGGCAATAATAATTAAAGTTATTGATTTTGCCTCAAATTAAGAGATAGTTAAGATGATCTAACATCTTTTACGAGTTCTTGTAAGATAATTATTGTATTTTTTATATGTTCTAAACATCTTATAGATATAATTTTATGCGCTTTTTTTTTTTACATTTTGTCTATTTTTTCATTTAAAAAATCCTATAAACATGATTCTTTTATATTTTGTGTTTTTTATATTTGTTATTGAGTAATTATTAAAAGTAAAACCCACAAATATAGTTTTTTATTCGTGTGGCCTCAAATTAGAAGATAATTAATATGATGTATCCTATGGCTTTTTAAAAGATGACATCTTCTAAAACCTCTTAAATTTTTTAGGTATAATTTTATTAATAGGAATATATAAATATTATATTGACAATATTAATGATAAATGTTGAGTAAATAGTTTATGATAATATAAAATAAATCTAGAAAAGAATAAACAAGAATTTAACATGTATATTATGAAGAACATGAAATGAACAAAGATAAATTATAACTAAAACTACAAAACAAATAAAGTTGAGCTTGAATTTGATTTAATATTTGAACTCTTTCTGCTACAAAAAAAACTACAAATGCTAGAACTATGTAAAATTATACGCTACTACCTGAGAAGAAGTGGAATAAGACTTGCTTCTTGGCATGTCTTGTGCCTTGTTAGAAAACTACTATATATAGGTACTGAAAGAGATAAAGCCTTCATAGAAAAATTCCAAGAGTTGTAATTTTTCCAAGCACTAATCACATACTCAAAATTATGGAGAACTTCAAAGGTCTCACAACCCCTTGGAATTCATATCCAATTTAATGGAAGACCAAAAATCTCAAAATAATGATGGAAAAATCTCTAATTTCTCATTCACTTTCAACATATTATAGATTAATTTGAACATGTTAAAATATTAAGGACTTATTTTTTTTTGAAAAAAGATTAGCAACATTGAGAACCCGTGACATAGTTTACCTCTTTAAAATTAATAACCCTTAGATGAAAATGATAATACATGCCTAGTTACATATAGTTAAGTTTGGTGTCTTGTAAAACAAAAAAATTGTTCACATTTAAAATAAAGTGGTAGCGTAATAACAAATAAGTGTTCGAGATAACGTAAGGTTCTCAATAATAATATAAAAACATTTTTTTATATGACTATAAAAATTAGGGCTGTACACAGTCTGGTCTAATTCGGGAATTCAAAAATCTCTAGAACCGTCCCAAACTTTCATCTCTTGAAATTTTTTAGAACCATAATTGTACCAGTAGAAAAAAATCTCTGTCCCATATCGTTCTAAATTTTCGGGACAATTCGGTACAGGTATTCGATACTTGTTCATTGGGATAGTATGTGACAGAGTTTGAACCTTTTAATACATGTTTAGTAAGTTCTGTGTATTTTAGAGAGATTATTTGTATATTAATAGAATTTTAAGTGATAAAATAAAGGGAAAAGGGTAGGGCCTAAACTTTATGACATATATATGGAACTAAAGCTTGAAGTTTAAAATGCTTAATAGAAGGATTTGAATTAATAAAATAGTGACTTTTCTATACCATCAAGTAATGATTTTAATTCTTTGCTTACATGACATTTTTCCTTCTCAAAACTTAGGTGGTATTTTATTTTTCTTTCATACCTTATGTGGAGTTTCTTCAATTAAATTCCAAATCTACATATCATATATGCAAAACAAACTTATAAATTTTAAGTTATCTTGTATAAATGCATATAACTACATTTTGGACTTTTTGTGGGGTATAAGAATATAAATTAATCTTATATATTCTTGTTACTAATAAAAGTTCATGTATATTTAAAATTTAGAAAATATAAATTAACTAAGTAGTCAAAATATTAGAAAAAAATTAATTAAATCATAAAAAACCAAGAAATAAACCTATAATAATATTCTCATTTTAGAAACTAGAAATAATATCCTTATTTAGAAATATAGATAGTAATATGTTATTTTGGGGTATGGTGATTTATTTCAATTTGTTAATTTTTAATATTTAAAATGCATAGCTAATTTTTGTTATTTAATTTTAAATGTATATGAACTTTTTAATATTTAGTAACAAAAAAAAGTAAATTAATTTATATTTCACAGCTTACAAAAATGTTCAACATATTTGTGTACATATACATGATAGCTTATAATTTAAAAGTTTGTATGATATGTCACGTATATTTTGAATGTCATGTAACAAATTCATCTAAATTATGAAAGAAAAATAAATTGCCACCTAATATCTGGAAGGAAAAAATGCACATAAGCACATAATCAATACAATTACTTAAGTGTGTATAATTTACTTTTCATAACTTCAATCCTTTCTATTAAAAGTTTTGAAGTTCAAGCCCTGAAGTTACCATTTTCCTAAAATAAAAGAACATAGAAAGAAATGGAACTTAAATTTTGATTAACACAAAGTGATGAAATAAGACAATCAATTAGTACATCCACATCGTTAATCTCTCACACCATCAATTGAAGAAAGGTTACACAAAAGTCACGTGCAAAATAGTTAAAGATTATACAAAATTTATAAATAACAATATCATTCAACCAACTAAGTTAATCAAATTAGGCTAATTATATTACAAAATTTAGTTTGTCAAATAACTATAATAAATTAAGTTCAGTTTGATTATCTTACCCATTAAATTATTAAGTTAATAATTAAATAATATAATTAAAATCAATTAAGCTTACTATGGTTAGGTTAAAAATAGCAAGTTACGTAAATAGGGGTATAATTAGAGCTAAAAAAAATATAATATAGCCAAAATTAATTAAAAACTATTAGTTTAAGTTAGTAGGGAATTAAGTTGATAATATAATTATACATTTATTAATATATCAATAAAGAGCTTATATTATTTTTAGGATTACTAGTTGCAATATTTAAACATTAACTTTGTCTTCCTTTCAAACCTTGTTATACCTTATTCACTTTTTCCAATGATTAGATCACAAACTTTAATTAGTATGTATATAAAAGTTAATATGATTAAGATAATTATTATAAAATTGATTGAGTAACTAAGAAATATGATATAAGTTAATTAGGGTAGTTGTGATTATATTAAAGATTAAAATTTTAACATGTATGAATAATGTTAACAATATAATTAAGTCTAATTATTGTGAAATATACCAAGAAATTAGAATCAAGTGTGATAGATCGATAGATAGATAAAGTACTTTTTTTAATATTTTCTTTTTCAATAAGAATTTAAAAGATTTTTATGACCTCAAAATAAAAATATTAATATTAAAATATTTTATAAAATATTTAAAAAGTTGTAATATTAAAAATTCGATTCTTTCAGTTTGATTCGGATCGGTACAATTTTGGTTTGATTTGGTTCAGCTTTCAGTACTGTATTCAAGACAAGATCCAAAACTATACCACAAAGAAATTCTCAGTTTAATTCAATTCCGTTATTGTAAAAAAGTCAACAGAACTTTCGGTTTCAGTACTATTCGGTATAGTTTTTCAGTTTAATTCAGAATCTCCAAGTCCCATATACAACCCTAATAAAAATAAAAAATAGACAAATCTTTAAATTAATGACATTAAACACTATTGGTAATTGATCAGAATCAATAAGTTGTGCAAATTTAATTTTAAATTGAAAAACAAAGGTCACTGGATAAATGATGAAAGATAAGTGATGATGTGTCATCACATAAGAATTTCAAAATGCTTATGTGGCAACTTCTAACACCACAGTAGGAATGCATCAAAATAATGATGTGGCATTCATACACTATCTTGAGGCATAATTTTATATACGTAGTATAGATTATTATATATAGATATAGATTACTAGTCCTTTCATATCTCATACTTTGCATGGGTATAGATAGGTTTTTTATCCATTTCTTTTCAAAATATTTGTAAATGTGATTTTAATTAGTATTGTATAAAAAATTAATGCTTAAAATATGATATTAATTATAAATTTTTAACTACAAATTAGGCATTTTATGAAAAGTATTTCACAAGTGACTTATTTATAATTAAATAATAAGTTATAAAATATAAGATATATATTATTTTTTAAATTTCTAAATTTTTTTAATATACCAGATAACATAAATATCTCATAAAACGAAACCAAATACAGCAATGGTCCAATCAATCTCTTTCTCTCTTCACCCACTCTTCTCCCCATAAAAGCTGCGGAATCTCTCTCTCTCTTCATTCACCCAATGAAACAACCAAAAAACCTTTTGTCTTCTTTCACCATCGCTTCACTCATAATTCTCTCTTTTAACACAACACAGAAGTATAAATAGCAATGGTCTTGCAATCTAATGGTATTTCATATAATTGTATTTCACCCCATGCATGTCTGCAGATTCATCACATAAGAGGAAATCACGTCGCCCCTTCCCCGGCCAAAAATAAAAAGAAAAAATCACAAATGATTCTTGTACTACTAGTCCTCTCGTACCTCGTACTTTACACGAGTATAGATGGATTTTTTATGCATTTTTTATTTTTGCAAAATATATATAAATGGGATTTTATGTGTATTTTTATATTTCCTACTTAAATATTATATCAACATACTACCCACACATTAAGAAATCAGTTATGACTATAGGCATTTATATGACTAATACAATAACAGAACTCAATCATTTTATTTAATAATTTCTACAATTAAAAATAATTTTCATTTACTAAGTTAGTAAAGTTTTAGTCATCTTGCTAAATTAATGGTCGAGACTAATGGATTGAAAAACAATTGGAAGGTGATTTGGATATATATATATACACACACACACACACATATAGAAATGGGCTAGCCTAAAAATTAAAAAAGAAAATAATAGAGTCTTGTAGTGATTATATAGATTTGTTAGGATTTGAGATTATTTAACATAAATATAACCCCAAAAGTTAATTAAATGGTGACATGGTATCTCCTAAAGCCTATTAAATTTTGATGAGTTAACTATATATAAATTTATTTATTTATTATTTTGTTATTTTTTTAAAGTCATATTTGGAATAAGTAGTTATATATTTTCTATATTATTTTTTTTTCACCTTCTCTTCTTTGGATTGCATTGAGTAATTATTTTGTACTTTGCTTTATATTTTATAGATGCTATAATTTTTTATTTTTTATAATTGAAAACTAATGATTTTTCTACTTTTCACATTACTATTTGTGAGAATATACAATTTAACTATAAAAATACTAGTCATATTTTCTCTCATATTAGCCTATTTTGCACCTAGATAATTCAAAAGCTTGATCAAAATTTACATTAAGATTAGAACATAATACTAAAATCTTTTAAAGTTGATATAGATTTTTAAAGAATTTATGTGATCCTTGAAAGTATCATTTGACATTAGTAATTATGTATTTCTTTTGTAATTTTTTCTTCTCTTTATCTTTGTTTATTATAATATTTGCTAAATTGATATAGATTTTTAAATAATTTCTCTTATCTCTGAAGGTTTTTTGAAACTAGTAGTTATGTATTTTTCTTTTTGTAATTTTTTCTTCTCTTTCACTTTGTTTACTATAGTATTTGCTTAATATATATAAAATTATAAAATTTTTTAATTTTTCTTTAGTACTTACTTAATATTATTTTGTTCTTCATTAATAAATTTTAGTACAAATTGATAATTACTCTCCTTTATAATTTTTTTCTCTTTCTCTAACATTACTTGGTTCTTCTTTAGTAAATTTTAGTGCAAATTGATAGTTACTCTCCTTTATTATTTTTTTTATCTTTCTCTTCATTAGCTATTGACCACCCATTTTATTAAGTTTAATCCGTAATTTAAATGACGTTTTAGTCTTTTTCTTATATTTGAACACGGATGACATTTGCACTTTGCATTAAATTTGTGAGAATATTTAATTCAATTTTGTATTGTATCTTTTTCAAGTTTTGTGACATTCAAAGAATTCGTTAAGTTTAATTGATGTTTAACTTTATAATATACGCACATGCATATATACATACACACATACATACATATTGTATGGGTAATAATCCATTTGGGCCTATAATATCTTATAAGGCCTAGGCTGCATAATAGACATAACAACCTAGGATGGCCCCAGGAAGTAGGGTAAGGATAATTAGGGGCACTTCGACGATTGCTTGGGGAAAAGAATGCAATCGTGTAGGTAAGGAAGCTTAAATCCCTTGATAGGGGGATCTTTTCCCATAATATAGACATGAGAGGAGCTATAAAAAGGGTAAGGAACTAACCATAAGACACACGAATATCCCAGAAAATACCTATCTATAACATACCCATCCTTTCTCTCTTTACTAAATAAGGTCCGACAACTTCACGTAAAAAGGGGTTTAGACCTTGAAACCTAAACCCTAATTATAGAATCACCCCACTACACATATATCTATCTATCTATATATATATATATACATATATATTTATATGTATATATATGTGTATATATATATACATATATACATATATATTTATATATATAGTCGCTAATTAATTATGATAGTTTATACTAAAGTTTAATGTCATCATAATGTTAATTAAAATCCACAAATCCATTTGATGAGGAAAAGAGAAGGAAAAGAAAACTCACGTGTCACAATAACAACACATTAAAATATTGACATAGCAACTATTGAGCTCACATGTTATACCATGAAACAACTTTATAAATGTCATTACTAGGGTTTTCTTATCCTATACTTTGCATGGATTACATTTTTTTATGTATTCTTCTAGTTTTAATTCTAAATTCAAAATTTAATTATAATATTTATTTTGTAAATCTTGATTTTTTTTATCATAGATGTCCAATCTCTAACCTAAACTCTAGTTTTTAACATGACTAAAATATTATATTCTAAAAATCAAAGCAAATTTAATATTATAATTTCAAATGATTTTCATTCTTCTAAATAGTAATTCAACTTCTAGTGTTGAAGAAAATTTGCAACAATTTTTAGTTTAAATAAAATATGTAAGGATTCTTAAGTTATCATTGGTGTCAATATGTGAGAATATCACAATTATAAAACGTTTAGAAAAAAATACAAAAATATTTGAAATTAGATAAGATAATTGAGTTACTTTATTTTAGTCATTTATTATTAAATATGTAATAATAAGATTTAAATTGATTGCTTTCTAAAAATAATATGAATTGATTTAGATCTTCTGAGATCATAAGGACTAACTTTAGAAAAAAGGAAGAAGAAAAAGAAGAAGAAAATAATGGGGACTTGTGGAATAAATTTTCTAATTTGTTAGTATTAAATAGTAATTATTTCATAGAGTAGAGTAATAATAAAAATGGAGTTAAATTTTTTGAACTTCTATACTCATTTCTTTATGTGTACATTAATATTGGCACCTAATTAACATATGGCGCATTTTAAAACCTCTAAAGCTCTAGTGAGGTATAATTTTATTAGTATTATATTATATCATATAGATATGGATATAGATAGATATATAGATTTGTTTTTTTTTTTAAATCTATTAACCTGATTTTTTTGCTTTTTTTTGTATTTTTGCACTATTTATGTAGTAATTAATAAAAATAGAGACATTTAGATTATAGTTAGACCATAAGAATAATATGTACACATCTTTCAATTAATTACACTGAATATTGTTGGCAATTATGGAATCAATGAGATGTGTAAATTTATTTTTATGCTAATGGAAAAGCAAAGATCACCTAAAAGCTAATGAAAGATAAGTGATAATGTGTCATCTTAATAAGCATTATGGAGCTGACATGGCATCTCCTGATGCTCTTGACGTGGCATCTCATAAAGCACACAAACTAACTTGAGGTATAACTTCATATATAGTAGTACATGCAAGCCTCAATGTATAATAAATTTGATGCCCACAAAACCTTTCATATTGAATTGAACATCTATCTAGTGTACTTTTATCTATGCTTCGTACAAATTTAATAGTGAATGGTAAATTAAGTTAAATTTATTCATTTTTAATAGCAGATGATGAATTTAGTCATAAATGTGCCATGCTCTGCACGGGATTTGTTTAAATAATAAATGTTAAATTTTGTTTAGATTTAATCTTTGGAATTCACAAATGAAAAATACTTTAAGGCTTTTAAGTGTTAATTAAATAGTAATTAAATTTATAAATTAAAGCTAATAATATATATCTATAATAAATAAGAAATGAACCTTTTGAAATTCACGAATGAATATTATTTTTAAAAATTAATTTTTAATTAATTTTCTAAATTATAACTAAAAATATAGATCCATAATAGATAATAAGATAATCTTTTGGGATTCACAAATAAATTATATTTTAAGTATTAATTGATTAATGATTTAATTTCTCATTTAAAACTAATAATTTAATTATATCTATAAAGATAAAAATAATAAACATAAAACAAATAAAAATTTATTGTATAAGTTAATAATAACATAACTACTGCAATATAATCACTAACACGACAATCTCATAATACTCAAAAAAGTATTTTTTAATAGTAATGTTAAATTTACTCGGTTTTAATCTTTTAAATTTCTCAAATGAATATTATTTTAAGAATTAATTGATTAAAAATTAAATGTCTAATACTAATAATATATACATAATAAATTTGAAATAAGCCTATTGAAGTTCACAAATGAATTTTATCTTAAGTATTAATTGATTGACCATTTAATATCTCAATTAAAGCTAATAATAAATATTCATAAAGATAAAAAATAATATAAAGTAAAATAATAAATAAGAAATAACCATGCCTTATAAACGCTAACATAGCACCCTCACAGTGGCGCTAACATGACACTCTTACAATACTCAAAAAAGTAAACTTTTATATATAGTATAGATACTAGTAATTTCAAAACCCGTACTTTTTGTGGGTCAGTTTTTAATAATTAGTTCTTTTAATTCTAATTATAATCTGAAAAAAGAGTCTAAAAGTCAAGTCTTAAAAATTTAAAATTTTATTGTATATGCTATTTCTCTCAATTAAATTCTAAATTCTAATCCAATAAACAATTTTAACTTCAAAAATATTTATTTAGTATTCTAAAAATCAAATTAAATTATAATTTATAATTCTAAATTATATCTTTTAAAATTTTAATTATAATTCTAACTTCAAAAATGTTTATTTAGTAACCTAGCACTATAGAATTTCTCTCTCTTGGTTCGAGAATAGGAGGGTTAGCATCAATTCTCATCTTCTGTGTCATCGGTAATTCTCATTGCTGACTCAATGGTGGTGCTATCTAGGTCTAGCTATTTTTCTTGTGTTATTGTGCGCAGCTAGTCAATAGTAACCTTTATTTATTTATTTTTGGTCAAATTCTTTCTCTACTGTTGAATAATTGATAAACAATGATATATTAACAAGTCAAATAGAATATACCCACACTAATTAAGGCTAATAATGGAAACTCGAGACCAAATAATTGTCAATTAACAGAATCAACAATCTCAAAAGACTACCCATGGTATGTTCCAAAGAATCATATTACATATTGGGGTGCTATCATCTAAGAATGACTTCAGGAGATAACAACTAAGAAAAGATATAGAAACATGAAAAGCAAAGTATAAATTTGTTTAGCGTTTGGATAATTCCTCAAGAAAGAGATTCAGGGAAAGTTGAACATTCTCAAGAAATGGGAAAAAGAAATTAATTGACCTGTGAGCAGTATATTATCTTCAATATAGAGATTTAGGTAATTCGATCTGCAATAAAATACCAATAAAGGAAAAAAAAAACAAAAGAAAAAAATAATACAAAATTCGATGATATGAAAGGATATATTATAATATAAGAACTATATATTCTAACTAACTACATGCTTCTTGGTGTGTTGTGTACTTTGTCAAAAGACCACTATACATAGGTGTTAGCAGAGACAAAGCATTCACTATAACATTCGTGGATGAATTCCAAGAGTTGTAAAAACTCCCCAAACAATAATCCAAGATTATGGAGAAATTTCAATGGTCTCATATCCAGGGACGAACTAGAAAATTATTTTAGTGGGGTCAATGTATGAGCAATTTGCATATATGATATGGAAAAATATAAACCTCAAAATTTACAATGGTTAGGTTCAACCATTTGTGTTCAAAATTTACAATAGTTAGGTTCAACCATTTGTGTTTTGTAGAGAAAAATTCTTTTTCTTTCGACAGAGAGAAGTCTAAGAAGTTGTGGGCAGTCAAAGAACGTATCTGACATATATATAGATAAATCCAACACATATTGAGATAATGGGAAGTTATTTAACTTCCCACTCCTGGGAGGTTTTTAACTTCCCATAACTCTTTTTTATTTTATTTTACTTTGCCCATTAATAAATGGGCCGGGTCAGATCAGATCAGTCCACATTGGACGACTCTACTTGAATTTTTGACAACTGCTAAGCTTAATGTGGAGCCGTCCAACTTATAACCCCTTGGCATTCATATCTAAGTTAAAGGGGAGGCCAAAGGTCTCAAAATAATAATGAGAAAATCTTTAATTTCTCATTCATTTCAAATATAATAGTATATATTATATATCATATAAATAATAGATTTAGGACTTACTTTGATATAACTTTGGGCGTAACTAATAGTCATGTGTAATTAGTTGACACACTATCCAAACTATATGGTGAGGTATTACAATATTAAAATCATTAGATCTCCAAAATGCATGGATTTATTAAAACTTTTTGTATGTTTTATACCTTTTAATAAAAATTCTTTAAATTTGATTTGATGTGTGAATTGTTTTCTTATGATAACCTGAGAATCTTCACATGTTTTATCTAATAAATATTTAAAATTAGAGAAGATAGTTGGAATACATTATTTAAGTCATATATTATTAAAAATTTAACAATATAAATAAATTGAAAAATTTTCAAAATAATTAAAATTAATTTAGATATTTTGAGACAATGAGAATTAACTTGAGAAAAATAGTAGAAATTACAACAATTTTTTTTTTTAATTTTTTTGTATTAAGTAGTAATTATTTCATAGATAAATTAACAAAAATGAAGCATAGAAACATGACATGTGCCACCTCTTATAACATGAATATGGCAAGCTATAAGACATTAAAAAACATGAGGTATAATTTTATAACTATTATTATGTATAGATATATAGATATACATAGATATAGATGTTATATAGATTTCTTCTTTTGTTCTCTTTCTTTTCATTTAATCGTATTAATCAACTACTTTATCATGTTTAATATGTAACTTAAATGACATAATCTTTTTTTAAGATAAATTTGATTATTGATGACAATTATATTTTGCAAATCACACTTTTTTTTTTTTTGCTAAATTATGCAATCACATTTACAAGAGTATTCTCTTTTATGAGTTTATACGGTACTTAAAGAGGAACTCATGTGTTACTTAAAAAGGAGCTTATATAGCATCCAAATAGAAGCTTATGTGGTATTAAAAGATCTCTATTTGAGGTATAACTTTATATAAATAGTATAGATATAGTTATAGATATAGATAGACTATTATTGTTATTGTTATTATTGTCATTGTTGTTATTGTTATTGTAATTATTGTTATTATTATGATTATACAAATAGGTGTAAATATAGATACAGAATTTTTTCTTCTTTCACTTTATTTGATCTTTAATATTTAAAAATTAATAACCTTTTCATTTAGACATCGTAATTCGCGAGTATATAAATAGTTTGTACTCTCTCTTATGTAACATTTTTAGAGCTTTGAGATACTTTTACTTCATCTAGCATCTTACCTATGCATCACACAAGTGATATAAATTTTATGGGAGAAAGATATTTTAGTCCCTGAGTTTTAAACAAATTCTCAAATAGGTTCCTCAACTATGAAAAATATCATTTTTTAGTACCTCAAGTTAACAAATAATTATCAAAACTAATAGTCAACCATTTGACTTGTTAGAAAATATTTTCCTGAAAAATAATATCTTGATTTTCTGATCTTTGGTAGCACCGAAAAATAAGTCAACTGCAAAATATTTTTTGGTTAATAAAAAAAACTTCAGTTATAAATAAAGAAAAATATTTTTTGGTAGCCACAAAGACAAAAAATTCTCTGCATAGTAACTCCATCTCTTTTTCTTCCAACAAGCCTACCCTTTCCCCATCTCCACGCCACCCCACCCCTACCCCTTTTAAAAAAATAAAAAAATAAAATTAATTTTTCAATACTCTTTTAAAAAATATATCACTTAAAGATTAATTGAAATAATTTTTAATTTTTAATTTTTTTTATTTTTCAAAGGGGTAAGGTAGGGGGGGGGGGGCTAGGGTAGGATGGGGTTTAGGTTGGGGCAGCAGAGGGGGGAGGGGTGGGCGAAGGGGAGGCCTAGTGGAAGAAAAAGGAGGAAGTTACTATGCAAAAGAAGTTTTCGCCTTCTTGACATTGAAAAACATTTTCCTTCATTTATAACGGAGTAATTTCGTTGACCGAAAGATACTTTTCAATTAACTTATTTTGTGGTGCCACCAAACACTAGACCAAATATATATATCTATAAGTTGCTCAAGAGTATTTTGGAATTTTCCATCAAGTAATGGTTGATTGTTAGTTTTGATAATTGTTTATTAACTTGATGGACTAAAAAAAGTATTTTTTTATAATTGAGAGACTTATTTATAAATTGTTCAAAGTTCAAAGACTAAAATATCTTTCTCTCAATTTTATAGACACACACACCCAATAGAGGTGGTAGCCCAAGTTGCTAAGATACCCTTCAGCGTGGAGGACGAAGACAAGCCTGTTTGGAAAACTTCTTCTAATACTTGAGAAATTTGAAGTTATCATCACATACGTATGTATTCTCTGCTTGTTATAATCTTATTTTAAGATACTTATTCTATTGAAATGGAAAAAAATCTTACAAGATTTAAAACATCTTATCATGCATCTTTTATAAACTCAAAACAAACCATACTTTTTATCTTATAATAAATAAATAATTTATCTTTTTTTACTTTTTACAACTATAAATATGAATGATGCATATGATAAAATATCTCTAAATTTCAGTAGAATAAGTATCTTTGCAATAAGATCATTCCAAACACACTAATAGAGAGAGTAACAAGGCAGCAGGTTATCTAGCTCATATTGGAGCCTATTCAAGCGAGCGTCATCGGGTGTATGGCCTTGAGGAGCATCGTGGTGTGGTAAGTTAGCGTTGCCTAACCTTAGGATTTAGTTTTATTTTGGGCATGAAGCAAGCTTGTACGAATTGCTGATTTTTATTTCAATAATATTCAGGGGTTTTACTCTTCTCTTAAAAAAATTATATTATACATATATGTAAAGGAGAGAAAAAGAACAGAGAAAAAACCTACGTTATGAGAAACCTGCACTCAATCAAATTGAAAGCTTTAAATTTAACGGTGACTTTGAGATACAAAGTTGTGCAGATGTTGGCTAGAAAAGCACAGGGTTTAATATTTCTTTAAAAAAGTTTTGCGTACTTGATTCCCCAAGCACTTAATAGGTTATTTGTATCTTTATTTATTTATTTATTTTTCTTGAAAATTAATAACCTTTCACTAGCATATCATAATTTGCAAGCATATATACAAAACCATACTCTACATTTACTTATGTAACACGTTTCAGAGTATTGAAGTTTAACTTTACATATGTTAAATAAAGGCGCTAGACGTCATTTTCTTTAATAAACTTATGGCACCTCTTTTCCTTACATATAACTATAGATTATATAGATATAGATCTATTAAAATTCAACTGATATTTTACTAAAAAATTGATTGAATTAAAACGTATATTGTTTCACTGAAAAATTGGTTACTTCCTCAAGCCGTGAATAACAATCAGGAAGGAGAACAAATTTCTTCAGTGGTTAGAACATGACTGACGTCCTCATGCCTCTTAATCTACACATGAAGAATGTTAACTCGTACACTTGATGCTCTGAAAGAAAACTATTTAGGTGCACAAGCTTCTTGTGGTTCTCATTGCCATACACAGCACCTCGGCAAGTTAAGCAAATAAGGCCGCTTTTATTACCTTCTTACAAAAGATAACGTGCATTATTATTAAACGCATAAATACAACAAACCCTGACATTGCTATAGTCTCATCTAACATGAGGCTCAAAGCTGCAGATACGTACCATGTATCTCTGGAGCATCGGCGGCTTATAACATCTGCTGTGTGTAAAAGAATGAATAATGTACACAGGCAAATAGAAATCGCCCCTTCTGCTCATAAAGAAAACCGCCTCGTTTGTGCAATTTCTGCAGGTCATCTATATTCCAGTATGGCACCTGTATGATTGAATCCGCATGATATTTGCAATGCCTTTACGCTCTCATGATGGTCAACTCTTACAGGCTCCATGTAATCAACATCATTGCCTTGACCCTGTAGACAGGCTGCATTAGAGATATGATGCCCTCACAAAAGAACAGCAAAAAGAAATGATCATAACAGCAATATATGGCATCATTAACTTGGGTGGAAACCCGAACTGGGAAGGGAGAATGTACAGACACCAGCATGATCATGTATAGGTAAACCCACAGCATTAAGTAGAATAACCACAAATCTTCTGAAGATGTGTAGATAGCTCCATCTTAGATATATAAATGAAGCTTAAAATGCAGATAGGACAAAATTACTAATGATAAAACATTGAGGACATCTATTTAGGACACCAGTGTTCAATTAAGATACGAAGTCCTGAATGGAAATAACAAGTTTTGATATCCTGTGCACTGGAGCTCATCCAGATTTATATTCTAAAGAAGCATTTCACATACAAAAATTAGATAAAGTCTTCTTGCCAGCTATGAAACAGAAGGAGGCAAACAATAGCCTAGCAACAACTTATGCTTATATGTGTAAAAGAAATGTCATGTATAAAATGAAGCTAAGAAGGCAACATGTAAATGTGCGAGGAAAATATGGACATGAGGACACATGAATCAGAACAATACACAAGTTAAATACTGAAATTCAAGTGGTCATTTACCTAATCATTTCCATTATATTTCTTGCTTTAAATTTGTATCATATAATGAACAACCAAAAGCTAATGAATCTCCTATTCATCTCAAGTTAATGTACGATGGAAGAGAAGCAAAAGGAAAAGAGATTGTCATCAACTGTGATCCAAGAGACAATTAGAAAGTCCTCAGTCATCAACTGTGATCCATGAGACACTTGGAAAATCCTCAGGCTGATGAGGAATTAGAATAAGTAAATTTAATTGAATAAATCTGGTCACTCTTGAAGGTAATTATGCCCATATTTATAGGCAGTGGATATTCAATGAACTTAAAATAGTTAACTCCTCCAAATGAACTCCGAAAGTACATAATAAAACTTTTCTAACCCATCTATATCCTTCCAATATGATTTAAAGTTAATAGGTAAATACCTAAAACCCGAGGAACCAAAAAAGACTACTAAAGCAAATGCTAAAAATTGGTACAACCATGTAAAATTATCAGGAACTAGTTCTCATCACATTGGAGGAAAACTCTTCCTGCACTTCTGAATTTCCGATATCAAATAGGTTGGCTTGTACAATCTTCTCCATCCTTTCTTCTTCTTTTCATCCATGATTCTTGCCAAGCAGCCCATATATCTCAATTACTTCTTGGCTAAACTTTCTCAGCTATTGTTACTAAGGGAAATTATATAACTGTGTAAGTCAGTGAACTAATATAAACAGCAGGTTATTCTCTGCCCCCAATGGAGAGAGAGAGAGTTATTCTCTGCCCCCAATGGAGGGAGAAAGAGAGAGCAAACACTATCTCACTGTTCACCTTTGCTCTGCACCACCTAAGTATCAGACCAAAAACATGAAAGCACCATTGTGCTCAAAGGGGGAGTTGCACCTGGTGGACAACCTTCCCGCCACTGCCACCACAGCTGATCCAGCAACAAGACAGAGCCAGTGCACCTTTGTTTTCAGATCTATGCCACGTCAGAACTTTCAAAATGAAAACATACCAAAAGAAACATCCAGCAAAGGACTAAATTCTGCCGAGCCAGGACACAAAAATCTAGGAACTTTCAAATGAAATTGCGAAAGTATACATCTAGGTTCTACAAGAAGTAAGGCTCTGTTTGGCCTAACTGTGTGATTTCAGTTGTTGAGCTGTAGAACTTTTAACAGTAGAGCTTTGGGTAGAAGTGGTGTTGAATAAAAGCAGTTGATTGTTTGGCATGGTACTTTAGAAGTTAAGCTTTCAGTTGTTTTGAGAGTAATATTAGACTTTAAAAAATATAAATTAGTATTTTTGAGAAAAAATGAAGAAAAACAAATTTTGACATGACATAAAAATAGCTTTTCAAAAGCTTTTTCCCAAAAGCTCCAATTTGGAGCTTTTGGTTTTTCAACTTTTTTTAACTTCAACTTTTATTTAAAAGCTCTTTTAAAAATGGCCAAGCAGGTCAATTTCAGCTTTTAGACACACAAAAAGCACTTTTGAGACTCTAAAAGCTGGGCCAAACAGATTCTCAATCGAATTGTAAAATGTGCTAGATGCCAACTGTAATAGTTAGTTAAACCATGAGCTGTTATGACTGTTAGGGTCAATCCATGTCCTATTAAAAAACAAGAAAGATAAAGGGATCATTCCATGTCCTAGGGGCAGTTAGTAACCATCTACCAATAGTTCTACAAGACTTAGATTAAAGCTCATGCATAAATACATTCAGCTATATACAGAATCATTATGCAATAATACACAAACTGATTTCTCTCATTTTCTCTCTGAACTTCATTAGAAATAATAGCAAAAAATAAACTAAACAAGTACTTGATATCCTGTACATTCTCCTGCTCATCAGAGTAGAAAAATAAAAATATATAAAAAAATTAAAAAAGAGAATCTGATTTGACATAATAGCTTACTGCTGCCTCAATTGAATTGTATAATGCAGCTATTGAACATTCACGTGGCAATAAGCATGTAAATTTCTTTTGTTTAACAAGCCAGGTTAGGTCATCTTGGACTAGAATGGCAACTATATAGTACATTAGAATACATTCATAGAACAGAAATGAGCACATACCAGTTGCCCGCCAGAAGAATGTCCATCTTCCATAAATGTTCCATGTGAACCTCCCCAACCCCACATGTAAATATTGCCTCCTGTAAGCCAGCAATTGCCAAAGATCAATTCACTTATTAACTAACAATTAAAAATTATACACATAGAATCGGCCTTAAGCTGTAGAACAGTAGAAGGATTATAGAAATATATGAAAAAAAAGCTCAACTGATGCTGCTCTAAAATTATTTCCTGATCAAAGGCAATTGAGGAATGAGATGTAAAATGTATGTCTACTATCATTCTGTTATTCTCATTGATAATAGAAATATAGGCACCAAATTTGGAATCACATATTTACTATCAATATTTTCATTCCTATCTTCATTCTCAAAGCATACTAAGCATGAGATACTTTTTTTCTAAATTCATCCTGTTTGCAATTTCATTTCATTCCTCCTATTCAAGTGATTCTAGAAAATGTGAGAAAACTCATTTAATAACATCAATCGTTCTACACAGAACGTTTCACATAAGGCTTCTCCTTCAGTTCATTACTCACTGCAACAGAGAAGACGGTCATTCAACTGTGAATGAATTGAACATGACTTCATTCAGTATTGGACTCTCAAAGGAGGAAATAATGATCTCTAGTTAACAAATTTAATCATCTTTAAACTAAACATCACACCCTTATAGGAGCCTTTGACATAATGACCAAATTGATACCCAGCTTCTTGTTCAACATTTAGAATCAGTTTATTATACCAATTCACAATTCCTAGGAGTGCAGTGATTACCCATAAATATAAGACCATCCATACAGCAAATCTAGCACCACAGCCAAGATTTCTCATCACAGCTCATTGCATAACATGAGGAGGTAGAGAGTTCACTATGAATAATAATTCAAACTCACTAAAGGATTTACATACTTGTGATGCGAGAATTTCTTCAGATGATCTCAACTTTCCAACAGATTGCACATGTTTAGTTTTAAGGACATACACTCAAAGTAAGGTCTCTAATAAACCATTGTAATCATCTAAAGACCAAAACACACTCTGGAAGCTATAGTCGGGACAAGGTTTATCTTTTTCAGTTAACATCAACCATTGTAATCATCTAAAGACCAAAACACACTCTGGAAGCTATAGTCAGGACAAGGTTTATCTTTTTCGGTTAACATCCAATATTTTGTGGTAGGCTATGTTTACTGGACACCAAATGAAGCTGAAAATATTGTCCTGCAAGTTAAAAGATGCAAAGTGACAAGATATCAAGATGCCTACCAGAGATTGCTGCTGTATGCTTCCAACCACATGATACCTGTTAAGCAAATATAACAGAATAAGGAAAAATAGGACAATAAAACCACAAAAGGATAAGTGGAGCTGTAATTACCACTAGTCATTCAATTACACACTACTTCCTCTCCTGAAAGAAAAAGGGGTAGGCTTCCTTTGTTTCAAAAATGGTGGAGAGAGGGGTTGGAAAGGGGAGCTGTACTTTCCTCTAGAAGGGGGAGGGATGCTCCCTCCTCTTGTGCTGTTGGATAGTAGAGTAAGGGAAGTAAATTGATGATACTTCTCTTGTTTGCTCAAAGTGAAAACTGAGAGGGATTAGAACAGAAGATGTACATTTTACATATATAAGCTCAATAAAGCAGAATAAAGTGTAAACTGTCCTTTCAGGTCAATACCTTCTTCAACCCCTCCAACCTTGGAGGGATTAAGAGAACTGATGTAGAAGGTTGGTTACCCCTCCAACCTTGCAGGAACTGAAAAGGCTGATATAGAAAGTTTTTTGTTAAATGGCTGATATAGAAAGTTAGTCACTAGAAGGTTAGTCACCCCTCTACATCTCCTTCCACTTCCTTTAGATATTAATTCAAAACAAATGGAGGACAACATATATATCCACTTTTATTTCCACCCATCTCGACATATACTTCCAACCAAATATAGCCCAAATGTGCATTCTTTGGTCCTCTTATCTATTTTCAATTGTATAATAGATCAAGAGATTTGACACATAGCCCCAAACTGAACCCCACTTCATCAATATATTAAATTATTACCTCATCTAAAAGTTTAAACTTGTAAAGAAAATATTCGTGTATTTATTTATCGTATTAACATGCCTCCTTACGTGCAGACATGATTTATTTTAAGCAGTCCACGTGAACATTTGTAATATTTTTAAATAGGTAATGGTGAGCTTTGAATCTGAGATGTTTTGGTTTATAGGATATGATACCATATTGAAGTTACCACTTCATTTAAATGAAGTAATCCAGGATCTTATAATGTGGTTCCCAATCTTGAGATTTTCCATGTGAGATATATATATTTCACACCATTTATCCATGTATGCAATATACATTCAACACCCCGTATGTGTGACCTACGACAAGTACCGAGAACCAAGAACAGATCGAACTCAAATGAGCTAAACAACTAGGGATCTCACAACAAAAACCAAGAAGAAAGAATGAGCTCTGTGAAGAATTTTGGGATTCCATCCTAAAAACCAATTGGTCAATTGGAGGAGTAGCCCAGGATCTTATTAAGTGGTCTTAGACTTTGTAATTTTTCCATGTGGGAAGAAATACTCTAACACTCCCCCTCACGTGTAACCTAATTTGATAATTGAAGAGGTCACACGTGGACAAATTAGAACGTCACACGTGAATGAAGAAGGGTCACACGTGGACAAATATAATTGGCCTATAACCTGGGCCCTGATACCATGTGAAAAATTCTGGAGTTCCATCCTAAAAGCCAATTGGCTTTTAGATGAGGTGGTAACCTTAACATAGTATCAAAGCCTAGAAGCCAAACAACACAGGTTCAAAACTTACCGCCACCCAATTAAAAAACATTAAAAACTGTCCACGTGCAAGCTCTAAACAAATTACGCTGCACGTGAGGGGGCGTGTTAACACAATAAATAAATAAACCAATATCCTCTCTATAAGCTTAAGCTTTTAGATGAGGTGATAACTCTAACAAGCTCCAATGAGGTAAACAACTAGGGATCTTGCAACAAGAGCAAAAGTGAGCTCAAATGGGCCAAATAGCCAAAAATGGGTCACATGTCAACGACACAATAAGCTAGGCCAAAACCTAGCTCTAATACGATGTTAAGATAACAAAGGTTCCATTCTAAAACCAATTGGCTAATATGAGTAATAGCTCAGGACTTTATATAGTAGTCTTAAATCTTGAGATTTTTCCACATACTAGATATAAGTTGCCAAACTATTTCCATGTGGGAAACATATACACAAGATAATACTAAGGCACAAAAGAATTTGTCAATGCTAAAGTGGACATTCTTATCTGATTTAATCACTTATAGTCTCTATAAGGAAAACGTGTTCATAACAAAAGATAGCCAAACTATGGATCAACTACTAATCAGTACAAACCTTATCTACAGAATGCCTCAAAAATGGACCTTGAACTCTTTCAGGTGATTGTGCAACTTCTGTGCAGCTGTTACAAATAATGGCATCACTTAATGAAACATCAAAGAATTTAAAGAAAAATATCATCAAAACAAAGGTTGCGTTTGATTTGCCTATTTTCTGTTTTCATTTTCTAGTTTTCATTTTCTGAAAATAGTTTTCATTTTCTATTTTCTAAAATTTAGACAATGTATTTGGTTAACAAAAATGAAATTTGTTTTCTAAAATTTTGATGTTTATTTACAAAGTTTCCACCTTGTTTTCTAAATTTTCTAGAGTTAATTGCCACCTTATTTTCTAAATGTTTTAGAGTTATCTACAAAATTGCCACCTTGTTTTCACATAAAACACTTTTTTGATGTTTTCTGATTTCCTAGAAAACTATTTCCAGTTTCCTGAAAATGAAAACGGAAATAGGTTAACCAAATGAATTTTCTATCCCAATTTCCATTTTCTATGAAAATGAAAACAGAAAATAGACAAACCAAACGCACTCTAAGTATTTCACTATCAAGTATGTTACGAGAAATATACCCGATTCCCAGACAGCCATTCTCGTTGGAGCCCCATGTGTACAGTTCCCCACTACCTAGGTGAAAATGTTAGTTGAACAAACAGATTAAACTTCAGCTGGAAAATATTACTTGAACACCCAAATTAAACTTTAACTAACAAAGTTACCATATATCCTTCAACAATCATGGGTTAAGAGTTGATAGAAGACAAAACCACAAAACGGGAGGCTAATAACAAAGAGAAATTCTTTTTCAATGAAAATGCCAAGAGACTTTTAAATATGCCTTCATTTAAGAAATGGGAATTCAGAAATTCAATTTTCTCAAGAAGTTGTAAGGCTTAAATAAAGGGCCCTCTGCTTTTGGAATTTGGATTGACATACAGATCAATCCCCAAAACTTTTACATACTATGGATATACAGCCATCACATCTCTAATCATTTGAGTTATTCCAAAACATGAATGAGACAGGCAACCTGAAATATGATAAAAATCTTCATGGTATATGGGTCAGTTTGACAAGGGTTTCCCTAGAACAAGTAAGAATACCATAACACTCAAAAACATAATCTAGGGAGGGGAGGGGCGAGGGAGGGAGTTTTGTCAGTAGATAATAATAGCCTGGGTTGCATGCTGAGGCCACACGTAAATTGCAACAGGGAAGGGTCACTGGACACCTCTGCATGTCCCCTGTACAAGGATGATTGTAGGAAGGAACAGTTGACCCCTACTCAAAATTTGCTAATGAACTAAAACTCTTCAAGTAGAGTCATATGAATCACATCTAACGTGGTAACAAAGTCATTTCACGTAATGACATGATCGTCATCTCTATATATTGCTCGACTTCATTGAATAACATAAGCAGGGATTAGGAATTACATGTAGAAAAGGTGCTGACCCTTTTAAAGTTAATTATGCACAACGATCTTAAATTGAGAACCTCCATTACATGTCTAAATTGGAAGTTTACCGTTACATTAACGTTATTTCAATTGATTGTCAAGCTGACATGTATTTTTATGCTCCTTTTACTATATAATATCTGCAAAGTAGCTTTACTTTATGCATAGCTAGCTTCTATATGAAAACTAATTGTACTCAATGTATCACATCCTACTGATAAACAGACAAACTAAGACAAAAATACTCCCTCTATCCCCATTTGTATTGCCACACTTTTTCTATTGTACAATGTTCCAAAATCATGTCACCCTTTCCAAAAGTAATAACATTCTTCCCTTCATTTTCTGATTATACCCTCATGCCAAACTAATCAACAACTACAAAGTTCACATTTTCAATGTGGAGAGGAAAATTTTATCATTTTATGCACCAAAAGGTTGATTTTTCCTCAAACTCCTTGCCTACCACATGGTGAAAATGTTAAGAGGGCCAAAGGGATTATAATGGTTTGGATAATACAGAAAGGGGTCTTATTTCCATGTTGTAACTTTCTAGTGCATTTATAACCAATATATTTGTAATCTCACCCCTAGGCAGTTAGTTTTATTCAACATCCAACACCAAATGAACAGCATTGACCACTTAGGTGTGGATGAGGAGTTTCATCTATTTGGTTTATGTATTCAACATGCACACTCATGTGCACCAGTTAGTTTTTGTGGAAAATTTATAAAACATAAAATATGGAGAAAAAATATGAAAGTATTGAAAAATGGCTCTAGAAGCAAAATACTAATAAAGACTACATTGTGAATTGTTGATATGTCATGGATACAGTAGAAGAGCCTATTTATAGGCACGATAACTTGGTAAGCAAGACTAGAAGCTAAACTAATAAGGTAACTAGAATTCTAAGTTTACTAAAATAATAAAGAAATCAATTTGACTAAGATTAGACCATTGCCTAATTTAATACCATAAGATAAGGAAGTACATTAATAACTAAAATATTCTTCAACACCCCCTCTCAAACTCAAGGTGGTATTTGAGATATGACCTTGAGTTTGAAAGGTCTTCAAAAGAAAACTTGATCTTGATGGAAGGGACGGTCACCATGGCTCGTCTAACTCGAAATTCACCACGTTACCATGATTTGTCTGACCATGCTTACAGCTTTGCGGAATAGAATTTGGATTAATTTAGGGGTTGTGTGCACCACTTTGGTGTGGTGAATGCCCACAACCATTAGACGGAACTTAGATTGAGATAGTAACTGGAAACTGAATTGGACTTAGATTTGGACTGGACTTGGATAATAATTAGAAACTGGACTTGGATTTGGATTTGACCTGGATTTGGATCCGGATGTGGATTTGGATAGTCGTGTAACCTGTAGGCTAACACGACCGCTTGGATTGACATGAGACCCGTAGGCTGACATGATTGCTTGGGGTTTTTTTTTTTTTAAAGGAAACAGGCCACCAGGAGGGTGGCTTTGATACCATGTGGAAAATTTATAAAACATAAAATATGGAGAAAAATATGAAAGTATTGAAAAATGGTGGGGCTACCACCATTAGTGGCTCTAGATGCAAAATACTAATAAAGACTACATTGTGAATTGTTGATGTGTCATGGATTCAATAGAAGAGCCTATTTATAGGCATAATAACTTGGTGAGCAAGACTAGAAGCTAAACTAACAAGGTAACTAGAATTCTAAGTTTACTAAAATAATAAAGAAACCAATTTGACTAAGATTAGACCATTGCCTAATTTAATACCATAAGATAAGGAAATAAATTAATAACTAAAATATTCTTCAACAGTTTTATTCAACATCTAATACCAAATGTACGGCATTGGCCACTTAGGTGTGGATGAGGAGTTTCATCTATTTAGTTTATGTATTCAACATGCACACTCATGTGCACCAAAGGTTCTTTTTATGGTGTCTAGCATGTTGAAGAATGTTGGAAGCAAATGATAGCAAGATTCAAGCACAAGACATTTCTATAATTGACTCTAGGACCATATTGAAGTGACAACCTCATCAAGAAACTTTAACCATAACAGAGGGGCTTCATTTATTTATTTAATATCTTTGACAAAGAGTTTAGATGACTAAAAGTATTATGCCACTCTGGCTATGCCTCCAGCAACAGCAAGTAAAGTGCAATAATTACATAAAAAATTGTTTAAAAGCAGTTAATTTGTAAATACTTGTTAACTCCATATCTCTTGTCACAAGTGTTGCAAATGCTGCACATTTCCAGCGTTGATGGTCATTTTCTTTCTTATTGCCAAATCACATAGTGAAGAACCAAAGGCTGAACAAATAATCATCAAGCTCACAGAACCATTAAAAAATCCTCACACCTTATCCAATCTCTGATAAATTTCTTTTCTTGCTTAAGAGATAAGTCAGTAGCTCATACACTGTGACTAACTTCCACCTGTCCTGTGTGCAACATTAAGAATTAATTTTCCTACACATTACCCAACACCAAGGTGATAATTCTAGTGTTACTGAAATCATGGGAGTTGGTAGTGCTTTGTGCAACTAGTGCTACACAATAGGTAGTGGGAGCCACCTCAAAAACCTGTATGAGTAACCTGTATTATCCCGACATCTCATGGGATCCTCGGTGATGGTCCTGGTGGACATGTCAAGTGTAATTGTAAGATTCCTACCTCTCATCCCGTGAGAGAGCAGAAAAGTATTGCATCTAATATTGAACAGTTACAGATCCCATATGCAGCTTGAGAAAATGCTCTACATAGTATAATAGCAAAGAGAGATGCAGGAAGAGCCCAAAGGCATGTAGCACTACAGACAGGTACATGGTATCAATTCTAAATGGAAAACTAGTGTGGATCTTTATCTTTGGTAAACTAAAAGGCATCATCATCCTCATAAGAAAACCTTCCACAAGCACAAATGAAAAAAGGAACGAATCTGGAAAAGAGAGTATTTTACTATGTTTTGGTTAAATTATCATATGTGCAGGTATTGATTTACTTTATCACTAATTTGAAATGAGTTAATAAAAGAAATTTAGTTCACAACGTAGAATATAAGATGGCATTTTAGACGACCACAAAATCCTGAAAATTCATGCATTAGTTAAGTCCAGAGGAGCCACTTCCATTCTTACGGGATAGTTCTTGTTCATCCACATTATTCTCATTCAACAAAATAAAAATGAATAAGATAATCAAACCAGATCAACGAATTACTTGTAATAACACAAGTGTGATAACCACCACATTCAACTTCTTCAGAAAAAGGCAGTTCACTGATCAGAGATGGTGTTGTAGAATTTTTTGCTTCACCAAACCCCTGCATTTTTGGACAAAACAAGCATTTGTCAGATAGATGTCTACTGTAGCAGAAGATATGCCTAAGGAGAAACGCAAACCTAAACTTAAAGACCTAAACTGCTAGTTTATGAAGAACTCAGGCCCTTAAATATACAACTCTAGAGCTTACCAATTTGTCCATTGCTCTTTCACCAAATATGTATACACAGCCATTTTCTGTCAAATTTGGATGAAGCAAAAGCTGTAAAACAAGGTCTAACAATAAATGTAATACATTTTAAGTTAATCAACAGATGAAGAACCACAATTTACCATCAATGCATGCAGAATGCTTCATTCCAGCAGCAACATCTTTGACCTAATTTTGAATAATTAGCATCCAAGAGGGATTAACATTAAATTTATATAGTTGAGCAACAAAAGATTATCAACTTATCTCAGTACCTTTACTCCTTGAAGTTCTTTGATAAGCCGTGGTCTATATTCACTGCATTTGGAAGCAATATACACATTGTTAAGAGTTAGTGATAATTATCAGAAGGAAAGACTTGCAGTTTTCTTTTGGTGGTACTCTTTGGAAAAGGAATACTCTGAAATTAACGAGTAACTGAGAGGATATCAATTAGTGTTTTTACATTCATTTAACAACTACTTCTCTTACATGGTAACTCAAGTTGGTCATACTCTGTAAACAAAAAGCCGTACTTCATCTATCCATAGACATGAAATTGTTTCCATTTACCCGCAAAAAGAATCACAGAATCAAGGGAAGATTTGTCAATAAGGATAATATCCTCTTAGTGATATACTAATACAAGCAAGGTACTGGGAAAAAAAAAAAAGAAACATAAAATTAAGCAGGTGTCTGAAGATATTAAAATCCAAAAACGAAGTATCTGCAACTCACAAAAAGAACAAGCTTTAATGACTAAGTAATAGATCAGAAGTTTAGGGAGGGTAGAGCACACTGTGTAACAAGCATCGGGCATCCTCTGCCTTTCTTTTGGCAAAAATTGCCATTAATGGTCAATTCTTGTGACGTGAAATGTGAATATATGATGGTCCATGGGTCGACAATAAAGTGGGACGACATCACCATGTCATTTATTTCACCTTTTCGAACCATCAGTAACTCACTAGAGGCCTAGGAAACAAAGAGCCAGCAACAAGAAAAATCACTGCAATATATTCTTACAAGAGATGGTTTCGACTGACAAGAGTTAACAAAACATTTTTAGCAAGCTGCTTTTGCATCCCCAAAATTTTCCTTTTATTGCCTCACTGAGATTATACGCCTCATGGTCTTTGTTTGTATCCCGAACCACTACCGCAGACACCTGATAACCCTTCTCCCCCGCCCCAACTGCGCAACTCACAAGCACATGGAAAGGAAACTAGAGGGACAGTTATGCGAAAAAAATGGCACACTGCAAACTTTCGCATAATGAGTAATTATGCACATGTGATATTCAACATTAGACATTTTACTTAGAGGAGAAACTCATGTAAGAGACCATGCCAACATGATTTTCCTTAATACATCAGGAATTAAAAAAAAAAAAAAAAGAATCTGTCAGCATTTATAGGCCATCAAGATGGACCTGTTATTCTTCAAAAAACCTAAAACACCAGGTGGATGTCCATGACCTAGTCTTCCAGATGCTCCGCCTCCCCAACTTAAGGCCTCACCTTTATCTGACAAAAACAATATGGAAAAGTGTATATTAGTGCTCTAACATGACAATGGTGCAAAAACATTCTAGGCAGCATAAAGTAACTGCTAGTATTAAAAGCTAGTTATCTTTGGAATTTACAGTTCACCAAATGTAGAATAGGACTAACTAGATAAAAGACCATGATTGGTGAAGGGTGTCGGGAGGCAAGAATCAAGATGAGGATTCATTGATAATTTACCTAGAATGAAGGAGCAGAATTAGTGCACAGATTGATTCTGTTTAGAATTTTTCCATGTAAATTGACGTTTTATAGATAGTGCTTCTACACGAACATCAAACAAAACAAGACTTTCCCGCAGTAAATTGCTTCAACTTGGTACCAAAGCAGGTTCTATCTTGCCACCTAAAACCTAGCCGCGAATTTCTCAGGAAAACAGAAATTTTGTTCTCACCATTATCCCAATGGCTGAGATTGTAAGACATCTTCTAGATGTATTTTATCTTTCAACCAAACCCCAGATAAATCCAATATCCCTGTCGTATTTGAAAAGCTGAACTCCAGCAATTATGTGAATTGGGCAAAGTCAGGTAACGATCAAAGAAAGGGGCAAATTGGGGGTATCTTGATGGAACAAAGAAGAATCACAAAAAAGATGAGAAGGCCTTGATCAAATGGGGTAGAGAAGAACTCTCAAGTGATGGAACAGCTATTTCAGACAATGCAACCAAATATAGGGAAGAATCTGTTCATTGAGGATGCTAGTGAGCTATGGAAGGCAATGAAGGAAGCTTCCTCTACAAGAGGCAATTGATGGCTCTATATGAGCTCGAGAATCAAATTTGGGAATTCCATCAAGAAGAAGCAGATGTCCACACCTATCATAACACCCAAAAAGGACATCACCAGGAACTTGCTTATTACCAGAATTGGAGCTTAGTAGTGTTCAAGAAAAAAGAAGTTTAGACATGGAAGTCTATACTGATTCAGATTAGGGTGGACCTGTTGATGACAGGATATCTACAACTGGATACTGTGCCTTTCTAGCTGGAAATTTAGTGACTTGGAGAGAAAGCAGCAAAATATTGTCGCCCAATCAAGTATAGAACGGAATATTTGAGCTTTAGCAAAGAGATTAGATGAATTATTGTGGATTAAGTTGATTCTTAAAGATTTGAAGATAAAACCAACAGGAACAACAAAACTCCACTGTAATAATAAATTTGCAATATCATGAGCTCATAATCTGGTGAAACATGACACGACAAAGCACATTGAGATTGATAATTCTATCAAAGAGAAGGTGGAAACCGGTGAAGTTTTTGATATATTCCAACAACACAACAGCTAGCTGATGTATTCACAAAAGTACTTCACATGAGGACACACAATGCATTGATAGACAAGCTGGAAATGATTGACATCTATTCTCTAGCTTGAGGAGGAGTGTTAGGGGCAAGAATCAAATTAGTATTGATGGATTAATTTCAATATAGAGAGTCCATATTTAGGATTTACCTAACATTAATTGAGTAATTTACCTAGAAGTAAGGAGCACAATTAGTGCATAGATTAATATTGTTTTAGAAGTTTTCCATGTATAGTAACTGTCCAATTTGTATAAGAGGGTGTTTGGATTGGCTCTTAAGCTACTTAAACTAGCTTGACTAGCATAAAGTCCAATTTAAGTTAGTAGATGTAGTTATTTTAAGAGAAAACTGTTTATCTCAATTTACTTTTAACTAGAGAGGGTGAAAAAAAGAAAAAGGAAAAAGCTCCCCACCTCCCAACTTGCGTTTTTCATGACTTTAAGCACTTGAGAAAAAGCATGTATGACCAAAATATTTAGAAGACGTTTGGATTGGCTTATCAGAAAACTACTTAAAGTACCTTTGGCTTTAAGTTACTTTTTTTTTTTTTATTTTAAGTAGTTACCTGTTTGAATAAAAGTTGTATATATAAAAATAAGTATTTACCTATTTGGTTAAAGTATGTTAAAAAGTAACTTATATTGATAAAACAACTATTGAGGACATGAGAATAGAATATCAGTTAAAACGCAACATAAATGTAATTATTTATTTATTTATTTCTTAAAAATATATTATCAAAATGTTACAATTTAATATTTAATTTATATCACATATAACATAAGTCTATAATAATTATTAAATAAATTATAGTAATAAAGATAAAAGGTAAGGATAAGATTGCAAATGACTTGGTCAAACCCTTTTTTTTAAAAAAAAAAGTGCTTAAAGCCAAAAAAGCAGAAATTGGGGACGGGCAGTTTTTTTACTTTTTTCTCAAAGCCACTTAGAAAAGGCACCTTTTTATTAGAACAAATGCTTTTAGTAGCTTAAACATGATACTAAGCAAGTTTGACCAACTTAAAAGCCAAACCAAACACTCCCTTACTATTATATCCTTATCTTTTATCTTTATTCTTAAACTAACTATCTTTACCATTTTATTTTATACTTGCCTTTTATCTTCATTAACATATGCATTTAATACTCTACATGTGTCACAACTTAAATTGTAATATTTTAGTAATATATTTTCAAAAATAAATAAATAATTATGTCTATATTTGTTTTAACTAACATTCTATTTTTATGCCCTTCATAGTCAATTTAATAATTTAAATTATTTTTCAATACTGCTTTGACCAAACATTAAATGATTATTTTTATAACTAGAACTTTTATTCAGACAGGTAATTAGTTAAAGCCAGAGAAAAAGAAAAGGTAAGTTAAAGACAAAGTTAAAGTTATTTTATATAGCTTTTTCATAAGCCAATTCAGACACCCTATACATAAGAGTTCTACCCTACATTACAACAAGTTTTCTCCACTGTCAATTGTTTCAACTAAGGGCTTAAAAGGGCATTAAGTAGCTGTTCTTTATCTCTTTTTTCTTGCAAGGGGAGCTAGATGTCTAAAAAGAAGGAAGATCTCATCTGTAAAATCCACATCAAAGTATCCTTTCCTTCTTTTTTTCTTTTTTACAGATTGACTCCATCTGCGTATAATGTGCAAGACACCATTAAAGAATAAGCTCCAAGTAGAGATATGAGAGCAACATTCATGTGCGCCACTTTTGTCTGGTTAACTTATTTCCTACATGTATGTTCACATAAAATCTTGCGGCTTATGATGTCTGGGAGAGACAAGAATTTAAGCACAAAATGGGAGCCAGAGAAACTTAGGGGATATGGAAGCATGAAGAAGGAGCCAGAGTTTTAGCCTCCCAAGCCTCAACTGTTCCATTATCAGTAGTTTATGCAGGATTAGCTCTACAGGGAAGTGACCACGAAGTGTAGGAAAATTAAATTGTATGCACCTTCCTTCTCTTCCCATTTTATGAGACGAGGCGTAAACGAAATCATCATAGAGCAATCTCCACTTAAGTCACAAGCATAACAGAAAGTAATATATGACAATATCAAACTATTATGTGTCAGAATGTGTTAATATATACATATGAAACGAGATAGTTTTAGTATTTGGGTCTCAAACCTGTGACAGCAATTGAGTGCTCAAAACCTAAAGAGGTGGTTTTGATGATGACTCCATGCAAGGATTCAACTTTGCTTGGTACACAAACTACGGCCGCTGCCTCTGCAAATAATTCCAATATCCAAGTTATGCAGATTGGTCTAAATTTTTTACCCTTGTACAGAATTTCAGATACCCCGCTATCAAGTTTCCTGATTAGGTATCAAGATTTGTTTAAAAGGTTATAAGTGTTTCCTTTATACCTAAAAATAAGTATACCATCTGAAGATTTCAAACTTTCTTTTGATATTAATATAAGATAATAGAACAAAAAATAAGAAAATGACTTAAAAATATGGAAATGAAACAAAATTATCTTCAAAAACATTCAGCTACTCCAACATACTCACAACAAAGAAAAGAAGACAAAATCAGAATCACAAGAACCAAGCATGAAAAAGCAGTGATCATTAACCATGCAAGTGTGATGCACTTTGAAAACAAATAATGAGAAAAGAAGGATTTTTTGAACTGGTGCTTGCAGATCAATAGGACAAGCCTGACATATATTGCTCGGTAGCCAACAATGGTCCAGAACTAAAAACATAGAAAAAGAAATTAGGAAGAAATTTTGCCACAGGGGTTCCTGCCTGAAAAGGAAAAAGACCCTCATCAAAGTAATTAGGAGAAAAAGGGAAGCAATGAATGAATGGTTATGGATCACCAGCACTATCAACTTTAATTCTAACATGGAGCATAGATTGGATTGTTACTTTTCCCAAGGCCCAGTTGACCATCTGAGTTCTTCCCCCACATATGTAGTCCGCCATCCACTGCAAAGTAGTGCAAAATCAGTCAAAAGTAGAGACCAAGAGATGTGTAAAAGAAGTGAAAAGAGTGAAGACTCTAAAGTCCTAAATCAGCACAAAAGACAAGTACGAACAAGAAGGGGGGAGGGGGGAAGAATATTCCACCATTTTCAATAGCAAAATGTAGTAGGAACATACAGTATATTAGGAAAATGAACAAAAAAGGAAATAAAAACAATATGCTGTTTCAGCACGAACTTTACATAACCATTTTGCTTCACGAGATCTCATTTTCAAAGATCTAATGACAAAGTAAAATGCACAATCAGAGACAGGTCAATCGATCTGCCTCAATTCATTCTGGAAATTAGGTTGTGAGAAAAATGCAATTTGGATAAAGTATTTCTACCTCCAAACAAATTCAAGAAAAGATCTAAATGTTTGCTTTTCTCTACCTCCCCCCCTCTTCCGTTTCGAGGGAGTGTCTGAGGAGGATAGGAGGAAGGAATAATAAACAAGAAAGGCTTGTTCAGTTTTCTTAATGCAAATTTAGCTACCTTTTCTCTTGGAAGTTCCCAGTGCAGGCAAAGTTCAGTTTGGGTTATAACACTAGCTTTGTGCTTCCTCTCCTCTCCTGCTCCCAGAACAGGAGAATAATTATAACATTAGATGTTCCTTATACCCAAACTACAATCTAGTGCTCCTTGTTTTTGTCCTCTACGCCCTCTTTGTTCTGAAGACCTGTATTGGTCACCTTGAACTTGTTTTGCAATTGCCAAAACTTTACTGCAAATACACCAAAATAAATATTGGGAGCTTCCATCACTTAAATTCAGCTCATTCAATGCCTAATTTTGGCATATCATAGTCATTCCCAGCTCAAGTATTGAATTTTCTTGCCAGGGCATGCTTACAATCCAAGAACTAGCTAATACACGTAATGAGATCCTAGGCAGACATTGATTACCAGCCCCCTCTTTTTTTCTGAAAAGTATTCCCAGCCCCCTCTAAACAATGCAGTCACAACACTTGGTCTTCCCCCTTGGGCTGCTCTCATGTGACCTCAGTTATGATTTCCCTATTGTTGCTATTCAGATACCAAAGCTGCAGATTGGAGTAAACACTTCAAGCTATGCCAAAGCCACTTTTAAAATGACTATTTTCTTTCTCAGACCAAGAATGTTCTGCTATAAACTTAAAGCAGAGCATGCTTCACTAAAGAACTTTAATAGGCAAGAAAACAACCAATTGAGGTGCCATTGCTCGTCAGCCTTTCCAGGAGCATCTTTGTTGCCTACGGAATATAGTTTTTTTTCCATCTTCATCATTGGAGTAAACATGACTTCCATAAAATGGGCCAATGTCATGTAAGAAACTAATCACTTTCAAAATTTTCCCTTAATTGAGTCCAAAATTAAAGACATTAAATGGTAGGATTTGCAATTTGTATCAAGTTACATGGGAGACGAAGAACAAATTTCTAGCTAATTAAGATGGAAATGTATCCAAAAGATGCACTTTCATATACTAACTGTTGGTTTATTACATTGTTTTACGATAGCAGAAAGAGCACGCACAAGAACTGTGAGGCTTAGAGGCAGAGGGAGGGAGTGAACAAGGAGGAAGAAGACGAAGAAGAAGAAGAAGAAGGGAGAGGACATGTTACAACTCACTAAACTCATGCATTTGAAGGAGTTTATTTCATGAGTGACAGAGAGAACACCACCAGTATTAGAGGCAACAAAACCAGTATTATCCGGGACTGAAATATATGAAGTGTCTAGCAGCTCCTAGACAATAAACCTGTTATAGCAGAAGAGTGATGATAACCAGCTGAAATTTTTAAGACTTCTTTAGGGAGTCCAGACACTTGAAGTGGTTCCTGCAATACATTGGTCTGATCAAGTAGAAGAAATGGATTTTTAACCCAAAAAAATAAATAAATAAATAAATAAAAGGCTTAGGAAGTAAATGATAACATCACATGATAATTTAAGTAAACAAGGAAGAATAAAAACCAAAGCTTGGAATTTGAGACATTGATTCGAAATGCTGACCAGCATAAATTATATCAAAAGTAGAACAAACTTTTAGCCCAGCAGAAGGAATTCCGAGAATAATTATCTCAGTAAGTTTCAGGTACATATGTCATTGAGCTCATATCAATAATAAGTCTTCAACTCTTAGTCCATTTAGGAGCAAGTACATAGATTTCAAGCTCCACAAACATCTCACAGGGGAAAAATATTCATAAAAGTTCCACGCTATGATACTATACACCATGTAACCTAAATGCAAAACACGGAACTGACACACAATACAGTAATAAGTTCAAGATAGCATACTGTAGTATAACTTTTGTTGCCAGGAATTCCAAGCTGTCCAAAATCGTTTAGACCAGTTGCATATACAGTGCCATTTTCTGTCAAAACAGGATGATTAACATATGAGCCTCTGTGCAAATGAAGCAGAAATTATTTTTAAAGATCACCGATTTGAAAAGTATTTAGGGCTCATTTGGACTGGCTTTTTTTCAAAAGTGCTTCTTTTCTAAAATTTTTGGAAAAAAGGGCCTATTTGGATTGAATCTTTTTCTTGAAAAAGTTATATTATTTTTGCAATAACTATTTGATTTGGCTTTTAAAAAAACTAAAACTTTAAAAAAAGCTCAAATTCAATTTTTTTTAAAAGTCAAAATTTCTAGCTTCTTAAAAAAAAAAAAACAGTTTCTCAAAAGCTGGTAAAGAAATTGCTTTTAAAAAAAGTAATCAAAATGGGCCCAAAGTGCTTTTTCGCCAAGCTAAAAATTCTAGCTTCTGGAAAGAGCTGCAATTAAGATTTTTTTTTTCAGAGTTCCAACTTTTATTGAAATCTAAATCAAATACTAATTGCAAAAAAGATATGATTTTTAAAAAAGAAAAAAGAAAAAAAGGTGACTTTCCATGAGAAAAACCAATCCAAAAAGGCCCTTAGCCACAATCAAATCTGAAAACCATCTAACTAACAGCATTCACAAGCTAAAAGTGAAATGAATCAAAATGTCTTGAAAGGTGTGCTTTTATGTAAATGAATCTATTAATACATAAATGCATTTACAAGACTAATCATTTGGGATGGGCTCGCTGGATGATGAATAAAAGACACGAATGAAGGAAAGCATTGAAGACGAGGCATTTGTATAGAAACAAATTACCTGTTAAGAAAAGCGTGTGAGCTCCGCCACAAGCAATCTGCTTGAGAGTTTGATTATCGAAAGCGGAAGCGCACAAAGGCTTGGGCGTCCACTGAGAATCCAAGCTCCCCAATCCAAGCCTCCCGTAATCGCCGTTCCCCCACACCGCCGCGAATCTCTTCCCGCCGCTTTGGGCCTCCGCCGCCGCTCCGATCGAAATCCATCTTCTTGGCTTCAAATTCCCTCCTCCTAAACCTCGTAGCTTACTCGCCACCCCACTCCTCAACATCATCGTCCTCGTTATCCAAACCAAACTACTACTATGAATCTAAAGCCCTTCATGCGACCAAACTGAATACATATACACACATATGTAGAGAGAGAGAGAGAGAGAAAGAGAAGGGGATGTATAGAATGAATTGATGGCTTGAGATGGTCCAACGTCTGCAGTTGGGTGAAATGTTGAGTTCGCGGGAATAAATGAAGTATCCACAATTCGCTGGGGGTTTCTACATATTTATACTTTTTCTTTATTCAGATTACGGGCGTTTGGTTTACGGAATCACGTTAAAATTTTGAAATTTTAGGATTTATTTAAATTGATTTTTTTTAAAGTATTTTTTTAATAATTTTTAAAAAATAATTTTTTTAAAAGGTAAAAACTATAGTTTTTAAAAAAGTTATATTTAAATTTTTTAAAAAATTTTAGTTTTTTTAGAATTAAATTAAATAATTATTATAAATTTAATATAATTTTTTTAAATATATATATATATATTTTAAAAAACTAATCTAAACAGACCGTTAAGAAAGTATGATCAAGATTGTTGGATTCCTATATTTTTTTGCCAAATCAAATAAATAAAGATATTCCCGGAACAATTATTATAATTATTGTCCTCAATTTATCACAAAAGTCCAAGGTATGACAAATGACAGTTAGAAGGTTTTTTTTTTTTTGGTCAATATATAGAATATTATTATTATTATTATTGCATGTTCTTGTATTGTCTTTCTATAGCAAATTGTAGTTATTATGCACTGTATATTGTTCATCAATATCTTATGCTATAATACTAATAATTATTATTATATATCTCATGAAATTAATGTGTAAATGCGTCGATATTTTTTGAATGCCGACCATGTTAGGTTAATTAATGTTGGCTCTTATTTTTTTTCAATACTTCTAACTTCATTAACTTATGTTAAATATTAGTACTTGATTCAGATGTAATTAGGATAACTGTTAAAGGAAAAAATAGAAGAATTATCTTTATCAGCAAAATGGGTACCCAACCCCGCATATGACATTTGTTATTAACCAATTAAAAAAATTTTCTTTATATGCACTGTAACATTAGTAAAAAAAAATGAGTTAAAGGTCCTAGTTAAATAAATAATCAAAATATCATATTTTTTAAAATAAAAAGTTAAATGTCACGAATTAAAATTTTGAATTTTAGGTGCCAATTAAGTTGGTCCAAAATCTGCATGGCAGATTTTTAGTAAGTGTGAGTTCAACTTTAATTTCTCATAATTCGACACGTGCCAGTTCAACTTTAATTTCTCGTAACTTGAACTTATTCTTTTTTCTAAATTTTAACAAGTTTTAATTTTGAAAATTCAAACTTCATATTTGTAACATTTAATTAATTAATTTAAAAACTATGATTTTTTTTTTAAACGAGACATCTATCTCATTTTAATATGTGTGTGTCCACAAGCAAGTGATTCTTTCACGAGCACTACTGACATAAGATATTACACATTCTGACACCAACACCAGCACCAGCACCAAAAAAATTCTCTCTCTTGAACGAATGAATAAACACTTTTGAGTTGTGAAGACTTTTGCTTTCTCATATATAAAAATACACACACATAAATATATATATATATATATACACGCATACACACAAATACACACACAAAAATCCAAGAGGAAAAATGGAGGGCCTGCGCTCTGGTTATCGCCCAAATGTTGGTGTTTGCCTCATCAACGATGAAAACTTGGTACTACTCTCTTTTTCCCTTCTTCATGAAAATTCTCGTCTTTTCTCATTTTGCTCTTCTGGGTATTGATTGTTTTTCTTCAAATGCAAAATAAGATTGCACAAAATGTATAATGGAGTTTACTTAGCCTTAAAGTGTTTCCATTTGTTTTCTTAATCTTTTTTCATTCATGGAGTTAGCCTACTGTACTACGTTTCTCCTTGTTTTCCTAGAGATTTTTATTTTTATTTTTTTCTTTTTGGGTCGTTTTTAAGTCCATGTTTTTTTTTTTTTTTGTTATTTAGTTGTTTCGGGCTCTGTGCAGTCTAATTGTGAGATTTCTACTCTAACGTTGTAGCTTTTAGCCGTATCCATAGAGTTTTGGGTAAAGGTGCTGCTGATAATGTTTGGCTATGAAAAACAGAACAGAGGAAAAATAAACTAACCTCTTGCAGCGTGAAGTTTTTTGAAGCATTTTGCCACTGAGCATTGATCACCCTATGAGTTATGAGAATATGAATGATGTTTTCACAACGCTAAATGCCCTTGGTTCTAAATTTTAGAGAAGAGAATTTTCTTTCTAAGATTGCTTTCTGAAGAATTCAAAGAGAGAGTGTGTGTTGGAGGAAAAAAAAAAAAAAACTTTCAGAGTATATTTTGTGCGTTTTCTGTTATTAACTGCTAAGACGCAGTTCTACTTTATCCACTTAATATTTGGTTTGTTGACCCAATCATGGGCGCCCACCCAGATCCATTTTCGTAGAGGCTGCATTTTAGAATTCGAGCTTTCTGGTATTTTGGGGTAGTATTGGACATTCAAAAATATAGAGTAATAATTTTGAGAAAAGACGAATGCAAAAAATTTCTTAAATAATTAAAAAATAATTTCTCAAAAGTCTTTTCTGAAAAACTCCATTTTGGAACTTCTAATTTTTTAGCTTTTCTGGCTTTGGCTTTTATATAGAAGGCCAAATAAACCAAAAAAAAAAAAAAAAGGAAAAGCTTTTTTGAGTATTCAGAAGCTGGACTAGGCAGACTCTTATTTCTTCTTGATCAGTTGAGGTTTGATTAGATTATGGAATTTCTTTCCTTCCCTTCCTTCTTTTGAGTTGAGTTAGTTGAATTGTGATGCTTTGTCATTATGTCACCGATGTGTGCATTGTATGAAAATTTTGAATCTTGAAATTTTACTTGTAGAGTCTGCAGTTTACTTTTTCCATAATGTAAAGCAGCTGATGACTAAAAGGAAAAGAGAATAAAATTTCAATGTTTGCATGAAATTTGCTAACTAATGAAGGAAGCGTGAAGTTGGAATTTATATGAATCCAAGCTTGCATAAAGGAGACATGTTAGAGGTATTTTCACAATAAGCACAAAAAAGTTCTTAGATAAAGTACATTCAACAAATAGTCAATTTGGCTGATCAAGCACATTTGATACTAGCTTTAGTTAAACCTGTCCAGGAAGTAGGACAATGTGATACTCCATTAAAGTTATTGTTCCACCGCATCTGGCATATCTACTGGGGAAAACAATAGAAGAAAATTGGAGCTAGATGGGAGCAAGTAGCACTACTTGTCTTCCCATAAAGAATAATAAATCTTTAACACAAAAAGAGAAAGTAAGACTAAGTAATAATTCATCAGGTAACTTTTTGTTCATAAGGATATTAGTTCATTTTATTGCATGGGAACACATTGTAACCTTCTGAACCTTTCTTTCAGATCTTTGTTGCATCAAGATTGAATGTTCCTGGAGCCTGGCAGATGCCCCAGGTGAGTCTACTCAAAACGCTTCTCTCTCTCTCTCTGTCCCTCTCTCTGTCTCTATCTCTATCTCTATCTCTATCTCTCTCTCTGAGACTGCATTTGTTGATTCTGATAGAGGAATCAGAGTTCTATTCAGATCTATATATATCCTTTGGTCATTTCATTATATATTGCTTCCAAAAATTATGATGATTATTGAAACAAGAGGAGATTATCTTCTGGTTCTTGAAAAAATAAAGACAATCCTTATGTGTATCGGCTTTTCGCCTCTTATAAGAGCAAACATTTCATCACATAACTGGCCCTTAAAAGTACTAGATGTGCAGCTTTAGCATAATCTACTCATTGTAGCTAACTCTCATCTGGTTCCCATTCCATTTTCTTATGTTAGGGGGGAATTGAAGTTGGAGAAGATCCTAGGTCTGCAGCAATTAGGGAATTGAGGGAAGAAACAGGGATAGTGTCTGCTGAAATAATTGCCGAGGTTGGTCTGAAAGGAAGTGGCTACCTTTCAGCTCTTTCTCTTTCTTTGTATCCTTAACCTCTTAATATTTTGACTTTTATACTTGCATGCATGCATATTGTGATCTTTGAAGTTTTAGGGTCAAGTTGAGAAAGGGTACTTTTAGTTGTTGGTTAAACGCTATGCATGTGTATTCTCTACTCAGAAAATGTTTGATGTCAACATTAACAATTTTATTGGAGCAACTCAAACATGTTCCTACGAGAATAAACTTTAATTGAGTACATTCTACATTGATGTGAGAAGATATTTTATAGATTTATTCACCTTTTACAAAGAAAATAGAGTTAAGTTATAGTACAGCAATTGGTGGATTTGTCAGGAAACATCTGTATTTGGGTCTAATATATCAATCTAAATCCAGCGTGGGCTGATAGTTGTGCTGTTCATCTAGTGAGCAATGGAATGCTGGTTTAGAGTTCTTATAGTTGCAATTTTAATTCCATAGACAAGTATATTATATTTTAGGAGTTCCCCACATGGAATCTCAAACTTCATAAACCAACCGCTTTGTTACATCCACTGTTCCTTGACATGCTTATGGAAGAATTATTTTCAATGTTTGCATGGATTCTAAATTGCTAATTGGATTAGGATACTAATCTATGAGACAATCTATTTCTGCAAATAAAATACTAAAACATTTGAACAAGTATATCGATCTAGAAGAAGCACATAATAAGAGGACATTTAGAGCCCTGATATTTTGATTAACGCATGGCAGATAAAAATAAAATCAAAGAAATGCACACAATGAGCACAGATTAACATGTTTTCGCATTCAAATCCTTATAGGTATGTAATGTTAATATTTCAATCTGAGAAGCTAGATCATGTGAAAACTATGTATTTATTTGTGGATGGAAACTGACTTTTTCTTTTTTCTGATGGGGAAACTGACTTTTTATAGTACAACCATTTCACTATTTCTTTTTCCTTTTACTTTACATATGCAGAGGAGATCATGTGAATACTATTTATGTAGAAATTTCTACTTTATTAAGTAAACAAATAACTACTTCCTACCTTTTGATATGATGCTTCAACTAGTTGACTCGACAGTCAACCTTGTGTTCAGTAATAAAGTTAACCTACAATTTCAAGAAAAAACCTTTGTTCCAGTAATTTATTCTTATGAAATGTGTGTACTAAACCTCTATGGGCTATGTGTAACTTGCATTGTGATCATAAACTTTTATGAGAAGTAAAGAATTGTATAAGTGTCAGTAGATGTTTTTTCTGTTTGAAGTAAAGAATTTTTCAAGTCTAGTTAGAAGTTTTCTTGCTCTAAATAGTTGTTGCCAATCATTAGGTACCAAATTGGTTGACCTATGACTTTCCGCCCTCTGTCAAGGCCAGAGTGAATCGTGTCTGGGGAGGAGAATGGCATGGACAGGCACAAAAATGGTCAGTGCAGAATTTATACCTTTGATTCTTCTATACTTGTGAAGAACTATGCCTAGTTACCTTTTTACTACAAGATGCTATGTAGTTTTCTAGTCGTATGGTGAACTTTATTTCTTTAGCTATTGTGCTTAAAAGATTTTGTTGTCGTTTATTTGTTCAGTAAGTCTTGGTCATCATGTCGTAGAAGGATTGACCACTTCTTTTATATGGTGGAGTAGAAGATGTAACCTGAGCTCTCAGCTTTGCTAACCATGTCGCCTTAGCTGGAGGTCCATCTCTTTGTTAATCATTTGCTTTTCTTCATGTACGTCCCAGATTTTTATTGCCTTTGCCTCAAGGCACCCATCTGTTATCCTTTCTCTTCTCCTTGTATCTGCTGCACCACATTCTGCCTTTGGTTTTTACTGTCGGTTTTGGCCATACTAGACATAGTTCTTAGCATTTGCTTAGTTTGATATGCATAGCATGCATAACAAAATCTAGAACTATGGGCTGGTAGACTTCGTGTACATGGAATCTTGGGTATTAAGAGTCCATACAGTACACATACAGTTCAGAGACCTCAACTACTCTGCCAAGAGATCTTCTCCAGCTCTATTTGAATGGGTAATGTTTGTGCATAGCTGCATTTCAATCGTACACTTTCTTATCTTATTTTCTCAGAACAGTCATAAAGGCTATGGCTCAATTTTAGCATTAAGTTGAAAATTTCAAGATGTACTCAGCACAATTGACTTGATTCAATATGCTCTCGCATCTCTTTGGATGTATATTGGATTAGATGCTTGACAGTTGACACACTATAAGTTGTCAAAAACATTCTTCTTGCAAAAGTTTGAAATAATACTTTTTCACGCGTTGGTTACAGATGCTTTTTATTTCAGAGCTTTGAGTTGCCGATTTCCCCCCTTCGAGAAGAATGTTGACATCAATTTACCATTTTTCTCTTTTATTGGGGTAATACTTCCGTCATTTGGCTCAACGAGTAGCTATTTAACTGAGTGGAAAGAGGGTTGATAGCATAGTCTCATGCTAAGGTGTTATATATTTACTCAATCTAGTTTCAGATATAAATATCTTTGACGCTGACTACATAATCGATTAGCGAATATAAGTGATTATGGTATAGAACTTTTTAAGTAAAAAGTTTCCTGAATTCCCTGGAGCAGTGAAATCTATAGTTAAGCAAAAACAGTTTACGTTTAAAAGTTGATTTAAAAATTGTTTTTCCTTTTATATCAGCTTCAATAATCAACACTGGAAAAACCGTAATTGTGGCACGTGTGAGTCCTTAATGTTTTATGATTAAGATGATCCTGCACAATGATAAGAAGCATGACCAGCAAGTATGGTTTGCATCGTGGAAGGAAGGTTCTAGATTCTAGATTTAGATGCTAGAAACTAGAAAGATTCTACTGAGAATTTTCACTTGTATCCAAATGGATTGAGTAATTAAATCATATTCTAGTGAACTGATTAGTTGACAGCTTTTTTGTTACCTTGTTAATCTAGAGGAATTGATAGTGGAGACCTATATAATATGTAAAGCTAGTTTCCATGACCACATTATGGATGTAATTTGCAACGAAACTTCAGATATCACATGCTATTGCCATTTTAAATGTTTCAAGTGTGTTTTATGGTTACGTGTCTACTGTAATTTGCAGCAGGTAGCAGATAGTAATAAATAGAAATATACATGTATGTTCCTACTTTTCAACTTTAAGCTTGACATTGTCTTTTTTGGTACAAAAAAATCAGGTTTCTTATGAGGTTCCTCAACAATGAAAGCGAGATCAACTTAGCCACCGGGGAAGCAGAGCCAGAATTTTCAGAGTGGAAATGGGCATGCCCTGAAGAGGTAATTGAGCAGGTATAGTCCTATGTACTGTTCAAGATGAGCTCTATATTTGACCTATTTCATATGTAAACTAGGACACGTGACTTAACGTAAACCAATCGCAGGTGGTAGACTACAAGAGGCCGACATATGAGGAAGTCATGCGAACCTTCCGGCCTTATTTCAATGACAATGGGAAAGCTGCAGAAAGCCTATCTACAAAATGGTGATTGTTGTGCATGTGGTTCGGTCTACAACTATGTCTTTGTTTCTGGAGCTGTCTAATCGAAAGTTTGGGAATGTAGGGTACTTCTTTTTCTTTTTTCAATAAATCAATAAAAATGCTGGTTGTAAATTTGGTCTGCTAGTTATATTATTCAGGTCTTAGGTAGTTTTCTAATAGTAGTAAGAGGTCTTTCTGAAAGTATGCATGTTGCTCAGGATATTCAGACTGAGAGATGGGATGAATATCATGATAAAAGGAACCAACGAAAACTCTTAAAAACTCTTGAGGCAGTGCCAGCACCAATTGCAAAACCAACTCAAATACAGTTCTCATACAAAAATACATGATAAAAGGAACCAACAAATGAAAAGGAAAGAAGAAATTGAACGAGAGAGCACCCCAACTCAATTGGGACACTGAGCCTAGGAAACCAACCAGAGATGACCAAAATAGATGGTTTTTACAAATTTTATACCAAAATAACAAATTTTTTTAAGAGAAATGAGTAGAATGATTATTTTAGGCAACTTTATGTCTTGAACATTCGAAGTTCAAATTGATTGTGCTGATGTGACAATAATATGCGTGGCAACTTTTTTCCTTGTAAGCAGTTGAATGTGTTACTTGGTTTCTTGAAAACATAAAGTTAAACTTATGCTATGTTTGGGATAAATTTATTATGAGATACTTATCTTATTGACGTGAAAAAGGTAATGTTCATCTTATCACAAGTATTTTATAAAAACTCGAAGCAAGTAACACGTTTTATCTTGATGTAAGCAATCCATTCTTGATTTAGCCTTTACAACTATAGATAAGATATTTTATTACAAATGTCTTATAAAAATTTATAACAAACCCTTGTATAAAACATAAAAGAAAAAAAAAAAAAGCATCTTGTAAGAAGCTTATACCAAACACAACATTAATAGCTTCTGTAAGAATATTGGACTCCAAATTTACTAGATTTACAAAGATAGAATGCATTATGTTTACTCTTTTCCTTTTTGAAAATTGTTTAACAAAAAAAAAACAAATTTTCTTCTTACAAATAGCGCAAGCTTGCATAGAACTAGAAGTTTCCAATCATCATATATTAGATAGATCACTCAAATTGTGATAATACAAAAAGAAAAAACAAAAATAATTACATGTCAAATGTAGAATGTATCCCATCCTCTATTTTCCTCTTTGAAAATCTTCTAGCCAACAGAAGTTGTTTTTCTCCTTGCGAATGTGCAAGTTTATATAGAACCCAGAGTTTCTCATATATTAGATACATCATTTGAATTATGATAATAATAGAAAAATATATATTATATATTCAAAGATAAAACTTACGTTGTCTTTTCTTTTCTTCTTGAAAATCTTTCGACAAAAAAAAAAAAAAACTCTCTTTTTTGAAAATGTGTAAATTTATATAGAACTTTAAGATTCTAAACATCATATTGAAATTCTCTTATAATTTAAATATCCTATAGTTATCTATATTATGTGTTTTGTTGGGGGTGTGGATTATGTTAGAAGAAAGATTAATGGTTATTCATTATTATTGTTTGGGTAAAATGTATTAGACCCTTTTATGGTCTATTAAAAGTGCACAATATACTTTTTTTGTGTCAAAAGTTCTATAGTAGACTTT
The DNA here is from genome assembly GCA_028554755.1 of Cordia subcordata. NCBI lineage: Eukaryota > Viridiplantae > Streptophyta > Magnoliopsida > Boraginales > Cordiaceae > Cordia > Cordia subcordata. Next base: position 1,339,484 of record JAPTOF010000026.1, on the reverse strand, counting down.
TGTGGTAAATAAAAATTTCACACATACCCCTTACTGATTATATTCCTCCTAACAATGTTAAAATTTACATTAAAAAAGACATTAATAGCCTTGCTCTACTTGTTTAATTTTTCATCATCATCATTATTATCATTATCATTATCATTATTATTATTATTATTATTATTATTATTATTATTATTATTATTATTATTAATTATTTTTTTATAGACAAATATTTTGTAACTTATTTTTCTGTGTTATCAAACACTAAATACTTAAAAAATATTTTTGCAATATTGAGCAAACTGTAGAAATCTAAAAATTACATTCCAATAAACTTTTATTTACTTGCATAGAAATCTCAATTTTGTGTTTTCGATATTTGGAACAAATGACCTTTTTTGTATTTATTGACCGTTGGTTTTGGTTGGCTAAAAAAATTAGCATGTTACTAAATAAGTCCTAATTAATCTAAAAATATAATTAAATGCTTAATTTGATGATAACTACAGTATTGAAGCTCGAATCTAGCCAAACCAATGGAGTTAAAGCTTTGATATCTTCGACTATAATTATCCATTTGTTTGAAAAAAAATTCTTAAAATATATTAAAATATATATTTTTTAAATGTTTTGTGTTTCGTAACACAAAAAAATAAGTTAATAAGAAAATACTTTTCTATAAAAAATTTTTAATTGAAAAAAATAATAATAAACAAATGGGCTAAGGCTATTAATGTCATTTTTATATAAATAATAATAAAAAAATTGAACAAATGGGTTAAGGCAATTAATGTGATTCTTATATAAATAATAATAAAAGAAAATTGGACAAATGAGCTAAGGTTATTAATGTTATTTTTATATAAATTTTATTACCGTTAGGAGAGATATAACCAATAAGGGGCATACATGAAACTTTTACTTGGTTAATTGTGAGACTTTTGGTACCATAAAAGTATATTGTGTACTTCTAATAAACTATAAGAGAGTGTGCTGCATTTTACCATTATTGTTTTTTGTTGTAACTTAACATTGGAGAAATACTCTAATGCTTTTTAGAAAGAATGGGAGCTTAATTAATCCTCCAATATGTATTGTTAACTAAATAAGGGCTTTTTATCTTTAAAAATAAAAAATAATAATTAAAGATTAAAAAACAATTAATCTAAAAATAATAATCTTCTTTCACATAAACTCAGATTCACAAAGCAAAACCCAGCGGCCTCTTCACTCTTCATCACTCCGTCTCCGGCAAGGGCGCAGCTGAAACCTCGCGACTCCGGCGGTTACTCCGGCGAGGCATATTCATCAGTTCATTTCCGGTATTTCTCAGTCAAATCTCATTTTCTTTTACGTATAATTGTTCTTTGGTAATTAACTTTTAAATCTCAATTACTTTTTTGCTTTGAATCAAAATCCACCTGTTTGTAAACCCTAGCTAGCCAACATTTTTTTTTTTTGCTTTTTTTCTTTTTCCTCAACAGAGACAAGAGATGAAACTTTTGGCTTTGATTTTGAGTAATTAACTTTAATTGGCTTAGGATTTTCAGAAATTGAGTTATTTTAAAGTGGGTAGAATGTATAGATAGTGGTTCAGTTGCAACATTTTGCACCATTTCAATCATTATAAGCACTTTAAACCACTGTTTGTAAATCTACTGCGTGTTAATTTCATTGTTCAACAGTTATTTAAATAGCAAATCTGCCAATATTTTTGTTGAAAGAGCTGATATAGTTACTGATGAGTCATTATATTTGAAGGATGATCGACTGAGAAGTCTGTTCGGTTGTCTCTGCTGGAAAGCTTACTGTTCTATATACAAATTTTTGCTTTGTGTGTGTATATATTACACTATACGAAAAGCAGCTTTGATTTTTGGCAAACGAGGAGGAATATATATTTTGTTCCTTTTGTTGTTTTGACCGATTATTGTAGTCTCATAGTTGGATCTACATTTTGATACTTCTTGGTGCAAGTATGTTGTACCGCATCAACTGCTTACAACTGTTTAAACAGCTACGATTGCCCTTCTTTAATATATGCTTCAAGTCTTCTACACTCAAATCTCACTTTGGTGGTCAAAAACAGAAAAATCTTTCTGCTATTTGGTAGAAATTGTTAAATATATAATTTATTCTCTTGTTTCTGCCAAAGTTTCTAGAAAAAAGAAAAATAGTTAGGGAGTTTGCCTGAGTAAGACAATAAGTTGTTGGAAGATATTCAACAAAACACATCATTAACTTCATTTACAAGTTAGTTTTTCATAATAATCCTTATGGAAACATAAAAATTCTGCCCTTATCCTTTATAATATATATGTAAATGTGAGATTCAGTCATTAGCTTGTTAATGGTTGTCTTGGACCATTATATACACTAGTATATCAGATGATATTGTTGTCTTGAAAGTAACCTTTCTTCAACTCATTTTTTCCTATTTTCTGCAGATGGAAAGTGATCGTGACTTCATCTGTTTTGTCATGTGAGGTGTTGAAGGTAATTACTTATCCCTCCTCCTCTATCAATCTTTATTTGCTTTCTCTTGCTTCATCATCTCTCTTTATTGTGCTCGTTTCCTAATGATAAAAGATGGCAGTTTGAAGAAAGTGTTGGAGGAGTGGACTTTGTCAGTTCTTAAACTCATTGCCAGCTGCCTATCCAACACGCAGAGTTTCCAACTCCTAGTTTTGAGTATTCAACGGCCTTTAATGGTGTTGCATTGGGAATTGTAACTATAGAATTCCGTTCTCTTGCTTTATGTTTAATAGAGTTGTTTAAACTATAGTAGTCATGTGCTATGAAAAAATTATTAATGCTTGAGAATTATCTTTTCCTGCAGTTGGAAGACTCCAGTTTAATTCTAAGTTTTCATGTAATCTTAGGAAATAAGACAAATGCTTCTCATTTATCTTACTCTCATTGTTGTGCTACAGTTTTCTTCTCTAGAGTGGAGAAAAAACTTCTATTTTTTCCTTCTCTCAGTTTGCTTGGAATGACAAAATATCTTCCATTGTCTTTAGTATCTGATGTTAAAGAACATTTTGGATGGACCAAATAGTGAAGTAAGACTATGATTGTGGGATAAAGCCATTGCTTTTGTTCTCTTACACGAGGAAAAATCACAGGAGGAAAAATCTTACACATAGACCAACATAAATTTTGGCTCAAGCAAGCTTGATTGCTGATTGGTATAACTTTAGGAAATAAGGTGTGAAGACATAGTTTCTAGTGGAGTCACTTGGTTGGGTAAAAATCTCATTCTCACTCCTAATCTCGAGTGTCTCTTTTTGTTTGGTCAACTGAGGATTTTGCTCTTTAATCTTTATTTATTTATTGATGGGCAGTCTTTATTGTTGTCGTTGTTTGATCTTTGCAATTACTAATACAACAGTCCAGGGGCCGGGCGGAGTGGAAGGAGTTGAGTTTGAAGATTTTTTATCTAAAAGGGGAAAGAGAGAATGGAGTACAGAAGAATTAAAGATCAGGTTTTGCTATGCTTCGTATATGAATGCCCTCATCTCATTGCTTTTTCTTGTTCTTCTTTGCTCATTGTGATCAATCTCACGCACAGCTTTATGTATGTCTGTGTATATATATTAGGATAAAGATGGGGAAGAAGTTGACTACGATACCGAAAGTGGGAAGCCTCTTTCCTCAACTGGTAATTCTTTTATTTATTTATTTTTTCTTCATTCTCTTTCTCAACCATTCATTTACATTTTCAGATCCGCATATTACCAATGAAATTGCTCTCTAAAAATTCACAGGTTCTATAAAAAATAGTGAGGTTGCTTTAGGGGCCAGCTCCACCGATCGATCTAATTGGAAGCGCAAGTGCTAACTCACCCTCCCCCCTACATTTGTTCTCTACTTACTTGGCCATGACAATGTTTCACTCATTCTTATGTCTGTCTTATTTTTTGGGGTTTCACATAGGTCAAAGGTGACACTCGCATTGACAGTGCTTACAAGTTCGCAGGGCATTCTCATTGTTTGGTCTAAAAGAGCTGGCAAGTATGACTACAGTGTCACCACTGCTAATTTCATGGTAATCTAATCACCTTTCATTTGGCAAACTGCCATCCTCTTAAAATGATGGATATTTGAGACTCTTTGTATTAAAGTTTGGCCTTTAACCTGCTTGCAAAATTAGGTTGAGGCTCTCAAGTGTGCACTCTCTCTTGCTGCCTTGGCAAGAATTTGGCGAAATGAAGGTGTTACTGACGATAACAGGTTCCTTTCTGGTGTCTCATTTTCTTGTTACTCTCATTTTACATAGAAATGCTTGGAAACAATAAATTGATATGCATTTTGCACGGTTTATCTTATCCAATTGTACCATGGAGTAAATCTAGAATCATAAGGATATTCACCTAGCTGGTAGACGACTTAAAATTTTCTGAATGTCAAGAATTCCACAGCAAGCCTTAGGCACACCTCTGACGTGCCCGCTATTGGCTTCTTCTCATTTCTTGTGGAATAGATATCTTAAAAGAAAAAAGAAGTGAAAATTGCTAAAATCGAGTACTTATTCCTCTGACAGAGATGAGTTTTTGTTTCCATGACATAGGCCATGATGTTCGGGACTCCCTAGTGTCATCACTGACTGATAGGATACAATGTGACAGGACTCCTTTACTCCCTTAGTGTGACCTCTATCGCTGCCCAGGTCTAATTGGAGAAGTTATCCCATAGATATATGGCCATCTTTACTATGCCATGTAATTCCAAATTTTTGCAATATAGCCCCTTTTATTCTTGCCTCATATATATTCTCCTGCTATTAGGTTGAGCACAACATGGACTGAAGTTAATGTCTATCCCATTCCTGCTGCACTTTACCTTATCAAGAACTTACTGCAGGTAGGCTGTTGTTTTCTCCTGTAATTGCTTCCATGTCATTGTTGTTAGGTAAATCTAACTCCAGGTTTGCTCCTCCTTGGAATTTGTGGAACATGTTTGCAGTATTATATCTTTGCATATGTAGATGCTCCAGGGTATCAGATACTGAAGAACCTGAATATTGTCAGCACCGGCATATTGTATCGGATTATTCTTAAAAAGAAGTAAGACCTATCATTTATGTTGATGTCGTTGAATCTTTAATGGAGAAACTCTTTAAAATATCATTGAAATTATTTAAGAACTTGTGTTTGTTTTGAGTACGAAGCACTGATACTCTCTAGAGGGTTGCATATTTGTTTCCAATCGAAATACTTATTGCATAAAAGAAATGTGTGTGTGTGTGAATTTTTTTTTTAATATAATAAAGGGAAAACTGTGTGTTTCATGAAAAAAAGCCAATCCAGATTGGCCAATGAAACTTTCGCCCTCAAATTTCTTGGAAATAGCTTCCCATGTTGCTATCCAAAAGAAGAAAGCAACTTCCAAATGCGCCATTAGTCAACCAATATCCTTGGCTAGGAGAGCTGAGTTAGGGTTTCTGCTATAGGAAGGACTTTTAGGATTAAACTTTGAACTTTTTATGACCTATACCCTTTCATCTGGGTGTGTTATAACCGTGTCCATGTTGCAACCTTATAACTTTTTAACAGAAGTTGAAATTGGACTCAGACCTACTTTCCAATCTTCTAACAGAAGTTTGGATGGTTGCATGTGAAACCATTGAGTTTTTCAAATTCATCCACTTATCCTGCTCTACTTTTTCATTTATATACTTGTTCTTTTGTTTTTTCCTTCCACCAGATTAAGTGAGATTCAGTGGGCAGCTTTCATTTTGTTGGGTGCTGGGTGCACCACCGCACAACTGAATCCTAGGTGAGAATAATGTAGCCATCTCTTAACATCTGGACCTCAGAAATGGCATTTGAGCAGTAATGGTCTCGTGCTCTGGATTTCTGTAGTGCGCCTTTGTATACTATCAATGGCAAGCGAAACATGGAGATACTATTCTATTGCTTTTAACTTTTAGATCACGTGTGGGAAGGATAAACAATTATTCTTATCTGTCCAATCTTTCTCTTTTCAACGAGATCCTCAATTAGTACTTATATATCAATTCCCTCGTTCTAAGATGATGACATGTTCTTTGCAGTTCTGATCATGTTCTCCAAACACCTTTGCAAGGTTGGCTGATGGCCATTGTAAGTTGCTGAATATAATAGCACTTGAGTACAGAATATCCTGAGTATAATGCATAATACAATATGTAAACTGAAGTGAACATTCTTCATAAAACAATGAATTCATTAACCCTCTCATTTGATTATCATATATTGTTTCCAGATCATGGCTCTCCTGAGTGGTTTTGCTGGAGTATACACAGAGGTGATCTAATACAACTACCAAATTGTTTGATTACTTTGTTCATGCTGGAAGAAAATATTTTATGGATCTTCAATTCAATATTTTACACTTTGAAATGTTGACTCAAGGGAATAACCTTTTTCTGAAATGTGACCTTTGCCCCCATTACATTATGAGGTATTAGGTGAGTTGAGGAGGTGTTTGTTTCGATGATTAAGTTTGCCTCTCTGCAGGCCATCATTAAGAAGCGGCCTTCAAGAAACATAAATGTGCAGAACTTCTGGTTGTATGTCTTTGGGATGATCTTCAATGCCATGGCGATAATGGTTCAAGATTTTGATGCGGTCATGAACAAGTAATGTTATATTGATTTTTCTTCTGATCTTTGACATTTTGTTTCTTGATGGAGACTGAGAAGTATATAAACGTATGCATGTTGTAATTGCGTCATAGTGATTATGTAGTTAGAATGGGTTAAAAATATCTCCAGATAATTCCTGAAACTTGCTATTGCTATACTTAGGTGCTTCATTAGTACTAGAAGATTATTATTGGGGAGTACAGTCTTGGTTCTTGACATGACAATTGTTTCGAGGTCTGAGCGTTGACACTTCTGGGGGAAGATTATACATAGTCGAGCCTCTTCAGAACAAGGGCTTTAAAATTTCTAAGCATGTTTCTAGCTGTTCAATAGCATGTTTATCCATCAATTAGATGCAACAGGAAGGCTTTTGTGTCATGTTGCCAAAAGCAGGTCTAGTTCATTATGATGGGTTACATGATTTTGCAACTTGCCTTTGTAATTTACAGCGCATGCTCTTTTCTATAGGGGATTCTTCCATGGATATTCATTGATCACAGTTCTCATGATTCTCAACCATGCACTAAGGTATTGTCTTTACTTATTTAGGTTTTCCTCCTTTTTTTGTTAATTTAAGAATTGCAACTTGCTGTATATGTTTGAAGTTCAAGAATTTTTTCTTGATAACATAACTGGTAGAAACCTTGTTAGAAGTTAAGTTTCAAAAGTACCTACTTTTATTACGTCAAGGGCAATGGTATTGACACAAAATTTAATTGATAGCCCCGAATTTTCAATGGGTCAAGCACTCTCAATTGTTTTCAACATAAATATGTCTCAACTAGATTTTGTAAAACTGATCTCCAAAACAGACGTTTAATACGTTTTCAAATCGGTATTGCAACTTTAGTCAAGGACTAAGGTATGCTGGTTAGACCTTTTGCTTTGCCAAAGTCTTGGTAAAATCAACACATTTCTTTTGATATCCACCATTTAGTTGACTGCTAATTATTTGTCCAAACTTTATTGTTGATGGTAACATCTCTTTTTAACTAGACATTTTTGTAAGTTAGAAGCTGTGGAAATTGGTTTTGTGCGTGGAAACTATTTATTTTGATACTTAACTCAAAAACTTGTTTTATGTTGATTAATTACCTTTCTAATGCAGTGGTATTGCTGTATCTATGGTCATGAAATATGCTGATAATATTGTGAAGGTAAGACTATGATTTTATCTCCCATTCATCACACGTGCTTGGACTAATACTTGATATGCGTAATTTCTGCTATTCCCTGGTAATGAAGGAGCAACTGGTATCAGTCTGAGGTGTGATACAAGTTCTTTTGAGATTTTATGCATTCTTAGCTGAAGGTTTCAGAAGTTGGGAGAAAATTTTCACTTTGTCAAGCTGGGAAGTGGGGCTCAATTTCACTGATGAATCTACATGCGTGATGTTTCAGTTGAATTAGTGTTGTTTTCTCATGGTATAGGATGTCCATGTTGTAACTATGAGAGTTTATCAAACGAGGAAATAGCATTCAAGATCAGTTACTGATTAAGCAATGCAGAAAATGGTTTGCCAAATGCTATACTTAAGAAAGCAAATTGAAAAAGTCACAGTAATGAATATAGAACATGGTTGCGCATCTATTTAGTCAACTATTACTGCTTTAGCAAGCTGTGTCTGCTTTCTTAGGTTTGTCTAGTTGAATTTTACTCTCATCAAGGAATATGATTGATGAGTTGCCTTTTAAATCATCAGATATGTTGAGTTTGCTTATGTTGTGAAGAACAAGTCCGTGGAGGTTGTGCAAGTCTCGCATGTTAGAAATTACTGGAAAATCTTACTCAGCTGCTGAACATTTTTCAGGTGTATTCTACTTCAGTCGCAATGCTGCTGACAGCAGTTGTTTCCGTATTTCTCTTTGGATTTCATCTTTCACTTGCCTTCTTTCTTGGTTCCATGTGAGTTTCACAAAGCCATGCTAAGGCACTAATCAAAACACTGTCATACTTTTTGCTAATTAATTCATGTTACTAATTAATTTCCTCTGTCTTTACAGTGTTGTTTCGGTCTCAATTTATTTACACTCCATTGGAAAACTTCAAAGGGGACCATAAAGTCTTCCTTCTTGATCTGCTCAGCTGGCAAAGTAAAGGCTAATCTGGTTTGTCTTGTTTAATTTGTTATTTTAGTAGATTTGGCCTAGTCCATTGTCCAGTATCACTTGTACTCGAAATGCAGCATATCATTTTTGAATTGGTGCTTGCCGTCATCTTCTTGTATTACAATTTAATGCTTGAAAGTTAATGCTGGACTTTTAGTTCAAGTTTGAAGGTTGTGTCAACAAGGCCATGATCAATAGATAGCTGTTGGCTCTAATTGATAATTAGGTGCATATCTGGACCTGGAAAATTGAGCTCCATTTTTGGGTCTTCTCTGTTTTTGAATTGATTGAATGAAGAGAGATGATCTGTTACACAGTGGCCTTGTTGGACTGTACTGTACATTCTTAGAGGATCTTGTAAAAGCAGCATGAGTGTGGGAAGGCTCTCTAAAACTATCTATGTTGGTCTATTGTATTTCAAAACATGTAAGTGAACAATAGTTGATTCAGATTACCATTAGAATCGAAGTAAAATTTCAGACATGAATTAAATGTCCTGTAAAGTTCATGTTAGGATATACTTGTTAAGGTCTTATATTTATTGATGGCCATCACTTCTCATATGTAGATATTCATTCCTCTAGTTCGTGATACTCCAAACAAACGCATCTTCCACCATGAAGCCAAAACCAAGGAGCATCTTTTTGCTACTATTTACAATGATGTTAGAACTAGAATCTCTTTTTGGAGAAAGTTCTCTTCTACTAAGTTGAATGTTGATATTGGAAAGTCATGGCATATAGAAGAAATCATTGTATAAGTCTTTCCTCTTTTGTTTTGTTCTTTCATTGTACATTTTGCACTTTGTATATTTTGTTGATATGAATACAAAACCACTTGCTCCGCAAAAGGAAAATAAAATTATATGGGCTTATGTACTGTGTGTTGTATTTGATAGGAAACTGAGTGAGTTTGCTGATGAGCTGGCAGTTAATTAGAGATATTTTCACTATCTAACTGCCTTAAGATTCTTGAAGATTGCACGCTAGTTACATCTATAAATATCTGATGTACTCACACTTTACAATTAATGAAACACAACTATTTTCTCTAAGATTTCTTCATTTTTTCATGGTAATCAGAGTAGGTTAGGCATTCTGGAGATATTTTTTCGAAAGAAGACCTTTCAGCAAACCCTAATCTAGGGTTTTCTCAAGTGAGAACTCCATTGAAACACTATCCCTTAACCTTCAAACTTCCAAAGCTTATGTTTCCAGGCATGAGTTTGTAAGACTCCCTTTTCTCCTTTGCCTGTTCCTATTCCTTCATCACCATCTTTTCGGTGGTATCCACCGAGTCTTTCAAACATCCACCAATTCTCAGTCATTGATGCTTCCATTAATGCTCCAAATCCTCGGCCCCTAGGGTCACTTGGTATTGTTTCTCCTCAGACACCTACACCTCCTTCTCCAATTCAACCCTCTATTACATATACATCTCAGACATTTTCACCTACTCTAATTGAGTTTGCATCATCTGATTCATCTTCTTCTAGTGCTGGTGCTCCTGATTACACATAATTAGCACTTCAGTCTCTTTATCCCATGCTTACTAGGTCCAAAATAGATTGTCTTCCTCCTCCTCTATACACTCTAAATATAGTTCTTCTGAACCATCTACTGCAAAAAGGCTGTTAAAAATAAGTATCCAATTCAAGCTATGAATGAATAAATAATTTGCCTTGATCAAACAACACACTTGGACTTGGTTCCTCTTTCATCAACTATGGAGGCCATGGGGTGTAAATGGGTCTATAGAATGAAGAGGTACGCAAATGGCTCAGTTGTTGGGAATAAAGCAAGGTTAGTAGCGAAAGGCTATTTTCAAGAGCATGGTTTGGAATACAATGAAACCTTTGGTCTTGTAGCAAAATTGGACAGGTAAGAATTGTGTTGAGTTTGGCTCTTTCTAATCAATGGCGACTGAGAGAACTCGATGTCTCCAATGCGTGGCAAACTTGAAGAAGAGCTCTACATGGTGCAAGCCCCAAGGTTTATTTATTCCATCTATCCCAATCATGTATGCAAGTTGCAAAAGTCCTTGAATGGACTTAATCAGGCTCCTAGAACCTGGTATACTATGTTATCTACCTTTCTTACATCTCAAGGCTTCCATCTAACCAGGCAAACAATTCTTTATTTGTACTCAAGACATCACTATATATGATCATTGTTTTGGTGTATGTGGATGACATCCTTGTTACATGGTCTTCCTTCAAGGCCATTTCTAATCTTATTTCAGTTATGGCCAAAAAGTTTGTAATGGAAGATCTAGGGCCCTTGACCTACTTCCTGGGAATTTAGGTGACTTCTATGCTAGCATGCCTACTTCTCCATAAAGTGGATTTGGCAGATTGTAATGCCATCTGACGCCCCAACGTTTTCTAAGGCTTTTTCAATTGCAGCTACTGATTCTATTCCTTGCTCAAATCCACAATAATATAGAAGTGTGTTGGGTACTCTACAATACCTCACTCTAACCAGGCTCGATTTGTGGTGTTCTATCGATACACTCTGTCAAAAAATGCACTCTCCCACCATTGTAGACTATGCGACACTCGAGGGGTACTAGGGTATATCAAAGGGACATTATCTCATGGTATTGTATTCATACCAAGACCTCTAGTTTTAAAAGCATTTTTTTTTATTCAAATTGGGCAAGTGATCCAATCACCAAAAATTCAACCGCTAGTTTTTGTTTTACTCCTTTTGGGGCTAAATTTGATTTCCTGGTATTCTAAAAAGCAACTCACTGTGGTTTGATCATCCAATGAAGTAGAATATGGGGACTTAGAACACACCTCATTTGAGCTCAAATGGTTGTAAATCTTTTTAATTCAATTCCAAGACCTATTAGTCGCTATGACAAGCTCTCAGCTATTGTCTTGTCTTCAATCCACTGTTTTATAGGAGAACAAAGCATATTGAGAGACTACCGTTTTGTGGGGGAGGAGGTGGTTGTTAAGTGTCTTGTTGTGGTCTATATTGCCTCCACAGACTATCCTGCAGATTCCTTCACCAAATCTTTATTTCAGCACCAGTCCAACTATCTTAAATCCAAGCTCTCTCTAGCAGTTTTACCAGGCTGAGCTCCAAGGAATGGTAGAATATACAGGTTTATGTACTGTGAATTGTATTTGGTAGGAAGCTGAGTTAGTTAAGTATGCTGATGAGCTCGCAGTTAGTTACAAATATTTTCACTACCTAACTGCCTTAAGATTCTAGAATATTGTAGGCTAGCTATATATCTGTAAATACTTGATGTTCTCATACTTTACAATTAATGAAACAGAACTAATTTTTCTCAGATTTCTTCATTTCTTCACTACGCATAATCTGTTGCACAAATAGACATCATTAAATCATATGTTGTAAAGTGAAAGCGTAGAACTGTGTGATGAACTTTGTATTTTTGACTCGTTACAGTCGGAATGGGTGGAAATTTCTTTCGAATAGGGTCTTGACTCTTTATCTTCATATTTTTATCTGACATGGATAAAAATTGCTTATTGTTCTTGTTAAAAAGTCAAAGCGTAAGGTCTTCAAGAGGGCTTAAATCAGCAAAATTGTTTAGGCATTGAAGTTTCTTTTGACCTCATCTTATGATTACCGAGGGCCTATTTGGATTGGCCTTTTTTCGAAAAAAGTAATTTTTTTTTCTTGAAAAAAGATACATTGTTTTTGCAATAACTAGGGACATTTTTGTAAAATAGCTCATTATACGCTATCTCGCGGCACAAGCTTAAATAGCCCGTAAGCGCACGAGTCGCGTGTAGTAGAGTGCATGCTAGTGCCGAGTTGAATCCACGGGGAGGCCTGACGTGAGTGGTGTATTAAGCTATGTGGGTCCTAAAAAGCTACGTGTTAGGTCCCTAAAGTAAGATGTTTTGGTGTTTTGGGATTGAGAGGAGCTCAGAAAAAGAAAACCTAATCTAAGGACAAGAAAATAAAAGATGTGTGTGTGTGAAACGAGGGAATCAAGCGATCTAAGGGGAATTTAACACGTGGAAATGGGGACTAGGGTGATTCCATCTTGCCTATGGATGATTACTACATCCATCAAGGGATACTTGACGGATATACTTAGCAGCCCTCGTCTAGACCTTTAATTAACACTTAGTTGTTCTCGTCTAAACCTTTAATTATCCTCTTGGGACTCGGTGTAGGTTCATCCCTAAGCACGTCTACCTAGAGCTAAAACGTGGTTCTTATGACTTAGGCATTAGGGCTAGCTAATCAAGGTACTAGGTGACTTGAATTAATCTAACCTTAGCGTCTAAACCGTTGGCTAAGTTTAAAGTCAAGACCTAATCCGTTTAAAGTTGACTAACCTAGCTTGAAACCCATTAGCTGGATTTAAAGCTAAAGGAGACTTAACCTAGGCTAGCCATTGAGTACCATCGATCATTATCACGATAGCGGGTATTAACGTTTAAGCACAAAGCATACACATATAGGGCATGGCATTCGAGGATAGGTTGACCTATCCTACTACTAAACACATTGACTTGCTTAGATTACACTAATTTGAGCAATAGCACTTGACATGTAAGCAATAAAAGCTATTTATGCTATTAAATATGCTAACACACACATAGAGATGTATATAGTCATATCCACTTCATGTAATCACCACACAAACACATAGACATACTAGCATAATGATTTAGAAATGGTTAATAGCATAATAAACTTCAATATACATATGCAACTTAATTAAGGCATTTCAACAAACACATAGACATGTATATAAAATGGCCTCTGAAACCCTAAGCACAAAGCATATATATATAAATCCATCAAGTACCCATTACAAAAGAGTAGTAATCAATCCATAAATACAAGAATAATCACCTTACATATCTCTAATCAAACATAATTAGACTTAAGATAAAAGAGAGATACCCTTCTACCCATAGCCAAGCTTTACAATCCATGAGTTATGTCCAAATCTTAGTGTTTGATCCTCTTGGATCCTTGTTTCCAAATGTTAAACATGTTTAGAAGTGAGTGTATGAGGTGGTTTTAGGTAAATTTTGGGTTTAGAGAAATGGGTGTGTGAATTGGTTGGTGTTCTTTCTCAAAATGGCTGAAAAGTGGCTTAAATAGAGCTGTCAACGCATAGGGCAGGAGGCCTAGCTGGTCGACCGGCTTTAGGGCTAAGACAACTGGCCTAAATTGGCCACGATTCTGATCTGGCCAATCGACTGGCCTTGACAAGAGGTCGACCGGCTTTGACAGTAAAATATTCATATCTTGCTCGTTTTGGCTCCGATTCGCACACCGTTTTTCTATGGCTTCGTACCGCTTTCGGGGATCTCCCAAGCCATCTTTTGCATCCTAAAACATGTCCAAAATTTGTCCATGTCCTTTTTTTGGTTACAAGCTTCGAGTTTAACTCCTGTTGCGCTCGGTTTCACCTCAATCGCTCCTTCATTCGCCAAGCCACTTCCAAATACATCTTTCAAGCCTTGTTTAAGCCCCAAACACCTTGTTTTTTATCCATATCCCAAATACCATCAGTCAAGGTCCTATCATCTCTCTGAATCTCACCTAAAACAGACAACAAACACGCATTAGTGTATCATTTAAGTCCTAAATTCAGCTATGAACATATAAACCTAATATGCACAAGTATGACCTAAATGCTATATTAATACACCAAATGAAGTACAAAACACCTCAAAACAAGTACATACATGCAAGGCACAAGCATACACAAAACCAACACATTAGCTCAAAATTCCTTGGAAAGTTTTAAACCAAACAAAAAAAGTTAACATTTTGGAAATACTTCTAAGTTTTTCCAAAAATATTTTTGATTTACCAAACAGTTTTTATATCATTTCCATCAATCACAATCCCAAGAATTTTATTCTTGTATATAATTTTTTCCTCGATGAACCATATGCCCCCTAAGAGTGGCTAATATTTCATTTTACACATTATTAAAGAAACGAAAGTAATGAATAGATTCTTCAAAATTAGTTGTGTAGAGACATTATAATAAAGTAGAAATAAATGACAAACATAACAATCAATGTTAACAACAAACTTTATACTTTTAGAAATATGGCATCCAATAAGTTGTTTCTCCAAATTTTTATATTTTAATTTTTTTGATCAACATCATTTATTTTTATTTTTTAATAGATAGTGTTACAACTAGATGAAAAATGGAGACTAAATAGTAATGATCCAAATATATTTAGATTGAAAGAAATATATATCTTCAATAAATAGACATATTATTTTTCAATAAAACTAATTAAAATTATCTAAATTATACAATACATGACTCTGTGCAAGTACTAAAATGATTGAATTTGGATGTCATGTGGCACCCCTAAAGTCATTTCATTTTTAATTTTTAATTTTTTTTATACTCATTGTTAAAAAAATAAAGATAAGTGATGCAAATATAAAATTAATATTTATTACTATAAATTATAATTCTTTAGATGTAGGACGTAGTCAATTGCTTTTTATTTTTCCTGTTTAAGCAATATTCTCTCTTTCTAAATATTCTCTATAAAAGATACCTATACCCCACGTCAGTGACTAACTTGATCATCGAAGGGGCAAACGTCAAAACAACATCGAAGTTGGCCTTCTTTGTAGGTCGCGGAGATTGTTGACATCACACATTTCACGAATCGGAGCTTGGAATTTCGTTGGTTCTTTGCCGAATCAACTTGGCACCGTCTGTTGGAACTGAAGTTTTTGCCCATTGAGATCTACATGGCTATCAATAGGAGTTAGTTTGCTGCCGGAAAACCTCTTGCCAATAGCGGGGAAGGAGCACTACCAGGAGAAGAAGAAGAACCAATCAATCCACAAGATTACCACCCTAGGGTTGACCCTCATGCCACCTCGATATATGCTAAACCTCTCAGCTCTGTCCCTGGACCCTCAAGGCCACCAACACCACGGCCTCTGCCACTACAAAACCACCACCTCCCACTATGCTAAACATCGAGCGTGAGCCTACACCAACATTTCATCCTCATCCATATCAGCCCATGCCTGAACCATAGTTGGCAACTCTCAAGAGTTTAACTGAAAGTAGAGTTGCAATGAAGCCGCCCAATTGAAAGGAATGCACGAATTTTTTTTCTAAAGTAAATAAAAATAATTTTTGTCCTTATAGAACACGATAATCAAAAAGTTTGGATAAAGCCAGACTGCATTGGATCGGTAAGCATCCTATTGTAAGAGAAGTAGTTATAAACCTTATAGACCATTCCCATGGGGGTGGTGAAGGAAGAGCCTTGATTGGTAGAAAAAAAAACCTATAACCCCTTAGGGTTATCCAAACCCAACATGTTTAGTAACATATAGAACATGGTAAATCAAATCTTTTAAGGCTGTAAACAACCCCTTCCCAACATATCTCTAGCCTACCCTTATCCAAACTTTCCCTAATCAGCTACTCACCATAGAACCCTTGAGCCTTACCAAGCTATACCACTAAACGCAAGGGGTCAACCCAAAACAAGTAGGAGTGAGCAGGAAGACACGTTAGGGTCAACCTATCTAGGAGATACTAATGTAAGGGGACCAGCGGTGATGATAGTGAACACCCAGATAGCACAATGGCATCAGGCCACCCCAAACATTTGTATGGAAGATTTCAAAAAATATCCCTTAGTTGAAGAAATCCTCAAAGAACATGTACCAAAGGACATTGTTATACCGAAGTTACCATACTATGATGGAATGGGTGCCCCATCTAATCACATCTCTATTATCAATCACAAGATGCTTTTCCATAATGCCATTGAAGTGGCTAGGTGCAAAGCTTTTCCAATAACCTTGGTAGGAGTGGCTAGGTCCTGGTATGACAAGTTGCCATCAAACTCAATTGAGACTTTTTGATAGTTAGCTAAGAGCTTTCTCAACCAATTTGCCAACAGTAAGATGACACCTCAATCCTCAACCTTGCTAATTAGGATTCTCCAATAGAAAGACGAGACACAAAGGGGTTCACGAGAAGGTTTAACTCAGTGGCCTAACAAGTACCTAATGGACATCGAAATCACAAAAAAATAAGTTCCAATTTATTATCTCGCAAATTTAATTTGAGTACATGGTTAAAAGTGGGTCGAGTCCAGAGGGATTCGGGGATTTAGAATATACTAATTATGCCAAGTAGATTAATCAAATAAGCTGTAATAAAAAAAGGGGGTTTTAAGATGAAAAATCAATTCAACACAAAAATGTCCAGCCACTGGACCTTTAAGCATGGTACGCAATTGGTCAGAAAATTAAAAAACCTAAATAGCAAGAAAATCAAAGCTATAAATGCAATCTAGACCTAAATAAATGCTAGAAAATCAGTATTAAATGAGAAATCAATGGGAATTAAGCTTAGCCTCGAGTTTAATCTCAATTTGGTCAATAAATCCGATCCTATATGCAAATATAACTTCCATATATTTTGATAAATTAGTTATGGTTGTCGGCCTTAACAACATCATCTTTCCTTACAGTGTTGATAGCAGTTTAAGCCTTTTACTATTTTTCTTCACTATCGCCTTTTCTATTAGACAGTCTAGCCCCCGAAAATGCCTACAGGGTCTATCTAATGATAGCAATAAAAATCTAGAAAAACCTAATTCTAAAAGTCGATTCTTTTGTAGCAATCGCTTATTTAGATTGTGTTTTTACACATGAGACCTGGTTACCAATATTCTTAGATTAATTAGATTAATCTATTTAGCTACCTATTATCATGCAATTGAATAATCGTGTGCAAAATTAAACAATCACAGAACAATATTAATTCTTGAAGTAGTAAACACACAAATACCAAAATAATAGTGGAAGGAGAAAAATAATTAGATCTCATGGGATTTGAAGAACCAAAAATTGATTAACTCTTGGCTAGAAAAGTAATTTAGAATTCCATCGTCATGAAAGTGGTGCCTAAAAGAGGTGAAAATAGCATGTTGGAAATTCTGAATAAAAGTCTGACTCCTTATAAAACGTACATAGGAGAAAATATATAGAAAAAAATTCTAACTGGAGCCCTTGTTGGATAAGAAAACTCTTTAAAAGCTAAGGAAAATAAAAAGGTAAAATATCCTTAATTACAATTTGTAATGAAATAAATGTCTTCTAGAATTAATCTCCTTTCTTTCCAAATAAATCCTTTCCAAAGATGCTGCAAAAATATCTCCAGTCTCAGTCAAAGCTTGGTCAATCTTGTGTAGAAATTGCATGGTATTTTCCAAGGCGGTGGAGTCAACTTTGTTCGCTACAAACGCATCAAAAAAACCTTTGAATCCATATATAATGCTTCTAACCCCTTTTTCCAAGCATAAACATGCAAAAACACATAAAAAGCACCAATTAAGAAGCATCCAATTCCAAAATTAAGCGCAAATAACCATGAACTAAAGGTTTATTTTAGACTTATCATTACCCGATTTGTCTAATTCCGGGCACTGGAAGCTTGTTTGCAAGATGTGAGAGATGATATGTTATCTAGTTCCTTGACAAGAAAGAAGAATGCGATCCTTTCGAACTTAATGATGGAGACCAAGAAATACATCTTGGCGAAAGATGTTCGCTTACATTGAAAGGAAAGGGATCGAGAGCATGATTTTGAGGGTCCTCGTAAAACTAAAGGACGTAAGCGAGAAGAGTATATGGGAAAGCTGGATCTAAAGAAGAGGAAGGAAAATGAACCAAGCTGAAAATCTTGGTTCGAGGTCTATACATATCTTAATACACCCCGAGCCGAGGTCTTAGCCGTGCTAAGAAATGAGAAAGACATGCGATGGCCAGAGAAATTGAGTGTTCCAAAGAAAAGAGACTGTAACAAAATTTGTTGGTTCCATTGGGACCATGGATGCACTGCTGAGAAATGTCAAAACTTGAAGGATGAAATCCATTTGTTATTACGAAAAGGTTGCTTCAGCCAATTTGTTGCTAAGCCCAATGACCCAAGGAAGGATAGAAGAGAAAGAAGCCTAAGGAAGGAGAAGAGGATACTGGGAACAATAGACATAATTTCGGGAGGTTTGGCCACTGGCAATGAAAGTTCAGCAAATCGTAAGTTATATGTGCGATCATTTCAGGAAGTACTAACCACAAAAGTTAGGAGAATGAAAGACATAACCTTCACTAGTAGGGATCTGGTCAGGATACCAATAAACCATGATGACCCCTTGATTACAAGTATCATCTTGGCTAATTATATGGTGAGAAAGATCCTAGTAGATACTGGAAGCTTCACAGATATCCTGTACATGGATGCCTTTTGTAGGCTAAGGTTGGATTGAAACAAGCTTACTCTGCTAAAGAACAAGCTGGTTAGATTTTTTAGAGTGGGAGTTCGTCCAAAGGAGTTATAACTTTACCTCTTAACATTAGAACCAATGGCAAGTATACGGACCTATCTGCATATTTCATTGTAGTATATTGTTATTCAACCCTCAATGGGATATTGGGTCGTGTTACATTGAACAAGATTGGCGCAATTGTTTCTACATATCATTAGATAATGAAGTTCCAAACACAAGATTAGGTGGTAACCACAAGAGGAAATCAACATGATGCCAAGGTTTGCTATGCGACAGCATTAAAACCCAAGTATAGGCGTGAGACCTTAGCACTCGAAGGGATGGAAGAAAGGGAAGATCCCAAAAAAGGTTCCCTAGTCAAAGAGCTAGTGACAGTCGAGTTAGGGGCGATCGATCGATAAGCCAAGGTCGGTAGCGAGCTTCCACCAAATATCAAAAGAGGTATTATTCAATTTCTGACTAACAATAGAGATATTTTTGCTTAGGAATCCACTGGCATGACACACATTGATCCAAAACTGATAGTTCACCGACTCAACGTGGACCTGAACTACTGGCCTATGAGGCAGAAATTTTGACCATTTGGAGCCTAGAAAAACGAAGTCATTCAAAAAGAAGTGGACAAACTGCTAGCTGTCGATCACATACATGAAGTTGATTACCCAACATGGGTATCAAACGTAGTGCTGGTAAAAAAGCTAGGTGAGAAGTCGAGAATGTGTATAGACTTCACTAATCTAAATAAAGCTTGTCCAAAAGACAACTTCCCCTTACCTCGAATTGACTAGCTGGTCAACTCTATTGCAAGATTTGAAATGCTGACATTTATGGATTCTTTCAAAGGTTACAACCAAGTTGAAATGGCAGCAACAAACAAAGAAAGACTTCCTTCATCATAGATCACAGCCTCTACTGCGATAAAGTGATGCCCATTAGGTTAAAAAATGATAGTGCCACTTACCAACGGATGGTCCAAAAAGTCTTCAAAGAACATATTAGGAAAAACATGGAGGTGCTCATAGATGATATGCTGGTAAAGAGTAAAAGTGTTAAACACATTTAATAGATTTGGAAGAAGCCTTTAAGACGATGAGGAAATTTGGAATTAAATTAAACCTGAAGAAATGTGCTTTTAGAGTAAGAGCTGAAAAGTTTCTCAAATTCATGGTCATACAGAGAGGGATTAAAGTTAACCTAGAAAAGATTCAGGCCATATTAGACCTTGAGCCCCTTTGACCGATTAATGACGTCCAATCCTTGACCGGGAAAGTAACGACCTTGAGTCATTTCATGTCGAAGTTAGCAAACAAGTGTGCACTATTCTTTAAAATACTTTGAGATCCTGAGAATTTTGAATGGACCTCAAAATGCCAAAAAGCAATTAAAGGGGTTAAAGTCATATTTAATGAGACCGGCTATTCTCTCGATGCCCGAACAAAGCGAAACGCTTTTGTTATACCTATCCAGTTCAGAAACTGTAGTAGCAACAACTTTGGTTCAAGAAAAGAAGAAGGCCTAACTGCTAGTATATTATGCAAGTCGAGTATTGAAAGATGCAGAGTTATGGTATGCACCTATCGAGAAAGTAGCTTTGGCACTCCTAATGGCCACAAGGAAACTAAAGTCATATTTGGAAGTTCACCCTATAAGAATTATGACTAACTTCCCTTTAAGGCAAATTGTGAGCAAACTTGAAGCATCGAGAAGGCTGTTGAAATAGGTGGTAGAGCTGAGTTAATACAAGTTGGAGTAACACCCAAGAATAGCTATTAAGGCACAGACGTTGTTAGATTTCAAGAATATACTTGTGTCCCCACCAAAGGAAAGGGAAAATGGGAAGTGACAGCGAATGGAGCATCTTCCAAATGAGGAGCAAGAGTAGGATTGGTACTTCAAACTCCAGAAGGCAAGGAACACATGCTATCAAGTTTGAGTTCTCAGCTACTAGTAATAAGGCAGAATATGAGGCTTTCTTGGTTGGGTTATAGGTATCCAAGCTCATGAGAGCAGATAAAGTCCAAGTATATACTGATGCTCAGTTTGTAGCGAATTAATTGCAAGGGAAATATGAAACTAAAGGAACTCACATGAAGATTTACATGGACAAGGCTCGGACGGAGATAAGGAAATTTAAGTTTTATTTTGAACAAATTTCGCGAACAAAAAATGGAAGGTAGATGTCTAGCCAATAGCTACGAGTATTAAAGAAGGCGAAGTTATTCACATCCAACGGGTACAAAACCCAAGCATGCCCATCAAAGTCAACCACATTGAGGTCATGATAGATTGGACTCCAGATATCCGAAAGTATTTAGAGGAAGGAAAGTTACCAGATGATCCCATTGAGGCACACAAAGTCAAGAGTAGGGCCAATAAGTTTGTGATTTGTAATGGTCAATCATACAATAGATCATACGAGGGACCTTTGCTTAAATGTGTGGATCTAGAAGAAGAGAAGTATGTCTTAAAGGAGTTGCATAAAGGCATTTGTGCCAATCATCATGGCGCAAGAACCCTAGTGCAGAAAGCGTTAAAGCAAGGGTATTTTCAGCCATCACTTCAGGTAGATGCACAAGAATATGTTAGTAAATGTGACGCTTGCTAAGAACACGTGAACACTCAACAAAAGCCATCCACCAATCTTACCCTTATGACAAGTCCTTAGCTGTTCGCTCAGTAGGGTTTGGTTATTTTCAGAGCAATGCTAGTGGGGACTAGGTAGTAGAAAATCACTTTCGTTGTAGTTGACTGCTTTACCAAGTGGGTAGAAGCAGAGGCGATGGCAAAAATAACAGAGAAGGTTGCATGGGATTTCGTATGGAAAAAGGTTATTTGCAAGTTCGGAATACCTAAAAAATTAGTAACGAACCACGGGAAGCAATTCAACTCAAGATATTTTAAGGAGAGTTATTAAGAATTGACGACTGATTTACGTTTCTCTGTACTAGCCCATTTGCAAACAAATGGCCAAATGGAAGTAACTAACAGAACCATTATCCATTCACTGAAGTTAAAGATGGAAAAAGCCAAAGGATCCTGGCTAGAAGTACTGCTGGAAGTCTTTTGGGCTTACCGAACCACACCCAACTCTACTACCAAAAAAACTCCATTCCAACTAATCTACAGGATGGAAGTCGTGATACCAGTAGAGATTGTGTCTCCTTCATTTAAGGTTGGACAGTATGATAAGCACAGAAATGATGAAGCCTTGAAGGACGAGTTGGAGCTGATTGATGAAGTTCAAGAGGAAGCTAAATTGAAATTCAAAGCAATTAAGGCTAGACTAACCAAATATCTTCAAGGAAGGATTAGGGCAAAGGGACTCAAGGTAGGTGACTTGGTGCTATGGAAGTCACATTTCAAGATTGGACATGAAAAAGGCAAGCTTACTGCCAATTGGGAACGATCATATCACATCATTATGACTATCAAGGACTTACATCCTTATAGATGTGTAGGACATGGTTCTGAAAAACGCCTGGAATGAAGAACACTTGAAAAATACTATGTGTAATGAGAAATTCAAAGAGAGCTACACTCTCTGACATGTACATACTATTTTGAGAAAATGAAAATTAAATTTTCGACCACCCAACATACTTTGAGTCTACTTTCAAACTTTCAAACAAAAAGATAATTTCAACAAATAATGACAAATGCCCTCAACAGAAGATATGAGTCCACACAATTAAACCTCGTTAATTGATAGCTACTACGTGAGCATTACACTATGAAATAATCACTCAAAAAATGCGACATGAACGAGAAAATAAACTGACAAGATAATTAAGTATAAAAATCTTTCCCAAAATAGTAAAAGAAAATTCAAAAAAGAAAAGGTACAAGGTAAAATGAGTCTTCAAGGGACAATAATGCCATTGATCAAAGTTACTGCTAATGAGATCTCAGTAGTTGTAAAGACATTGCTGAGTGATAACTAAGCCTACAAGACAAGAGTGCAAAAAGAAGAAAAAAAATCTTATGATAACCTATATGAACTTAAGAATAACGTGAAAGGAAAAATATATTAATACACACACCTTTTCCTCTTCCCTTTCGCTTAAGTCAATGGTCTCGATGTCTTGGCCTTATGATGTCAAGCTTTATGAGAAGATTTAAGACCTTTCAAACCATGGCAAGAGCTTTTACTCAATACCAACCAAATCCTTCCCTCACTGAAACGAACCTATAAGATGTCAGAAACAAGTCTAAAGAAGGCTCTCCGCATCAATAAAACGAAATTACTCATAGAAATCAACCAATGCTGCCAAGCTATGTGGACAAAGCTATCTAGAGCAAAACCCAAAGAAATTCAATGCCTCACAAAAGAAACGTGGAAGTGGAAGCCTAAGGCCCATGGTAAAATAATCCTCTTAAAAAAACTATTTCACCTACTTTTGCGTCACATGCAAATTCTTTTATATGAGGAATCCGTACCTCAGAATCTCTGGAAATACCTTCGCAAAATGCTATGCTATTAAGCGCTGTTTGATCAATCTTACAAATTCCTCTCTGAGCACCAAAGTTATCAGAAGTCTTAGGTTTCTTGATAGCAAATTCCTCTTCATCATTTCCATCATCTTGAGAAGGCTCACTACCTGGAGAACTTGAAGCCTCACTATTAACGTGGCTTTCTGAAGTGTTGTTCTCTATACTTAAGACCTTGTTTCCGTCAATCTTCTCCTTTGGAATATCATCCCTCACATGAGAAACTTCATTTTCATCACCATAATTTAAAAAAAAAAACATTTTTTCAATATTCGCAGACATAACATCATCCAAAATATGATCTAATCCTCCTAAGGATTCCCCAACTTGGTTCACCATTTTATCACCAGGATTCAAAAGATAGTTAGACCCAAAAACCAACCCTAAAACATCATTAAAAGACTCTGGGACATCATCGAGACCCTTAGAATTGATAAAATCCTCTCAAATTAGGGCAAATTCCATCAATACTACCAAGGCCAACAAAAAGGAAATAGTAGAATTTCCTCCAATGAGGTATCACGACTTTAATACCCAGATAAGGAGATGGCAACAATCGTACGTACGCGTCGGGTCGAGGAAGAAGAAAGCGATTACTCTCTTTCTCTCAAATAGATTTGCCCGTGGAGGTGAGTGAAGGAAGAACCCAAAAATATAAGGTATTGCTTATAATAGTAGCTTGTTCATAAATTCACTCGACCACTTGTGCTATTGAGAAGGTTCTGCCATGTTATTTATTTATTTATTTATTTTTAAAAAGAAGAGAAGCATTGATTTGGTCTAAGGTCTTGAGGTATTTTATAAAGTTTCAAAGTCTTGGACAGAATTTCAAAGTCTCTATGACCATGTGCGCTGACCAGGTCGGGTTATAGAGGAAAATGAAATTAAAAGATTACTTTTTATCTACTGAAAATTGGATAAAAACTAAAGCGATCATTAATGCTTGTTGGTACCACTCAACCCGATCCTAAAGAACAACCCGATCCCGAAGACTGATTGAGTTAACCTTCAAACGACTCTTAACTCTAACACGCCTCATTCTAAATTTAGGTAGAACACATGGCCACATGTGACATCAGGTAAACCCTATAAATAGTCGTTAAGGGCAAGAATAATGAGGTAACACTTTCTCCTTTAAGCAATATTCTCTCTTTTTAAATATTCTCTATAACAAATACCTATATCCCACATTAGTGACTAAGCGTGATTGTTGGAGGGACAAATGCTGGAACAACACCGGAGTTGGCTTTCCTTGCAAGTCACGGAGGTCATTGACATCACCTGTTTCGCGAATCGAAGCTTGGAGTTTAGCTAGTTCTTTGTCGAGTTGGGTCAACTTTTTTATTAAGTTTTTTAATTGAGCATAATTCAGAAATTATGCGAAAACTGAAGAAACTTGGAAGGAAATCAGATGAGGAAGACAACTTTGAAGTAAAGAAAAAGATGTGATAACCACCAATATGATTTTGTGTTTGGGGACAAAATTGGGTTGATAAGCAAGTCAATATAGATTGATTTTAATTACAAAAAAGAATGATCATCAATTGAGTCATGAGGCCCCTTATTGGAGCTTTAGGACAATAAAAAAGTGGTACTTATCTATGCGTATCAATTTTTTGTCACACTTTTTTTAGAAAATTAATGACACAAATAATATTGCTTATTCTTGGACCAAATTATCGCTAAACAGTTGGTCAACAAGAAGATTTAGATTTGACATAATTGTACACAGATACAAGAGATGAAATAGATACTTTTAAATTAAAATTTATAAAACAACGACATTTGATATATAAAAAGGATATATACATTTCTTTGTACTCGCAAAAAAGGTGTCTAAGAAAAAAAGGGATGTTGATTTAGAATATCAATATTATTATAACAAAGACAGAATAAAAATCTTATAACAAATATCCTATAATAAGTTAATAATAAACATATTCTTAAGTCATCAAATAAACTCACAACAAATGCAATTTGTAAAATTTTGAATAAGATCACTTGTGTCCATCTTTAACAAATATCCTATAATAAGTTAATAATAAACATATTTTTAAGGACTGCATACCCACTAAGCATTGTGCATCTTTAGTAAACAAAGAACATAAAATTTATGAATAAATAGTACAAAAATTATGATCAAACACGTCAATTAAAATTTTCACAACTTTTATACTATTTGTCCATAATTTATTAGATCATCACTAAAGCATATATTTGTTTGCACTCTTGCGCACACATATACACAAAAACACATTCACGCACACAGATCCAAACGGTATTAATATTGTGAACAAATAATGTTCTGAACAAATAATATTAATATTGCAAACAAAGGTGAAGGAGCATGGGAGAGTATGGTGGTGAAGAAGCATGATATAAATTGCACTCCAGACATTGATTTAAATACCTTATCCCTCCCAAATATAATTTTTCATTCTAACTTTCGCACTCTTATTTATTTAAATCAATGGTCAAGATATGTTGATATATAAAATGCATGGTTGAGATTTGAAGTTAAAAAGTTAATGGACAAATTCCTTTTCTTAGGAACACATACAAGATTCGTCACTACAAAAAGATAATGGTAACCCCACCATTAACTGCTTCATTCTTTAATTTCATAGTAATAGAAATACATGTCTTATTGAGACCCTTGTTTGTTCCCTCACTGCACACTTTCTATATATCTGTCTCCATCCAATCAAATACGTCCATACCATAGAGAATCAGGCTCGACAAAAACGAGACTAGGGACCATGCTCCCCGCTTTCTTCCTGTGGTTACTATTAGAACACAAGCCATAGTGTTGATACCTAAAGCAGTGTACCAGATACCTATTACAGGCCAAGCAGCTAGGAAGAAGTGTAACGAACAAGAGTTTTTGAAACTAGCATATTGGAAGATCAATCTTCCAAAATAACCAAGACCAAATAAGAGTTAGGAGAGGATCTTTGTCCGAGTGATAGAGAGGTGTACAATGTTTAAAATACATGGTATCTAGAGCCTGTTTGGATTTATTTATTTTGCAGCCTATAAGCTCCTATAAAAAAGCACCCCCTCGTATTCTTTTTTACTATTTACAACTTATAAGCCCTAAATAACCTTAGCCAAACAGGCTGCTAGTCCCATAAATAATTAATACTAGTGCACGGTTGAGATGTCTTGATTTATGTATTTATTGAGGTCAATTGCATGCATTTTAGGGCTGTTTAGAGCTTTTGAAAGTGCAATTACATGGCATTGTGTGCATAAGTGTTAATAATGCTTGATTAATAGTGTGTGCATACTTCGCTACTTATTTGAGCAATTTCGAGTGCTTATTGAGTGTTCGTTTTGGCTATTTTGTCCTCTTGAATGCCTAGAGTGTGTATGTGTTGTATTTTTCTAACTTTATTATCTATTCTATGCTTTTTATTTGCTCTTATTTGAGCAGTTTTAGTTTTATTTTATTTTTTAATTAAAGTTGGGAAATTAGTTAAGTACTTTAATTAGGTTAATTAGTAATTAAGGTTTTAAGTAACTAGATTAAGACACATTTATTATGCTACAGGGTTTTAAGACATTATTAGGTAACAATTTAATAAATTAGTAATGTGTTAAGATAGTTATTAGTTTTTTTAGATTAGTGTAATTAATAATTTCATTAGTTAGTATTAATTAATTAGATGTCTTATTGTAAAAAAGGGAAAAGCAAAGGTGAAAAGTTACAACATACTATTTATATATAATATATAAAATAGGCAAAGTCACTCACGTCACTCACCGAACATCTCACACACACATACACACACACATATATATATACACTTAAGAATTAGTATAACATAATATATATTATAATAATAGACATTTACACATTCATA
Source organism: Cordia subcordata (assembly GCA_028554755.1). Taxonomy (NCBI): domain Eukaryota; kingdom Viridiplantae; phylum Streptophyta; class Magnoliopsida; order Boraginales; family Cordiaceae; genus Cordia; species Cordia subcordata. Next base: position 1,312,099 of record JAPTOF010000026.1, on the reverse strand, counting down.
CTTATTATTATTACTACTATATAAAAGAAAGAATGGCAACCATTCTTCTTCGCACAAACGACGTAGTATGCCCTCTTTGTCCATCAAAATGATGTTGTATAAAGTAAAGGAATTTAAGTAGTTGCACTTTTTCGTAGAACGATGTTGTTTTTTGTTGTTTTTTTGAAAATGCAAATTTGGTGTCGACCATGAAAACTACTTTGCAACATTTGGCTACTGCTTTCGAAATGTGTCCCCAGGTGTCATCTTCTTCTTCTTCAAACAATACTACATAATAATGACTGAATTCATAGTTGATAATTTGTTAAGTTTTTGCCTTAATCTGGTAACTTTAGATAGAATAGATGTGAAAGGTAGATACATGTCATATATGTATGTGTATGTGGGTAAGACGTGTGGTGCTTTTGGGGGGCTGTATGTGTAGGTATCAGATGAAGGTGTTTGAGCTAGCAATGAAGAAGACCACAGTAAATGTATTGGAATTTAGAGTTCGTAAGTAATAGAGCTTCCAATGCGTACCCCATGTTTGCAATTATGCTTTAATAAGTAATGATGAAAATTTAGTTTAATGGCTACCTCATTGCCATTACAAGTTGTTGATTAATTTTGATTCAAATGTGATTAGATGTGTTTATAGTTTAGAACAATTTAGTGAATACTTTTTGAAGATACATATTTGTGCATGTCTGGTTATGTGAGTTATAGTTAAGAGAGCAAGAAATTTTGATTGAATTAATTGAAAGAAATTTCTACAAATCAAGAAAAGAAGAAACCAAAATTTCCTATGTTCTATGATAATCCAATCCTTTCCTTATTACAATATTTAAGGCCCATTTGGATTGGCTTTTTTTAAAAGTGCTTTTTTTTAACAGCTTTTGAAAAATAGCTTTTTTTTAGAAGCTGAAAATTCTGGCTTCTAAAGAAAGTTGTATTTGAGCTTTTTTCAAAGTTTCAGCGTTTTTGAAAGCCAAATCAAATAGCTATTGCAAATTTGATATAACTTTTTCAAGAAAAAAGAGTGTTTTTTCCTGAAAAAAAGACAATCCAAATAGGCCTTTATACTTGCTATATCACTCTATTTGGCTCTTAACAAACTGTTGTAACAATCCATGATATACGATCCTTACGCCATGTAATGCTGGCTCAGACATTTAGGTGCATTTTTCACCCTAGTACTTCTTCTAGGCTCGAAATCTGATATTGCATCTTGGGTTGGGCCATGCTCCTTTGGGTCTGCTTGCTTGAAATTACCTTGGGTTGCCCCATTCATTACAATGTGCTTGTGTGAGTATGTGCGTGGGATATCTAAAAGTATGTATACTAAAAGAAGTTTCTTTTCTTTTTTCAGTAAATACAACATAATATAAGCAACAACCAAAGTGTGGAATTTTCAACACAAGGGAAAGCAAAAGGGTCACAAGGGGGCAGTGTACAAGGCGTGGGGACGAGAAATTGAGAGGGGCTGTCAAAGTGAAATAAGGGATGATAGATGATAAGAATTGTTTTGTTATTCTTGTGTTAATAAGACTCTTGTTGTGTGCTCATGATTAAGCTTATCTATATAAAAGTGATAAGTAAAGTACCTTTGCTGATAATTAGGCCCCTTTCTAAGTGGAATGCATTAAGTCAAAGTAATTTCATTATGAAATGAGCTAATATTAGAAGTACATGATTCTTCTCAAGTTAAGTGTTGGATGAAGCTGTCAAACAGGACTTCACTAATAGTTTAATACATTGTTCAATAGATTATGATGGTGCCTATGTTTTTCTTATTGTGAAATCCAAATCTTTTCAAATAAAAAAGGCACATAACTTTGTCTTCCTTTCTTCCTTTCCTACCATGTAGAAAGATGCAGACATCACTTTTACTTATCAAACATGAAATTTATTTTTATGTAATAAATCAACATTTCATTCTACAAAAGTAAAGCTCACCAAATGCAAAAAGATGAAAAAAAAAAATCAACTATGGACATAATTAACATTATAAATCTATGATCTCCAACTACCAGAGAATATTGTTGTATTTCTTGGTATATGGACGGAAGGGGTCAACGTGATAAGTATTGGAACAATGGGGAGTAACGTGAATTTTTCCCAATTTCTATTGATGAGACTTTTCTTATGTTAATAGATTGGTTTTAGCATCTTAGAAGTTAATTGAATTCACTCATTGTTTGGGGGAATGTGTCTATACAAGTGTTTATATGCTTCTGAATTAGAGTAAACTTTATGCATGTTGTTCTAATGGAATGCAATTTTTCTTGGCGTTGTTCTCTTAGATTGTTATTAGAGTATTGTTTCTTGAGTACTTATACGCTATTTTTGTAGGGGTAACATATAGATCGTATACAATATATGAATTTACAGTATAAAATTGAAAGATATAATTGATAGCAGAATCACATACTTGTTTAAGTCATTTTGTTAAGAAATTGTTAAAGAAGTAACTGTCACCCAGCCTAGGCTTCGATCTTCCTCTCCCGGCTCTACTCAATGTTAACAGATGCTTATGGGAACAACTATTAGTTTAAGAGTAAAAAAGGGGATTTAACCCTATTTATAATAAATTCTGACAGTCCTATCCATGAAAGGATTTATCAGACTATACTGTATGAAATTATAAGATGGGCTTAACCAACATGATCATAGAGCCAATTTGTGAACTAGATATTCCACTTATTTTATAAAACCAAAAATAATTAACAGTAGCCCACTTTAAAGAGAAAATTTCTAACAAATTTTGCTATTTTCTTATCAGCCAATGTCTTTATTTGCCTTTGTTTTCAAGCTTATATCAATATAGCTCTTCCTATTATGATTAAGGGTGATAGAGTAACATTTATTTTATGCCTCGTATATGTGTATTTGTGTATTTACCTCAATTCGTATTCCAACTGCATGTTACATAAGCTTTTACTTTCTAGTAGATTTATGGCTGGGAGCAAAAGAGTGCCTCTTTTGGAGCAAGCCCAAAAAGATCATGTCTTGCACATATTATAGAGGGATGCTATGAGGTGATTGTTGTCTTATCATAATATTTTTGAATTTGCATCAAGGGTTGCAAGTATAAAACAAACTATGCTACATATGAATTGTTGAAAGTTTACTTTTTGTGTATGTGATGAATTTGCCTGTGTAGGTATGGTTCTCGTATCCTCTTTAAGTTCTTTTTTTTTTTTGGTTCGGGGAGTATACTCTTTAAGCTAATAATTGAGGAACTTAAATAAATTTTGTTTCAGTATCCAAATATATGTATGTATGTATATACATATTATTTCTATGCATTTGTATTAGATTTTATATATTCTTGTGAATATGCAATGGATTACTATGGTTTTTAGATAACCTTTGGGCTATTAATAATGAAGAGGCTTATAGATTATTTTTAGACAATGCATCTTTGCCAAGAGTTCTTCGGCTTGGCTTTCTAATATATGGCTTTTTAAGGTTATCCCTCAACCATAAACTTGACAGAGCAAGAAATTCTTGTGGACTTTATATGGCGTAAATTAGACACTGTTTTGCCACTTTTCTGCGTCTTACTTCCTATTTTAGGAAGGGAGGATAGAGTTAGACCCAAATGAGAAGGGACATATTTTGCTCTTCTTTTTTATTTCCTTTGCCTTTTCTCTTCCTTTTATTTTCTTATATTTGCTTTGCAATTTCTCATATTTTCCCTTTGTGTCAGTAATCAGCAAAAATAGAGCTTAAATCATGACAATGCTTCTTCTCTGTGATGTCATAGGGGTCATTAAAGCTTTAAGATGGCTTTTATGCCTAAATTTCTTGCTTCAAGATTTCATTTATATATCAAGATGCTTTACATATGTTCAAGTATTGCTTGTTGAAGTTTCTATTCATGGTGGTAGGTTTTGAATTTCGAAATACATGGTAGCCCAAGGTAGTTTGATCAATCTTTTAAGTGGTTGTTCCTTAATTGAAAGTGATGTGTTTGCTCATTTTCTATCCACTTGTCAACTCTCTCTTTTTTATAAAAAATTTTTCAAGCATCTTAGAGAATGGTTATGACAGTATCTGTAATAATATGTCAATCATTAAACATGTACTTTATTGGAGAATAATAATTTCTTCTAATGTTGATGAACACTCCATGAAAACTTTTCACTTAGCTACATAATCTTGTGGTTGTTATTGATGGAAGTTGATGTACATTCTATTAGAAGTTTTCCGTGAGCTACTATTACAGACATTTCATCTAAAGCAATCTTTTATCAACAAAATGTGACAGCTAAAGGAGGAGTTGGATGATATTCCACCATCAGAAGAGAAATTAAAAGCAAACCTTCAGCATGAGTATGAAGTTGCCTACTATGAGATGAGAAAGAGCTCCACCTTATTCATAAAAACATTAGGTATTTATTTTCATATACCTGACTTGCATAAAGCTTCTTAAGGAAGATAGTAAAAATGTGAAAGCGAAAGGACAAAATAAGAAACACATGGATATGCATGTATGTAGAGATCCTTTGATATAGGAGCTCTTGTTACATGCATAGTGAAAATGTTCGATATTCAATGTTGTAGTGCCCCTAACTGGTATCATGTCAATATCGAAAAGAAATTCTACTGATCTCATTATTAAATATGATCAAGGAATAGACCTTTTATCAATAGATTTATTTTCAAATTTTAATTTGAACAGCAAACTTGGAAGAAATCAACAAGATCTATTAACTTGCTCTTTAAGGATTCAACTAATCCTCACTAGGATTAGAGTTCGTTAAAACACGACTGATGGCCATTACCGTTGAGAAAGAACTCTCTAATGATCACTCATCTGTCAAAACTCAAAAGTGCAAGTCAGAGCATGGTTGATAGAAGAATTACCAAGGCTTTTTCATTCCTTAGGACAACCTTTCTTGACTTCATATTTGTCAGAGTTGTATATATGAGTACACTCAATATTATCACTTATATGTTGCATAATAGTATTATGTAGAAAGAAGATTACTAATGTAGACATAGGGAGTTGACTCAATTTGGTCTAACTATAAATCTTTTAACTGCAAACTAGAATGTCAAACATTCCTTGTAAATGCAATAGAATCAGGGCTCCACTCTGGCTTAAGTTTTGTGGTTTAATCAAATCATGTATACATTCAAAGCCTTGCTTTTTAGATAAAATTGTTTAGGCTTCATGTAGATAAATTTAGGGAATGGGCTGACCAAACATTGCTCGGTCCTTGCACACTAGTATAATAGAAACAACACAGTTTTCCTTATAATACAAAACTCACACACATACACGTGATAGCAACACACTCACACAAAATCATATACCGATGGATCCCTTCTTTTTCACCACACATTAAGTGCACACTTTATATTTATAATCAGGGAGCTAGGCATCAGAAAAGAGAAAGAAACTAGCGAGCTCCAGGAAATGTCAGTAGCCAACAGCAAAGACGAGAAAAGGGCCATTTCAGCCAAGAAAAGATGAGAAGAAAAGAAAAAAAAATAATTTGCAGCAAAGAGCACTCATTTTCACCCTCTTCTTTCACTTATCTTTGCTTCTTTCTTCATGAACACTTAGGAAATCAAAGGGGAGCTTAGGGAAGGTTTTTGGGTGCTTTTGGGGGCGCTCTTAAGCACTTTTCAGCAAGAAAACCTGTAGCAAAATGCAAGAAAATAGCTCCGTTTAGTACAATAAAAGAGATATTTTGTTATTGCTTTCTTTGTTCTAACTTACCCATAACTTGTACCAACCTTAATATACTCTTTTTCGGTCAAATTTGCAGGTAGTAGGGCTGATTTGAAGCTGAAAATTTGAGCTAATTTGCTGCAGAAACAAAGTTGAAAAGTTGCTATTTAAAGCTTGACTTTGCAAGGAATTGAACCAGGCTTTTGCACAAAGCAAAGGGGGAGAACGTTTGAATTTGGAATTTGATTTCTTGAACTTTAAAGTCAATGTTTAGAGAGTTAAATTTCAGATTTGGGTTTCTTTTCTCCATGTTGAATTAGCTACCTAAACTATGATTAGAAGCTTGTATTTGGTGTCAGAGCTTTGGAAGATTACATGGAGTCATCTCTTCACTTTTCTCACATGGTTAGTGCTTATTTGTTGCTGAATACTCGTTTGGATGGATTGTTTAGTGTTAATTTGAAGTAGGCATGCTTTGAAATCATATGTACTTGAGCTTAATGTTAGTAAATTGAGTCTTATTCTATATTTGACTCAAATAAATAGTGAATGAGAAATTGAGATAATGTTTGGAAAGATGTATTATACTTCAAAAATTAAATTATAATAGAATTTAATTTAATTTTTAAAATTAAATTCTAAAGGGTACAACCTTTCCAAACTAAGAGTTATAACTTTTCCGAGCTAAAGGACACAATCCCTTGGCATGAAGAGTTGGCATAGGATTTCCAAATAGGCATCTTGTTGTCTATAAATAGTGCGCAAGTCATTTTGCAAAAATCATCTTTTCTTTGCATTCATATTTCTATACTAAAATTAGAGTTTTAGAGTTTTCTTAAAAAAGAAAGTTAGCATTATTTTGGTTCGCCTTTTCTATAGTTTAGAGTAGTACTACTACATAAATACTGTCATTGAATCTTGGGAAACAATCCTTATTATTCGTAAGCACCGTAGCGGAGCGATAAGGTCTTAAGGAAATTGAAGAAATTCAAGCCTTGGCGTTTCTTTACAATTATTTACTTGTGTCTTAAAAGTTTGTAAGTACCTTATTACACTATTCACATTTTTCTTTCAGTTTCCTTAAAAATTTTGTAGTCACTGGTTTATTGCACAAGTTTATTGTATTTGGTACATTATTTTTCCAACAATCTTAAGACCTTATCGTGATATTTAACTTGCGCATGATATTAGAAAAGTACATGTAATTAGAAAAGTGGGTTCTGAAATCATTTAGTCTTCTGGAAACGCCATTGAATTACTTTGCATATTTGCTTTGTATTGTACTTTGCTAGTGAAAGAATAAAATCAAAACCATCATCATAAATTGAATTGCATGCATGTAATTAATATAATATTAAAATATTAGTTTGGTGTTAAGATCAATGCAATTACAGATAGAAGCCAAAGTTGCCTTTTTCTTGTAATAATTAGTTGTATGTGTCATTTCATCATAAAATTCTACTTTGATCACATTAGTTTGCATATTGTTTGAGCATGTGTTATATTACCACCATACATTAGTGCATATGTGATTTTCAGATTGTGAAGTCTTGCTTGATTTGATTAATAAAATATTAAAAGTTTGATATCTCCTTGCTAATGTACATTTTCATATAAAGTCTTGCATGAGTTAGTTCTGTAAGTCAGAATCAGTGCAATCTGTTCATCTGACTTTGTACAGTTGCAAACTTGAGAATTGACGATTCATTTGTGTTGCGTCTTTTTGGTATTCTTGATTTTGAGTGTCAATTAATATTTTATTATTATTATTTGGGACTTCTTTTTGGAGCATACTATGAGTATTTTAATAATAATTATTATAAAAAAAGTATTCTAGCTAAATTGTTTTGAATTGTGTTAGAAATAATGTCAACTGAAGGGACAAGTGTTCCTGTGACTGGACAAGATGGATCCAAAAATAATGCAACCCCAAACAATGAGGGTAGACCTTTGATGGAAATGTCTTTAATTGGACAAACGCTTGGTCCTATTGGACCTGGTGAAAAACCAGAGAAATTTAATGGAAATGATTTTAAAAGTGGCAACAAAAAATGCTTTTCTATTTAACCAATTTGAGTTTGGCAAAGTTTTTGAAATAAGATTCACCAGAGTTGGGCGAGAGTCCGACTAGAGAAACATTTGCTGCAGTAGATGCATGGAAGCATGCAGATTTCTTGGGTACAAACTACATCCTCAATGGACTGGATAATACACTTTACAATATGTATAGTCCAATGAAAACAGCCAAGGAGTTGTGGGAATCTTTAGAGAAGAAATACAAGACTGAAGATGTTGGCACAAAGAAATTTTGTTGTGGGCAAATTCCTTGACTTCAAAATGATCGATTCCAAGACCATCATGAGTCAAGTTCAAGATTTTCAACTAATTCTTCATGAGATTCGAGCTGAAGGAATGAAATTAGGAGAATCTTTCCAAGTGATTGCCCTAATTGAAAAGTGCCTCTAGCATGGAAAGATTTCAAAAACTACTTGAAGCATAAGTGCAAAGAGATGATATTAAAAGACTTGATAGTGAGATTGAGGATCAAAGAAGACAATCAAATGTTTGAGATGAAGGCTGGTAAAAATTACACGAAATGAAAGGCAAACGTGGTAGAGCATGCTCCTAACAGTAAGAAGAGGAAGCATTCTAATTATAATTTCAACGGTGGGAACAAAAAGAAGCAGTTCACCGGGAAATGTTATGTGCGTGACAAGCCTGGACACCGTGCCAAAGATTGTCACAAACGCAAGGGTCAAGACAACTCCAATAAAGGAAGGCATGTCCAAGCCAACATAACAGAGGTTGATTATCTTACCAATGACATATCTGATTAGAACTTGGCAGTAGTAATGTTAGAAGTACACTTGGTTGGAAACTCTAAGCAGTGGTGGATGGACACTGGGGCCACTCGACATGTTTGTTCAGAAAGGAATATGTTTACCACATATCATCCTACAACTGCTGAAGAGACAATATACATGGGAAACTCGTCCACATGCAACGTGCAAGGAATGGGTAAAGTTATCCTAAAGATGACATTTGGGAAAGAGCTGATTCTTAACAATATGCTGCATGTGCCAGATATCAGAAAGAACTTAGTGTCTGGGTCATTGTTGAGTAGAAATGATTTTAAACTTATCTTTGAATCTGATAAATTTGTTCTTACTAAGAGTGGTGTTTATGTCCAGAAAAGGTACCTGTGAGATGGTCTGTTTAAACTTAATGTAATGACTATTGCACCCAAATCTATACCAATTATTAACACTATTATTAGTAATGTTTCTTCTACTTATGTATTGGAGGCTCCTAACTTATGGCATGATAGATTAGGACATGTTAATTTTAATTTAATGCATAAGCTTGTGACATTAGGTTTGTTACCAAATCTTAATTTTAACTCACACAGCAAATGTGAAGTGTGTGTAGAGTCAAAGTTGACATTTGTGGAAAGAAGTATTAAACCTTTAGAATTAGTTCACAGTGATATCTGTGATTTAAAAATTGTGCAAACTAGAGGTGGTAAAAAGTATTTCATAACTTTTATCAATGATTGCACACGATATTATTATGTTTACTTACTCTGAAGTAAAGATGAGGCTTTGGAAGTATTTAAACAATATAAGAATGAGATCGAAAATGAATTAAGCAGAAAAATCAAAGTGTTAAGAAGTGATAGAGGAGGAGAATATGTATTTCCTTTCTAGGAGTATTGCGCAGAACATGAAATTGTTCATCAAACTACGGCCCGTTATTCAGCTGAACAAAGTGGTGCTGCTGAACGTAAAAACCGCACTTTGAAGGAGATGATGAATGTTTTATTGATTAATTTAGGGTTACCTCAGAACATATGGGGGGAAGTTATTCTAACTGCGAGTTACATTCTTAATAGGCTACCTCACAAAAAATTGAGTAAGACTCCATATGAATTATGGAAGAACCGACCCTCTTCTTTCTATCACTTAAAAGTGTAGGGGTGTCTTGCAAAAGTAGGGGTTCTGTTCCCTAAAATGGTCAATATTGGACCAAAGACTATTGATGGTATTTTCATTGGATATGCAAACAATAGTTCTGCATATTGGTTTCTTATGCATAATTCTAATATTCCTCACATTCATGTCAATACCATTATAGAGTCAAGGAATGCATATTCTATTGAAGAAATATTTTCTTATAAGAAAGGACAAAAACAAATTACTTTGAAAAGATCACATAACGCCATTATTAATCATGAAGATGGAAAGGATCAAGGATCTGTAGATAATGGAAATGAACCAAGGTGTAGTAAGAGAGCCAAAACGTCTAAATATTTTGTTCTAGATTTTTTAACATATTTGTTGGAAAATGAGCCTCGTACGTTTAGTGAAGCAGTGTCTACTCCTAAATCTCCATATTGGAGAGGCGTAGTTAATAGCGAAATCGAATTCATCATGCAAAATCATACTTGGGAACTAGTAGATCATTCTCCTGGAAATAAACTTCTAGGATGCAAATGGATTTTTAAGAAGAAGCTGAAAGCCGATGGATCGATTGACAAATACAAGGCTAGACTTGTAGTTAAAGGGTATAAGCAAAAAAAAAGGCCTTGATTATTTTGACACCTATTCACCAATAACCAGAATTACATCCATTCGAATGCTAGTAGCCATTGCCATTATATACAACCTAAGGGTATATCAAATGGATGTGAAGATAGTCTTCTTAAATGGTGACTTAGATAAAGAAATTTATATGGAACAACCTGAAGGGTTTGTGGTTCCAGGACAAGAAAAGAAGGTGTGTAAGCTTGTAAAATCATTATATGGATTAAAACAGGCTCCGAAACAATGGCACGAGAAATTTGATAAAGCCATGATTTCAAATGGCCTTAGAATTAATGAATGTGACAAATGTGTATACACAAAGAGTGATGAAAAAGGATATGTCATTGTTTTCTTTATGTCGATGATATGCTTATCATTGGGAGCGATACTGATATCATTAAGGCTACCAAAAAGATATTAACCAGTAAATTTGATATGAAAGATTTAGGTACAACAGATGTTATCTTATGAATTAAAATCTCTAAAACATCTGAAGAAGTGGGATTATCTCGATCTCATTATATTGAGAAAATACTTAATGCATTTCCAACAAATGACAATGGTGTAGCGAAGACACCTTTTGATGTAAGTCTTACATTATTCAAAAACACTTGCAAAGGAGTATCTCAATTAGAGAACTCGGGCATTATAGGAAGTCTAATATACATCATGAATTCTACAAGATCGGATATCGCGTATGTGGTTAATAAACTAAGCCGATATACTAGTGATCTAAGACAAAACCACTAGAAAGATTTAGTGAGAGTTCTGAGGTTTTTAAAATAGACAAAGAACTACGGGCTGCACTACACTAGATATCTTGCTGTGCTAGAAGGGTATAGTGATGCAAATTGGATATCTGATACTAAAGATTCAAAATCCATGAGTGGATATGTCTTTACTTTGAGAGGAGCAGCTATATCATGGAAATCCTCTAAACAGACGTGTATAGCAAGATCCACAATGGAATCTGAATTCATAGCTTTAGATAAAGTTGAAGAGAAAGCTGAGTGGCTTCATCATTTTCTAGAGGATATTCCAAATTGACCAAAACCTATGCCAGCAATATGCATACATTGTGATAGTCAATATGCAATTGGAAGGGCACAAAGTAATATGTATAACGGCAAGTCTAGACATGTACGTCGTAGACACAATACCGTCAGACAACTGCTTTCTAATGGAGTTATCTCTATTGATTATGTGAAGTCATAAGATAACATTGCGGATCCGCTTACAAAAGGTTTAATTAGAGAGCAAGTTGATAAATCATCAAGGGGAATGGTTTTGAAAGCCTACATCTAATGAGTTGCCATAATGGGAACCCTACCTAGTTCACTGGAGATCCCAAGATCTAGGTTCAAAGAGAAAACTGAATTATGTAACGACAACTCGGTCCAAAGCATTGTGGGGGTTTAATCCTCTACCTATTCCTATGCCAAGCAGACAACGCTACCTGTACAAGTGTAGGTTAAGTAAAGCTTTTAATGACTCTTATATCTTGGAAAGCCAAGTGGAGGTGCAACAGGAGCCTTTTAATAAGAAGTCACCTATGTGAGTAGGGAGTGGGGCCGCTCCTATGAGAATTTCTAAGGCTGAATTCTCTAGAGTACTCATGAAAAAATCAGGAGTTGTTCAGGGCCATATGAATACAACTGAGAACCAGAACCGAGAACCAGATAGTGTCTAGATTGATATTGTGTGAGTTCTATTGTCTTGGTTTATACGAAAGCTGAACAGTTCAAGATGTCGCATTTACTGTTTAGTAAGTAAATCCGATAGTTCATCACTAGGGAAGGTTCAAGGCCAAAAGCTACCTATCTTGATGTAGTTTCTTGCTAATTGAACTCTCTCTAGGTGTCAGCATTTCATCTGCATTTTGATATGCCAATTCTCATTCACATGGGAGATTGTCAGTAAATTGAGTCTAATTCTATATTTGACTTAAATAAATAGTGAATGAGAAATTGAGATAATATTTGGAAAGATGTATTATATTTCAGAAATTAAATTATAATAGAATTTTATTTAGTTTTTAAAATTAAATTTTAAAGGGTGCAACCTTTCCAAACTAAGATTTATAACCTTAAAATTAAGAGTTCTAACTTTTCTGGGCTAAAGGACACATCCTTTGGCATGAAGAGTTGGCATAGTTTTTCCGAACAGGCATCTTGTTGTCTATAAATAACGCGCAAGTCATTTTTGCAAAAATCATCTTTTCTTTGCGTTCATATTTTTATACTAAAATTAAAGTTTTAGAGTTTTCTTAAAAGAGAGAGTTAGCATTATATTGGTTCGTCTTTTCTACAGTTTGGAGTGCTGCTACTGTAGAAATATTGCCGTTGAATCCTGGGAGACAGTCGTCATTAGCCGTAAGCACCGTAGTGGGGTGATAAAGTCTTAAGGAAACTGAAGAAATTCAGGCCTCGGCATTTCTTTACAATTATTTACTTGTGTCTTAAAAGTTTGTAAGTACCTTATTGTCTTATTCACATATTTTTTTTTCAGTTTCCTTAAAAATTTTGTAGTCAATGGTTTATTGCACAAATTTATTGCATTTGGTGCATTATTTTCCAATACTTAATTAGTGAGTTTAATAGATTCTTGAACTCCATGAAATTAGGAGGGTGCCTTGGCTTCTACATTTGTGTTGATTTGATTGCTTGCTTGGTTAATTAACGTAAAAATTTGTTATTGTGGACCATAGCTACACCCGGCCTTGTTAAAGGACTAGACTTAGAGATGCGCCACTAATCAAAGTTAATATCGGTAGTTAATTAAGCGAAGTAATTGGACTAGCACACTTGATTAATAGACGTGTTAACCTAGGTTGTTGGACAATGTTACACCTAAGTGCTAATATTGCACCTAAATCCTAGGAGATCACATCGTTAGTTAATTAAGTAGTGTAAAACATCCGTTACCCAGTTGATTAAGTGCCGTGAAAGCTTAGATTGTGTAGAGAAGCATACACAAGGTTCCACTTACAACCTAAGGCAATACACCAATAGTCAATTAGGTTAAGTAATTGGGTACTAATTAAGTTAGCAAACAGGATAAGCACCATCGGAGAACCAAGAAGCCTCACCTAGTGCAAAGGCTCTGAAAACCCTAGATCCCTTTTCCCAAGCTTGCTCTAGTCATTTGTGTTTGCTATCTTTCCCTTGTTTTTCTTTCTTTTAGTCTAGTTAGCGAATTTTAGTTTCTTGTACCTTAGTTTCTATAGTTAAACACTGAGCTTTCTTTAACCCATTCTAGTTTGGAATTCATACATGTAGCTTTTTCTGTTGTACAAAAACACACTAGTCTAAGCTAAGGAGCCTCCTTGTGAAGACGATCTTGCATATGCACACACTATACTAGACATGATCTGTAGGCTTGAGGATATTTAATTTGGTGCAATTTGACCCTAATTTTTCCATACCACTGAGTTTACATCAACGGCCTATGCTTCGCACGGTTTAGCCCATATTGTGTAAATTTCAACAAGTTGTATGCCAACATATTTGTCAAATTTGAATTTATTTTTTGTGGTTGGGAAAATAAATAACATTACCACATCAAACAAATACATAATAGTTGAATCATAATATCGAACATCAAGAAGGCACACGAGAAGCCTTCTCAAAAGCAAAAGATCAAACACCATGCATGCAAAACACCTGCCCCTTCAGAAAGAAAATCAAACCAAGCTAACTCCCACAAACAAAAACTGAAAAATAATCACCATCGGCCCTTACTTAATCCCAACACGCAAACAATCATTAGGAAGGACATTCATTAACTCCAAAGGATGATTTTGAATTAGTCGATGTTTTTTATACCTACTTGTTGTTGCACAGTATTCACTTACCTGAAGCATGCAGTAATTCCGTTTAGTACAAAATCATGTGTTAACATATGGGCACCATTTAAAATACCTGAACAACTAAATTAGGTGATTTTGGAATTAGGAGTAAGCAATTTTTCTCAGACGAGTACATTTCCATTCAGTATCTTTTCATTCACTCAAAGAAAAAAAGAATTATATTATATACAACTTAATTAGATTAACCAATCCATGATTTACTACATTCAACTGAATTAACAAGTTCTTAACTTTCACTCTAAAAGGGAAAAACCAAAAAGAAACACCTTCTTTATGGCACCCTTGATTGCTGATTCAAAGCTGGGAAATCACCAATGCCTCAAAATTAATATATGCTCGGATGATTTCTGATTGCTGCAGTAGAAATGTGAAGAGGGCAAAGCATCCCCGCTCTATTTATAGTGATTTGAAGCGAAAATTGTGGATCTCACAACCATGGGCGAGCAGCCAGTGGCAACAACAAACAATGGAACAATCAAAGGCAGTAGTGGTTCTAGGTTCCCACTTATATCTCCAATAGTTACAAATTGAATCTGTTTGAATATTTAAATTTGAAAAAACTCTGTAGAATGTTAAACCTTTGTTGAATGGAGAGTTAGCCTGAAGTATTCCCCCCTATCTCATGCAGCGTTGTGTTTGAAAACCAAAGCAATCATATGATACAATGTGCAAAAATTGCTTGAGTGGAGACGAAGAAAGAAGGAATAAGAGAAAGATGGGTCGACGCATTGTTGAAGAAGATAGACGAACCATCACATGCGTTGCGAGATAAAAAATGAAGCCTCTACACAGTTTAATTTCATAAGATAGCATGTGTAGTAAGTAAATAAACCTGCATAACAGTATGTGCATATAACTGAAGAATGTGTGAGACAGGTATTAGCAGAAGAGGCAACCAAAAAGTCCCATATTGGACGTTCAATTAGTAGATTTTTTTTTTGAGTCAATGACATTCAATTAGTAGATGAAGTAGAGACTTGTTTGGATTGACTTTTTTCAGGAAAAAAACACATTTTTTTTGAAAAAAATTACATTATTTTTACAATAATTATTTGATTTGACTTCTAAAAAAGTTAAATATTTAAAAATAGATCAAATATAATTTTTCTAGAAGTCAAAAATTTTTAATTTCTTAAAAATAATTATTTTTCAAAAATTGTTAAAAAAACACTTTAAAAAAAAAATCCAAACAAATACCACATAAATTCTCCGAATTGGAAAGTGCACGTGATGCTCACGTGATCTCAATACCCGCCCTCCCAATAAATACCCACAAATTGGCGGGAATCCGGTTCAGCTGTCAACCTCCTACTCTCCCTCTCAGAGGAAAACCCTTGGACGGAAGAAGCCATGAGCAACGGCAACACAAGGAAGCGCCCAGCACCACAACCCGCACCCCCACCGGCAACGGCAGAAGGCCCTCCTCATAAGCACCACGCTGCAGCCGCGGTGGAGGAGGACTTGTTCGACGAGGACGTTTTCCTCGAGGAAACCCTCCTACAGTACGAAGAGGACTCTCAGGTTCTCCGTGACATCGAAGAGCGCGAAGCCCTCGCCTCTCGTCTCCAGAAATGGAAGCGTCCTCCTCTCTCCCAGGATTACCTCTCTCACTCGCGAAGCATCGGTATGCCAAGAAAACATCATTTAGATTCTAGTTATAGATATCAAATTTAGGGCTTTTGAGGCTTTGAGACTTGTTTTTCTGTGTAATCTTTTTCCTTTTTTCTTTTTCAAATTTAGTTTTTCAACAACTGGAGATTGATTATGTGATTGGTGAGAGCCACAAGGAATTGGTGCCTAACTTTTCCGGGCCTGCTGCAATTATAAGGATCTTTGGGGTCACTAAAGAAGGTTAGCTTTCTTCTCTGGCAGTAAAATGTAAATTTCTATTTGCATTTTGAATTACTTACTAACTTGCTTGGGGAAAGACGGGAAAATGAAAAGCTCTGATGATGAGTTGATACTTCATTTGTACAAAAATACGAGCTTAGATGCTGGAGACACTAAGGGAACTAAGAAACGTGCTGATTGTTGATTGTGTTTGTTGGTCTAGGATAAAACGTATAATGCTTTAGCAGTGAAACGCGGTACCAAAGTGCAGGGTGCAGGACCCATTTCAGGGTCTACACTACCTGTCTAAATTTGCATTTTTGCAGGAGTGCCTTGAACCTACGAGCTCTAGGTCATATGGCGGCAACTTTATTTTTGCACCGGCCTTTGTATAATGCCTTGAAAATTTAAAAGATAAAAGAATATGAGTCTTCAGAAAGGTGGATGTGCTTAAGAGGGTGTTTGGTTTGGCCTTTTTTATGGTCAAACACACTTGAAGCCCAATTTAAACTAATAGAAGTGTTTGTTTTAAATAAAAAAGTGTTTTTTTTAAGTGGCTTTAAGTAAAAAGTAAAAAGCTCCTTATCCCAACTTTTGCTTTTTATGACTTTAAGTATTTTGAAGAAAAGCAAGTTTGACCGAACATTTACTATCTTATCCTCACCTTTTTATTTTTATTACTAGAACATCTTTACTCTTTTATCTTATAGTTACCTTTTGAATTCCATTTTCATGTCCTTAATAGCTATTTTAGTAATATAAGTTACTTTTCAACCCACTTTAATCAAACATGTAAATACTTATTTTTATAACTACTACTTTTATTCAAACATGTAACTACTTAAAAGTCGAAAATAAAAAAAAACCGCTTAAAGCCAAAAACTTTAAGTAGCTTTTTGATAAGCCAATCCAAACGCCCTCTAAGGATATGACTAATATACCTAGTTTTGGTTTCAGCACCTAGTAATTTTTATGCTTATATAGGCTAAATCTGAGCTTTTGCTGCTCTTGGAGACAATAAATAAATAAAACAAACCCTTCTTTGATACTGAACTTGAGGAATGAGGTGGTCAAATTAGCAGCTGCCAAATTTTTTTTGTTTCCAAAAGAAGTTTGAATAGAGCCCAATATCATTAATTTTGATTATCTGATCTATTTCGGACAGGTTTCATGGTATTATCTCAACAAATAACTGACTTTAGGAATTAAAGAATTTCATATATCTTCTGTTGCTTAGATGGATACTTTGCAGTACTATGTAGCTGGAACACAGAGCATAAGTGTCAAAATTTTATGCTTAACTATACTGTTAAATTTCTTCTATGAAAGTTTCCATGGGTTTAGGTGCTTTTACTGTTTTGCTTAAGAGGAAAATTGATATTGTGACGAGAATAGAAGCTAGTTGTTTCTCGGGAATAAAATAAAAATGAATGTATAAACTGATGCATGCAAGTATTGTGCATAATCCTGAAATGACAGTGGTCTGGTTTTCCATTAAGTAAGATGTGTATTAAATTGTTTTTGGTCTTGCCCATATATTATTATGTTCCATAATTTTTGGGAAATGGAATTGCATTATGTGGTGTCTAAGAGATGGTTGTCTTGGGTGTTATTTCAGGCCACAGTGTTTGCTGTCATGTACATGGATTTGAACCATATTTCTATATCAGCTGTCCTCCAGGAATGGGGCCTGATGATATCTCCCATTTTCATCAAATTCTTGAGGTACTTTCCTTTTATCTTGTTATGGTCTATCATTTGCCTTAATCAAGGAAGGAAAGTCTTCCTGCATTTGTTGGGTACAACAATGTATAGAATGTACTTTTACAATGTCAGTTGTACTCTTCACTTTATCTATTTCTGTTACCTTTTGCTCATACTTCCACAGGGCAGGATGAGAGAGGCAAACAGAAACAGTACAGTTCTGAAATTTGTTCGCCGTATTGAACTGATTCAGAAAAGAAGCATAATGTATTATCAACAGCAAGATTCTCAGCCTTTTCTCAAAATTGTTGTGGCTTTGCCAACAATGGTTGCCAGCTGTCGTGGTAAGAATTAATTTTAGGTGGTACCTAATAGTGAACTAATCTTTCACAATTTCACCAATTCCCTCTCAACAAATATCCTAAATGCTTGAGACGTCACATATGCAGCAAATACCTCCAATGCTCTCTTTTGGCTGAGTATTTTGTGCATCATCTTGTATATAGGCTTTTGAGCTAATAAATATGGTTTTTGTTGATTATTGGCCTAAATAACTGATGAGAAATGAGAAGGTATACTTGATGTTTGATCCCTCCACTTGCTTTGCGTCTGTTCTGTGCTTCAAGAAGATAGGGCGTCCAGGGACTTTATCTCACTTTGACATCATGCAGTTTCATCTTTGTTACTAATGATGCCTTAAACTTGATTAGGTATCCTTGATAGAGGCATACAGATTGATGGACTTGGCATCAAGAGCTTTATGACATATGAAAGCAATATTCTTTTTGCACTCCGTTTCATGATCGACTGCAATGTTGTTGGTGGCAATTGGATTGAGATTCCAGTTGGGAAATATAAAAGTGCCGCAAAGAATCTCTCTTATTGCCAACTAGAGCTCCATTGCCAGTATCCTAATTTGTGAATATACAAGAGCATGAGCTTCTTCTTTGATTTCTTAGCTCTGGATCTTTTTGTTCATGATCAAGTTCTTTCCTTAGTGATCATTATATAGCTATTCAGATCTGATTAGCCATGTTGCCGAAGGAGAATTTTCAAAAATGGCTCCATTTCGTGTTCTGAGCTTTGATATCGAGTGTGCTGGTCGAAAAGGTTTTTTCCCTGAGCCCACACATGATCCTGTGATTCAGGTTAAACTCTAATTTCCCTTGTGATGTATGTCAAAAAATGATTCTATGTTTTATTGGACACCATGTGCTGCAAAAGCTCTTAAATATTGTATTTCTGATCCAGGTGGCAAATCTAGTTACGTTGCAGGGAGAGGATCAACCATTTGTTCGTAATGTGATGACCCTCAAGTCATGTTCACCAATAGTTGGTGTCGATGTCATGTCATTGGACACAGAGAGAGAAGTCTTGCTAGCTTGGAGGGTAATATTTTTGGCATAGTTTCTCAATGCATTAGTTAGGTTCACCTGTCAAGTGAATTAGTTGCTAATTGTGTAATGGCAACATTCAGCTTCGTGGAACTCATCTTTTACATCAAAACATTATTTACCTAATGAGCTTTTCAATTTACAGGAAACAGTCTTCTTTTTCCATTTTGGACCTTCTTATTTTGTGATCCGTTACCCTAAATGGAAACAAAACTTTAGTGATAATGGACAGACTTTGAGGAGATTCATTGGCATAGTTTGATCGGTTCGTCTTAAATTTGTGCAAGGAAGGACCTTCCCATTTTGTTCTGAGCTCTACCTATCATACTAGTTTATATTGAGATTGACACATGTTGGTTCAAAGACCAGAAAGGGAAATAGCTTGATCTTAATATTTTAGTGCACTCAGATTCAACTTTATTCACAGGAGAGCATTATTCCTTCTTTTGGACAGGGCTGCGACTGAAGCATGTATTTCACTTGGCAATTGAATTTGTCTTTCCAGTATAAGCACCATTTTAATCTTACCTTAATTATATCCCCAGATATCTTTTCTGTTTGTGCTGTTCTTTTACTTGGAAGATTTAGTAAATGGCATATCTTGTAACAATGTACTCCTTTGTACATGATAAGAGAGATTAGTAGTCAGTTTACTTAGTTAATTAGTTTTGTTCACTGTAAGAGTTTAGTATGTCACAAGCAAGTGATTTTAGCATTTGTAAGCTAACTGCACAATCAGTTAGTTTGTTAGATGACAGCTGTACTACTCTATAGTTAGTTATAGCTGTTTACTTGCTTCTCACTTGTCTATATATATAAGATGTAACTGCTACAGATTTGATAAGAGAAATAACAGATATTTTCATGATTCTAATTCTCTTTATGGTATCAAGAGCAAGGCACAATTCTGGAGAAATTTTTTTTTTTTGAAACCCTAGGGTTTCTTCATCAGAGATCAGCTTGCGATCCAAATTCATAAGGAATTGCAGCATATTTCTTCATCAAATCTTTTTCTTTTTCTCTCGCCCAACTTCGCTGAGCATTTCTCTTTAATTTTGTTGGTGTTACAATCCTATTTTCATCAAATCGAGCTTCAAAAATGGCTGCTGCTGATGATCTTCCCGCTGGAGTGAAATTTATGCTTCAAAATTTCACTTCAATGGTGCATATCAAGCTTGATTCTTCCAATTATATGGTGTGGAGAGCACAATTGCTGAGGATCTTCAAAGCTCATCATCTGCTTGATCATGTAATAGGAGCTTTACCTTGTCCTTTTCCTACAATTAGAGATGACACTGGTAAAAATGTGATTAATCCAGTGTATGAAGCTTGGAGTAATCTGGATGAACATCTTCAAAACTGTCTCTTTGCATCTATTTCTCCAACTGTTCTTTCTCTGATTCTTCATCTTAATACTTCTGCTGCTATTTGGCAAGCTCTAGAACAAAGGTTTAGTTCCTTTAGTAGGTCACATGTGCATCAGTTGAAAAATAGATTGCTCAATATTACAAAAGGAACTAGGACTATGCAAGCTTATCTTGATGAGATTAAAACTCTCACCGTGATCTTGCATTGTGGATGATATTGTCAGAGATGAAGATCTTGTTTTGTATACTCTTAGAGGCTTACCCTCAGAGTATGACTTTTTTCAGTCTAGTGTGAGACTTCGATCCACTCCTATTACTCCATTAGAACTCAACACTTTACTCATAAGTGAAGAGTTCAATTTTCAGTTGAAAAAGAAGCTTACCTTAACTGATTCATCTTCTGAAGCTCACACACTGTTGTATGCCAATACCTCACAAGGAAGAGGTACAGGTAGAGGCAGAGGTAGAGGTAGGCAACAATATAGAGGAGGAGGCAGAGGCAGAAGCTCACAAACTTCTTCTGCAGCTAATTCTCAAGGAATTCTGCCTAATCCTTCTCAGTCTGCAGCTCAACTCTCTACTACATCAACAGTAACAAAGATTTATTGCCAGATTTGTGAAAAGCCAAATCATACTGCAAGAGAGTGTTGGTATAGGTTTGATGTCAGTTATGCAAATCCACAATTGGAGAAGTAAGCATACTCTGCTCAGACTGGACAATCAACACAATCAGAAACTACATGGGTTTTGGACACTGGAGCAAACACACATGTAACCAATGATCTGTCCAATCTCTATTCTCATGCTCCTTATCAAGGCAATCAAACTGTCACTGTTGGTAATGGTTCTCAACTCCCTATCACTAGTATTGGATCCGTAAGTTGTCTACACCTAATTTCACATATAAGCTCACTAATGTTCTTCATATTCCTCATATTTCATCCAATTTGTTATCCATCTCTAAACTCACTCATGATAACAATCGCATCATTTTTAACTCAAAAGAAGTACTCATTTTGGATAACTCTACTCATCGATTCGATCTGAGGGCCCTTGTGAACAAGGTCTTTACAGTTTAGCTTCCAGTTCCTCTCTTTTCACTCCCATGTCACCTACACTACTCAGTTGCAGCTGCAGTTCCAAGAAACCTTCCATCTTTGTTCTCTGGCATCAAAGACTAGGACATCCTGCTAAGAAGCTTTACTCTACTTTGTCTTCTCTATTAAATGTAAAATTAGAGAGTGACAATTCAGTGTGTAATGCTTGTGCTGTATCCAAATCTCATAAGATTCCTTTTTCTTTGTCTCAAACTGTTACTACTAGGCCTTTTGAGTTAGTGCACTCTGATGTTTGGGGTCCATCCCCTTTGCCTTCCTGTAAAAACTACAGATACTATATACTGTTTTTAGATGATTTTACCAGGTTTACTTGGTTTTATCCTCTGAAAAACAAATCTGATGCTTACACTGCTTTTCAATTGTTCAATAATATGGTG
This sequence comes from Cordia subcordata, assembly GCA_028554755.1. NCBI lineage: Eukaryota > Viridiplantae > Streptophyta > Magnoliopsida > Boraginales > Cordiaceae > Cordia > Cordia subcordata. The sequence continues at coordinate 1,290,193 of JAPTOF010000026.1, read as the reverse complement.
CATACACAGTTTGATACAAAGATTAAGCTCTTTAGGACTGATAATGGCACTGAATATGTTAATTCACAATTTAATGTTTTTCTTTAGTCTTTAGGAGTCTTACATCATACAACCTGTCCCTATACACCTGAACAGAATGGGAAGGTTAAAAGAAAACATAGGCATCTAGTTGAGACTGCTTTAACACTCATGCATCAAGCTAATCTTCCTAATCACCTTTGGCTTGAGTCATTAGCTACTGCTAATTACCTCATAAATAGACTGCCTACCAATGTCTTGTCAAATAAGTCACCCTTTGAGTGTCTGTATTCCAAATATCCAGACTATGATCTTCTCAAAGTTCTTGGATGCTTGTGTTACCCTTGGTTGAGACCCTACACTAAACATAAGCTTCAGCCAAGATCTGTATCCTGTGTCTTTATTGGATATTGTCCAACTACTAAAGGTTATAGGTGCTTGGATGCTGATACTAACAGAGTGTACATCTCTAGGCATGTACAGTTTGAAGAGCATGTTTTTCCCTTTGCACAACTGCAGTATTCTTCTGACCATCCTACATTTGACTGGTTTTCATCCACAAGTACTACTGCTTCTTCATCTCCAGTTAGTAATAGTGATCAAACTCTTCCTGCTCAGGTTCTTTTTCCTTCTCTTATCTGTTCTAATTCTCCTAATCCTACTCAGTCTACATTATCAGAGACTGCCAGTGGTCATGTCCTTTCTTCTGATTCATCATCACTATCTCAGCCAAATTCTTCATTCAGTATATCATCTAATAATGAGAATCATTCACAGTCAGTTTTAGAAAATGATTCCAGGACAAGTTCAACATCACTGAATTCTTCCTCTTCAACATCTACATCTTCTATTCCTGTTTCTAGGCATCCAATGCTTACTAGATCCAAAATAGGAAGTCTTAAACCTCCTCTCTACAATTTGCATACACAAACTACTCCACCAACCACTGAACCAACATCATATAAACAAGCATCTACTTATACTTACTGGATTCAAGCTATGAAAGAGGAGTATGAGGCTTTACTAAAGCAAAGATACCTGGACTCTGGTTCCTCTCCCTCCTGATAGAGATCTAATTGATTGCAAATGGGTGTACAGGATCAAGTATAATGCAAATGGGACTGTGTCTAGGTACAAAGCAAGGTTGGTTGCAAAAGGTTTTCATCAACAAGAAGGCTTAGACTACAATGAAACATTCAGTCCAGTGGTTAAACCACAGACTATAAGAATTGTTCTTACTATGGCTATCACTTTTAAGTGGACCTTAAGGCAATTAGATGTGTCTAATGCCTTTTTACATGGTTCACTGGATGAAGAGGTTTATATGGTTCAACCCCAAGGTTTTGAGGACTCTACACATCCAGATTTTGTGTGTAAATTGAACAAATCTCTCTATGGGCTCAAGCAAGCTCCAAGAGCTTGGTATCAACTGCTTTCTTCTTTTCTTCTTAATCAGGGTTTTAAGTGCAGTACTTCAGATAACTCTCTCTTCATCTGTAAGACTGATTCTACAATCACAATCATCTTAGTGTATGTAGATGATATAATCATTACTGGTTCTTCTCAACAGGCTATTCATAATCTTATTATATCAATGCAACAAAAATTTGCTATGAAAGACTTGGGTTCCTTGACTTATTTCTTGGGGATTGAAGTTCATTATTCTTCAAATGGTCTACTCGCATCAAAGCAAATATGCTCTTGATCTCCGCAGAAAGCGGTATGGTCGAGTGTCATTCCACCGGGCTACCTATTATGGCTAAAACTTACGAGGGGCATTCTCAAATTCCATATTCTAATCCTACTCAGTTTAGAAGCCTAGTAGGAGCACTCCAATATCTCACCATGACAAGGCCAGATATTCAGTTTGCAGTAAATACTTTGTGTCAGTCTATGCACAGTCTTACTCAGCATGATTTTTTAGCTTTGAAGAAGCTATTCAGGTTCATTAAAGGTTCTTACTCTCAAGGCATTCTTCTTCAGCCTAGTCCTTTCAACCTTCTGGCCTATTCAGATTCAGATTGGGCTAGTAGTGCTTTGGACAGGAAATCAACCACTGCTTATTGTATATTTCTAGGCCATAATATCATTTCTTGGACATCAAAAAAGCAGCCAACAGTGGCCAGATCATCTACTGAAGCTGATTACAGGGCCATGGCTATTACTTCAGCAGAAATAAAGTGGCTCACTTATATTTTAAAGGATTTGGGCATATCAGTTCCTACTCCTACATTGTTTTGTGATAATGCTTCAGCTCTAGCTTTGGCAAACAATCCTGTTTATCATGCTAGAACTAAGCACATTGAGATTGATTATCATTTTGTTAGAGAACAAGTTCAATCTAAGCAGTTGGCTATATCTCACATTTCAACTACAGAACAGGTTGCAGACTTATTGACTAAGCATTTGTCTAAGTCAGTTTTTCAGCATCTCAAGACCAAGCTTCACATGGCCTGCCCTGCTCAGCTTGAGGGGGGATGATAAGAGAGATTAGTAGTCAGTTTACTTAGTTAATTAGTTTTGTTAACTGTAAGAGTATAGTATGTCACAAGCAAGTGATTTTAGCATTTGTAAGCTAACTACACAATCAGTTAGTTTGTTAGATGACAGCTGTACTACTCTATAGTTAGTTATAGCTGTTTACTTGCTTCTCACTTTGTCTATATATATAAGATGTAACTGCTACAGATTTGATAAGAGAAATAACAGATATTTTCATGATTCTAATTCTCTTTAGTACACAACTCCAGAAGAGTAATCAAAATGGCAGAGAATTATGTAGAATTGAAGTTTGATTTGGTTTATATTTCCTTGATATCTATTTATGTGTATATATCTATGCATGTGTCTTAATGTGTGTGTGTGTGTGTATGGGTGTTGGTTGTTATCATATAACAGTGTATCATTTGTGTAGAATCTGTTTAATATCTTTTTTGCTGAAAATCTGAATGTATATCTCCAAATTAATCAGGATTTCATTCGTGAAGTGGACCCGGACATTATAATTGGATATAACATTTGCAAATTTGATCTGCCATATCTCATTCAGGTCAGTTAGTTGAATTTTCATATCCTTTCTCATTTTCTTTTCAGCAAGCTGTGTTTTTATGTTTTCGTTGATTACATTCTCTTGGGGCAAATACTGCCTGGATCTCTGTTTGAGCAATCTGAGGCACTATTCTTTGGTTGCAGAGAGCCGAGGTCTTAGGGATTGCAGAATTTCCAATACTTGGACGCATCAGAAATAGCAGGGTCCGTGTCAAAGATACAACTTTTTCTTCAAGGTCATGTCTTGATTACGTTTTTAAGTTCAGATTCTTCTTGTTATTGTTAAAGAAGAATTAATCTCATGTAAATGAATAAAGATTGTTTTCCCTATCTGAGTTGGCATTGATGTCCATATTTAGCAGTTTTTCTTCCTTGTTATCTTGCTTGAGATGATTCTTATGATTTGTCATGTGCACCATTGGTTCTTTGTTCATATTGCATAATTAAATAAGTCTTGTTATTTACAAGTGTCACTAAATTGAGGAGTTATGTGTTTGTACATGTTATATATAATGAAAGAGAAAAAGAGAGAGAATTTGAGAGAGAAATGAGGAACTAAATTCTGTTATTGCTACTGCTTTGAGTACAAATTAGCTATTTATATAGGGAGAGAACTAACCAATTTTCCCTCCAATTCTTTATTAGACATGTGCTGAAATAGCTATAATTAACACCTCAATTCTACACATGCTACAATATGTAACTAAGTACAAGTACAGAATCTTAAACATAACAACTAAATATATCATCTCCTAATCTTCTCCTTATCAGCCTCCTTCAAGCTGAGCTTGGTAGATTGCCAAGGGAAGCTTGGTCTTTAAGCAGTTGAATGCTGCTGGGTCAAAGACTTGGTGAAGAGATCTGCAGCTTGCTCGTTGGATGCAAAATAAGATAGCTGGGTAGCTTTACCACTTGTTCTCTAACAAAGTGGTATTTCAAATTCTATATGCTTTGTTCTTGCTTGAACACTGTATAGATGCTAGTGCCATGGCTGAGGTGTTATCGCAATGCAGGACAAGAATAGATATAGGTAGAGCCAGATCTTGAAACAGAAACACTAGTGAATAGGGAGCCTTGTTCTAACAGTAACATAGATTAGACCATTCTTTTGTAGTTCTTGTGGTTGGACATTTATGCATTTGGTTCACTTGTTCGTCCTTGTACTTCACCTTGGTAACTTATAGTTTTTCTTAATAATATGGTACTTTGCTTGCTCAGCCATATAAAAGAAAACGAAAATTGTGGCAATGCTTTTATTAGCTCGAAACAGTGCTGAACCTTTCGGGGGATGATCTTCATATACTCCATGTTTCTTCAAAAGAGGTGGTGTGTCTTTTTCTTGATGTCTTCGGACAAGCTAAAAAGTTCTTTTACATGAGAACAGAATAAGAATCGGTGGAACTAATGGAGGTGATGGCTCATTTAGCCCCTTAGTGGGCTAAAGGCTTGTTTTGTTTTTTTTTTTTTCACAACATAACATCGTGGTGGATAACTGACTTGAGCAAACCTAAACAGAACATGCTTTATCCGTAATGATTATTGTTGCAGAAAGGAGGGTTTTGTGCAGGATATAAACTATGACAAAGAAAGTATTAGGTAGTTTCCTTAGCTGCTACTTTGTGAATTCGATACACAAACGAATGGCATACTGCATGAAAACCAGGAATGAAATTCATGCTGGTTTATTGCTGCCTGTTGCTTTACCAGCTGGTCCTCACCAGCTTTCTTAGTCATTCCCTAAACAAATGCTTAATACTCTATATTTTCACCTTCAACAATTATGATGTCACTCTAACTAAAGCATCTACTTGTTTCCTATGCATGAGTCCTAACCATTAGAAGTGATTCACTCTAATTATCTGCTAGACTTGCCATTCTTACCATATCAAGGATGTGATCATTTCTTGTCCTTGACTTTTTTGGTTTGCCCTATTAGAACTATGGCTTTCTCATTTTGTCAATACCTTTTGTATTAGATTTTTATGTGCTTAGCACCTGCTACAAGTTATTATGTCTAATTTCTCCTCTTTTTATTAGTCTTCTTCTAGATTTCGGTGTCTATTGATCACTCCTGCAACAGCATCTCCTTATTTAGTTTTGTTAACACAATAAATAAATAAACCAATATCCTTTCTACAAGCTTAAGCTTTTAGATACAAGCTTAAGCTTTTAGATACAAGCTTAAGCTTTTAGATGAGGTGGTAACTTAAGATGGTATTAGAGCCTAAAAGTCAAACGACATAGGTTCGATCCTTACCGCCACCCATTTAATTAAATTGTCCATGTGCAAGCTTTAAACAAATTACGCTGCACATGAGGGGTGTGTTAACACAATAAATAAATAAACTAATATCCTCTCTACAAGCTTAAGCTTTTAGATGAGGTGGTAACTTAAGAAGCTTAACTGGCGTCATACAAGAAATATCACCTCCATCATCTGTCTCTCTATAGCTGATTAAATTCAGTAGACTGAACCAAATCAAGCTTTATCTCAATAGGTGGAATTCGCTACATGTTTGTGATGATACTACATAGTCCTACTAAAGGCCACCACCTTTGTTAGCTCCATCAGTGCAATTGTCCCTATGGCTGATTAGACTCAAGAGACTGAACCAAACCAAGCCTCATCCCAGTAGGTGGAGTCTGCTACTTGTTTGCAGTAATTTTACATGGTATTGTTGAAAGCCATTACCTCTGTTATCTCCATCAATGTGATTGTCGTGTGAGGGTCTATATACAACTTGTGTTAGGTCTCCCTTTACCCTTTTGGTCATCAACTTTGATGCATTGACATCATCTGACAGATCCATCAAAAGGTATCCTCCTCAGATGTCCTAACCATCTCAGCAGTTCTCCTCAGCTTCAATCACTATGTTGATCATATTTGAATGGGTAAATTGCTAGGGTCCTCTTGTGGTCCATTGAAAATGCATCTTACCCCCTATGGCCTAAAATGTTCCTCGTAATCTCCCTATGGTCTATTAGAAGCGCATCCCATCCCATCCCATACTATTAAAAATTTGTTGTCTTTAACCATAATTGCATTACACGCGCCCAAAATTGCACATCGTGAGAATTTTTTCTGTCCTGATTAATTTTTGTTTACTCAAAACTACCATTCACTTTTCAATAAAAATTCCCACTACGTGCAAATTTGAACCAACAAAAATTGATCTTAGGTAGAAAATTCTCACAACGTGTAATTTGGGCATATGTAATGCAATTATGATTAAAGATAATAGATTTTTTAATGGTAGAGGGTCCGATGCACCTTTAATGGACCATTGGGGGATTATGAAATATTTTTTAGACCACTAGTCCAATGCACTTTTGATGGACCACAGGAGGGTTTGTAGCAATTTACCAAATCTGAATTCCTAAATCTTTTCTTTCATCTTTGTTGTTGCCCAAAATATCTATAAATCTTATCATCTATTTTATTCCTCGGTAAGTGTAGTTGCATTCCATATGTTTGATTATACTCTTATATAGTCTAAACCCTCTAGCTTCTGACATTGTGCAGACTGGTAACTCAAGATAAGTCCCTGTTCTAGCTTCATCTTCAGAAATGGTATCATCTGCCTACGTCCTATATCATTCTTTGGCTTTTGTAGGATGTCTCCAGAGGATATCTTGCAAGAATTTAAACCATTAGCCCACTCTATACCCTTTCTACAATGCTCTGACATAGTTAATCTTGGCGAGAAGACTGCTTTTACTACGTTAAATCTTTGCCTTGACAATATTAGGATGAACAACTTGAAGGGGAGTTGTGGCTGCTTCTCTGGAAGTCAGAATAAATAGAGTTGTCATTTACATATAGGTAACCAATGTGCCTTCTCGGCCAATTTTCCAGGGCCAGTTAGGATTTCCATTTTGGAGAGTCAAATTGACTTTTATGTCCAAATGTCCATCTTAAGAGAGGAGTGTTTGGTTTTACACCTTGAAACTTTGATTGAGCCCATAGTCAATTAAGTTTTGGCTTTGAAAGGGAGAAGTTAAAATTTTTTCCTTCTATTATTGCTGTTTGCAGGTGGAGTTTTTGAAAAAAATTTGGGATATTTTTGCATTATGATTATAATTTCTTTAAGAATTTTTTTTTTTTAAATTGAAATGTGGTTAAAATGAAAAAGTAGTCATGGAAAACTTATTTATTTATTTTATTTGAAAAGTAAAAATTTTATTAAATGATAAAAGGGGGTGCAAGCAGCAACCCTAAGATCAAGTACATATTTAGCTTAGTTTATCTATACGTTCTTGTATGCTATCTATGTCAATTATACAAAGAACTTTAGTCCAAAAACAAATCTTATAAAACAATTGATTCTTCAAAAAGAAATGGAACACTCCTTCCCTTCTAGAGCTCTACAATTTCTCTCTCTCCAAAGGCTCCAAATAATAGCAAGAGGAATGGAATTTCTTGTTGTATTTTGAAGTCTTGATACCATTCCAAGCATGAATCTCGTCAAATAACGACTTCGAGGCAACCATTGAATCCCTAAGAGGTTGTACACCAACTCCCAATTAATTCTTTAGGATCTTTTTAATAAAATAAAAAAATTTAAAATAAAAAAGAAGATCATAGAAAGCAAGCAATAGTATTAGTTTGAGAATGCCCTTCTAGTAATTTAGACAACCGATAGTTATTTTCAAACATAAAGCTAAATACCACCTCATTTGGTAAAAATGTGTTTCATCTAAAGATAACCAAATGCATTTTCGTTTCCACTGAAAGTTCATTTAGCAAAATATCCATTTCCAGTTATGTATTTTCAAACTAAAAGCCAAACTGGCCCTCAATCCCTTCATGCTAGGAGGTCAAGGCAATTTGACTCCCCCCTGCTTAAGGTGTCTAAATCTGGAAAAGAAGTGTTTTCATGTGATGTTGCTAAAGTGAGAATTGTAGATGAGGAAATTTTTGCATTTTGACACAGTAAATGGAGCAGTAATTCAATGCATATGAATGCCTAGAATGAACTATTTTAAAGTTTCACGCTGTATAACTGATTGATATATGTGGATGTGCAGACAGTACGGGACAAGGGAAAGTAAAGAAGTTACAGTGGAAGGGAGAGTCCAATTTGATTTGCTTCAGGTTTTGTTCTATGGCATCATATCCTGTGATTTGGCCTTGTGCATATTTGTACTCATGGTGATCACTTGGTGCAAAACAATATTTTCATGATTATTTCATAAAAGAAAATGATCCTCTTGTGCCTCTTACTTGTGCAGGCTGTGCAAAGGGATTACAAACTGAGTTCTTATTCACTGAATTCTGTTTCAGCACGCTTCCTCAATGAGCAGGTAAGAGTTGTTCTTTCTGTCTTTTCTTATCTTGCCAACACAGTTTCCAATCTCCTTTTCCTCCAGATCCTGGTAAGACTTTCTGTTGGAAAGACCCTAATAAAATCTTGTTCACTCCCTTTCCTGTCATTGCATTACTTGTATTTCTTCCCATGTTCTACGTTTTCTGCTTCCGGTGCTCAAAATGTATTAGGGAATTCTACTATTGCTATTCCTTTATTCCTTATTAGTTATTATAAGTTAATCCATTATAAGAACTTGGCAATTAGATTGAAAGATAATGAAGGCAATCAAGAAAAATGTGAGAATGTCAACAAGATCCTCTACCCCCTGTTGTACATTCTAAACTCTGTGGAAGCAAACAACTTAGGATGCTATTCTTCATGCTTTCAAAATTTTATTACATATCTTTCCTCTCAAATTTCACAAATGACCAAAAGATACTGCAAGGTTAGTGTTTGAGAAAGAGTGGATGAGTTTCAGTGCTCTCCCTCTTATCAGTAGAAAAGGCATGTCTGCAGAATTGATGGCACTAACAAGTATTTGCAGAACAAAGTTCACAAAACTTGTAGATGAAATTGAAGCTTTAGATTGAGTGAATTCGTTTGTAGACGAAATTGAAGCTTTAGATTGGTGAATTCGTACACACGCTCAACTGTCATGTACTAAATAGTGAATTTACACCCCTGTATATCTGGTTGTGAAAGTCTTACTGGAAACATGGATTGAGTTGACTAACAATTCAATCTGTGATTTGATAGTTTTGCCTCTGTTTACCTGATTAACAATTGCTGAATTGCCTCCATCATAGTTCTTTAACTTTTTTGTTTCATTGATCACTTATTGTTCTATTAGATGTACTTTTTTTATAAGCTGAAATTCATCTCTGAGACGCATAACTACGCATGCAGAAAGAGGATGTCCATCACTCAATTATATCTGATCTTCAGAATGGGAACTCAGAAACCAGGAGGCGGTTAGCTGTGTATTGTTTGAAGGTGCATAAAATATGCTTTAGGTTTGAGTATGTTGTTTTTGCCTTTTTTCTTTTCGTTTTCCTGGTGGCAATTTCCTAATCCCTTTGTCTTTAAAATTTTTTTTATTGACTTAATTGGCTTACGCTAGATTTATTGAGAACCCTTTCCTGCCTTGATGATGTCATATATGCACGATTTGGACATCTTTGTCTCATGCACTCAGGCACATTGGGAAAATTGGTAATTTTTATTTCTCTCTGGCCTTGTAATGATCTCATTGGAATCAGGTGCAGCTGTTGTTGAATCTGCATAAGAGATCTGCATAAATAGATGCATAATCTTGTTAGTTGGTGCAGCTGTTGTTGAATCTGCATAAGAGATCCGCATAAATAGATGCATAATCTTGTTAGTTGGTGCAGCTGTTGTTGAATCTGCATAAGAGATCCGCATAAATAGACGCTTAATCTTGTTAGTGGCTTTAAATTTCTTCATCATCCTGAGTCTGAAGAATCTATTACGTCAACTTTGGAATTAGTTATTACGTTTAGGATAAAATTTTTTTCACTATATACATATTTAGGAGGAACCAGCTGAATAGGCATAGATACTTTTATCTAATTGGAGAGTAGGTGATCATTGATAGAATTTATTGATGTAACTTAATCCAACATAATATGACACAAGCGGCCTTCTCTCCAACTCCACAACCCCATCCCTCTTCTCCTGGGTGACTCTTGTGAACTGAATTCAAAAAATAATTTAGCATAGTTCATCTAATCTATATTTTTCTCATTTAGCTTATTGTTTGCCAAAAAGAAAGCATTTTGAGTTATGTGGGAAAAGTTGATATATTATGTTGTGCAGGATGCTTATCTGCCACAGCGGCTTTTGGACAAGTTGATGTTCATTTACAACTATGTGGAGATGGCTCGAGTTACGGGTGTCCCATTATCATTTCTTCTGTCCAGAGGGCAGAGCATAAAGGTTAACTTAAGATTGTTTCAGTGTTGGTTTGTTATTTATACATTTGATGGATTACGTGTTTGCAAACATTTTATGTTAATATTGACATTCAGGTACTTTCTCAACTTCTGAGGAAGGCTAAACAGAAGAATCTTGTAATCCCAAATGTTAAACAGGCTGGATCTGAACAAGGAACATATGAGGGTGCAACTGTAAGTATATGATTGATCTATCTTGAAGATAGATTGTTTTCCAAGATTGTCCCAGATGAATTTTTTTATTGCCTACTGCTAGTTAACATCTATTTCCTACTATTTTGGATTTAGACCTCTGTCAAGGAGCATTGCCCGTGTAGAGATTGTTTAGAGAGAGAAATATCATTGTGAAAAGAATTTTATTGCTTGATCACTGTTGGGAGAAGTATATAAACTTGCTCTAACACTTAGAAGGCAAGTGTGTTAGTTACACAAGTAGATACTTTCCCTATCTAACTCCTAAGTCTATGCCAGCTGTACATGAGCTGGAAATATCTTCTAATGATCTATAATGAACTAATAGTTAATTCCAACTAAAGCAGTCCAATTATCCTTGACCATCCCTCCCTCAAACTGACCCCAATTATCCTTGACCATCCCTCCCTCAAACTGACCCTGGGATGAACAAGGGGTACTTTGCCTCAAATCTTGCTGTAGGAAGAGCTTTTGTTAAAAATATCTGCAAAAATGTCTGCTAGCTGGTCTTCTAAGGGAACATAAGAGGGTAAGATCTTCTTAGCTAGGACCTGTTTCCTGCTGAGATGATAATCAATCTTGATATGCTTTATTCTTACATGGAAAAGTGGATAGGCAGAGATATTGTTAGTATGCAGGACAGGAGCTTGAAAAGGAATGCGTAAGATCATAAAGAAGATCAGAGAGCCGCTTCATCTCTGAGGTAGCTTGTGCTAGAGTTCTATACTGCAGTTCTCTTAAGGATCCGGCCAAAGTTGCTTGTTTCTTTGAGGTCCAAGAGATGAGCATCATGAGATTGGGGCCTAGAAACACACAAAAAACCAGTTGTCAAAGGAAAATCAACAGCTCAGAAAGCTTTACCTTGACAAACCTGCACTGTTGATTTTCTGTGTACTGGATTTGTGGCTCAATCACTATCAGAAATACCATATAACACAAATTCTTCTGCCCTGAACTGTAATCCAGTAGAGATATTCCCTTATTAGACCAGAGAAGCTTTATCAAGGCTGCCAATCTGCATTACAGGTCTGTTCATGTGTTGACCGATTTACTTAAAATTGCAACTCGGGCCTGGTGATGGTTAAGTACTGAAGAGCACCCGCCAAACTTCTGAAATGAGTAGGATCATGATAAGGCAGGTCTGCTTCTTGGTCTACAAATTTAGGCTTGGACAGAGATGGGTTAGGTGAGGAATTGCAACCAGATAACCCTGCTTTTTGAAGAAGATCGGTAGCATGCTTTGTTTGGTCTCACAGGCACAGGGCTTGGCTCTTGATACCATGTAGAGAATGTTTTGAGAGAGAAGATATCATCGTGAAAAGAATATATTGGTTGAGCTGAATGTTACGAGAACGTGGGAAAATTATATATTTGCTGTAACACTTGGGCCATCTACAACAGCATCCCTACATGTGGTTTTACTCTGCATGCAGGGAAGCTTTTGGTACAAATGTTCTTCAACAGCTTCCCTACTAATTGCACACATGTAGGGGTTCTTCAAGGATAGAAACATTATCCCTACATGTAGAGGAAGAAAAACAATCCCCTTTCCTTCTCTAAACCTTCTCAATGGTAATTAGAAGTTCTTTATCAACAAGATAAATTTAATTAAGCAATTTTTAATTTGAGTTAAATATGATAAATATTTTATTAAATTATGATTTAATATTATAAAATATTTAATTGAAAATTCAATAATTTGTACAACTATTAAAAAAATTAATTAAATAAAAAATAATCTGTTAAATATAAAAAAATTATTTTAAAATTTAAAAATTATATTATATTTAAAATTAAAAATAAATTGTAATTGATAATATAATATTTCATTGATAATCAATTAATATGAATGAAAAATATTAAAATAATATATTGATAACTAAATAACAATAAATTTTAGAATAAAATAAAAGTAGAAAGTATTGAAATAGGGGTGCCGTTAGAGTAAAATTGAAATAGAGAATCCCTAGAATTAAGGATAGGTTAAATGTAGGAAAAGCTACTAGAGGGAAACTAAAGTATGAGATTCCTAGGTGTAGGAAAATGATACAAGATCCTTACATGTAGGAAAGATAGCAAGGAAGCTGTTCGAGTTGGCCTTAGGAGGCAAGTATGTTAGTTACACAAGTATATACTTCCACTAACTCACTCCTAACTAAGTCTATGCCAGCTGTACATGAGCTGGAAATATATGCTAATGAACTAACAGTTATTTAATTACAGTAGTTCATTATCCTTGACACTAAATTCATACTGATCTTATAGTTATTTTAGGCTTGATCATGTCTATGAAAGTCGTGTTATCTAATGTTGGTCTTGAGATTTGAAGTAGATTGGCTTATAAAACCAGTTTTCACACAAATTGCAGTACAGTAGGAATAGGTGGATTAGCTTATGTTGAGAGTGCTGGGTGCACAGAGAGTAAAAATATATCTCAAACCAATATGTTTTTGCATAAGGTGAGGGAAGTAAGGCATGATATTATAATTGATGGAAGACCCATACTAAAAAAGTATGGCTTTGTTCTAGATATTTTAGGAGAATTAACTTTTTTATGTGAGAAATAATGTCAACTTGCTTTGAAGTGCTTTCATCTCCATTCGCAACCTCACATGGCCATTCTTATTTCCAAGTTCCACGTTTTTCCTTGTCCCACATTAGCTGAACTGTACTTATATAGTTGAGTTGACCTGAAGCCTTTTTGCTTCCAGAGCCTTCTTCAATTAATTCTCACCCAAGATTCATGCTTTCTGTGACTCATTTATTATGTGAACAAATTACAATGTCCACCAAGGGAGATTGTTGTAGATGTTAGTGTGCTTACCCACAAAAAGTACATATGCTGCAGGCTGACTATTGGTGTACACCCATTACAATTGGAAAAGCACTGGTCTCTCCACTTGTCTATAAACAAGTCGTTGCATGGGCATCATAGCATCATTACTATAATTCTTCTATAATCATTTATAAACTGCAGTCTCTTGCAGATTTGCCCTAGCGAAACATGCATCTATACTAGTATTCTCAGTAAATAAACTGAACTAACCTAAACTGCAGTATTTTTCATTGTTAAGTAATTAAATTTTTGATGTTAAGTAATTAAAAGGTTTCATTTTCCGAGTGACAACTAGGTGATACTGGCCTTGAGGAAAGTATGTATATACATTATACAAAAGAAGATATGATTGTGTATAACAATTAAATAGAAAGCTTTTATTCACTATCTAGCTCAATGAAGTCCCATCATTACTAGTGTAGTGGCCACCTGAATAATCTGTTGTCCTCCTCCTCTACTTATCCACAAGCTATGATATCCTAATTACTTTGTCCCATGTTTCTGGTCTTTCTCTTCCTCTTGCCTCACTGGTAATAAGCTACCACATTATGCTTCCTAGTTGGGGCACCTGTTGGTCTTCCTTGAACATGTAAAAGTTATTCCCTATTCTTATATCTCTTAGTTATTTGCATTGATCTAGTTTCAAATTTTTCGAGTTCTTTTCTTTTTCTTTTTTTTTTTTTGTGTGTTTTATATATATATCCTTGTTCATATACTGATTTCTTTTCTCATTGAAAGTGAAAGAAGAGATTGGGGTGGATCAGCACGCAATTGACCTTTATCTGAGCAGTAACAAAGATGCATAGCTGTAGACAGGGGCAGGGCCCAGGATTGTTCATATATAATAAAGAAGGGAGAAGATTTACTCTAAATACTATGTAGGGGATTTTATGAACTATGGGGTATGGTTAGGAATATGGATGGAATTGAGAGGGAAAAGTGAGTGTGGTTTTAGAGGCTGGATTCATTATGTAGTAATGGTGTAAAATAAATATCTTGTATTATCTGAAATAGGTGGTTTAGCATTGTGATACACATTTGGAATGTTAATGATGTTATAAGTGAGCGATTATTTAATTCTTAATATGACTGTGATCTACTATAATCTTATTATACCATTATCTTTATTGAGCCTCTTCATCTTTGTGGGGCAATTTAGGAACCTTAGGAAAATTATTCAATACCTCCTCTTGATGTATGCTGTGTGACTTACAATGTAGGTTTTGGACGCGAGGACTGGATTTTTTGAGAAGCCCATTGCTACGCTGGATTTTGCTTCCCTATATCCTTCGATCATGATGGCATATAATTTATGCTATTGCACACTGGTAAAGTAATACTTTTGAACCCCCCTGCCCCATGGAAAAAATGTTCAATCAGGAGTCTAGAATCCAATTCAAGGCTGCCTATGAATGCATTAATTAAAATTGTTGTACTTTATCTTTGTCATTTTCTGCATCATCTCTGAATAGGTAACCCCTGAAGATGCTCGTAGACTGAATCTTCCTCCAGAATGCGTTAACAAAACTCCATCTGGTGAAACATTTGTTAAACCAAATCTACAGAAGGTTTGTTCGCTCATTTATGGGTCTCTATTATTTCTCTCACCTAATTTATGACTCATTATATGTTCTGGTTATGTACTGATTTGCTCCAGGGAATACTTCCAGAAATACTTGAGGAACTATTAGCTGCTCGTAGAAGGGCTAAAGCAGATTTGAAGGTGGGCATATTAGTTGCAATGTCTGCTTTTCTGAATAGGAATTCTGTTATTTATTTTCATCTGCTTATATCAGAGTTGCTTGTTCCTATTTCAAGTAAAGTTTTCCTTTGTCCAATCTCCTATTTTAACTGCATCCAGTGATAAACCAGTTTATAATCTTAAGATTGGCGCAAATCTTTCTTGAAGATTTGTAGTTCACATTCTGAAGTACTTTAGATCAGGGACTGTTAATTATTCTTCTTTACTGATCTAACCCTAGAGCAGCAATAAAGACCTTGCTGGATTAGTATTAGCTGGATTTCTGATATCTGGTTTGGATGTGGCACCAAAACAAACAGAAAGTTTCTTGATCTACCATACTGAAAGCAATGACATCTTATCCAAATGCTACTTAATCAAGAAATATGAAATCTTGATTTAATCTGTCTTATTGTTGTCAAGAATCACGGCAAGTGCTTTCAGTAGTTGGTGTGATTTTTGATACATGTAAAGTTCTTATTAAAATGGGGAAATAGAAGACTAAACAGAAACAAAATTTAAACATGAACAATCAAAACTTGCTCCTATTGAATAGACATGTGAATCATAGAGAAGTTAGGCATAGCCTATCACCTGACAGAGCAGAAGATTACAGCCCGGTCCTGAAATGGAAAGATGAAATAGGAAAAACGGTAATGCTATCCCATCTAGAAATGGAGGTAAAGAGATAAGTTCAAGGTAATTGTTAGGTTTATGAATTAGTTGACCTTTGTTTGTAGGAAGTGGTGCTTATACATTTGTGTCCAAACTGTATGTTTTACCTTGAATTTCTGCTTAAGAATATCTTATGGGGTTATTCTACATAAGTGTAAATGATTGTAGGAAGCCAAGGATCCACTTGAGAGAGCTGTACTGGATGGGCGACAATTGGCTTTGAAGGTAAGTAGTGTTGACCATCTTACTCGCAACCCCTGTTAGTATGAGTCCTTATTCCTTTGTTGAGTACTTAATGTTACTCTTAACATCTAAGTAAGATGTTTTACTGCCTTTTCAGATAAGTGCAAATTCTGTATATGGGTTTACAGGAGCGTCTATTGGTCAGTTACCTTGTTTGGAAATATCTTCAAGTGTTACAAGCTATGGTAATATATCTTACTGGCATGATGTGCACCATTTAAATGAGGTTCATTGCATAACATATTTAAAATAATGCTTTTTCTTTGTGATGATGCTTGATCATATGGATTATTCATCTTCCCAAAGGTCGACAGATGATTGAACATACAAAGAAACTTGTGGAAGATAAGTTCACTATACTTGGGGGCTATCAACACAACGCTGAGGTATATTTTCTATATTTTTCCTCCTGTGTTCATGTAGTTTGATTACGCTTTTCTATTAATAAACTCAAACACCTTAACTGTCTGTGGTAGACATCTTTCTTAACAGAAATATGGAACTTTACCTCTCTATGTCCAGATTTCGAGGAATGAAATGACAAAGTTATGTCTTCTTTCTATTACTCTATTGCAGCAATCAATCAAGCTTCCAAATATCATAAAACTCAAACAATTTGGTGCTTTTCAGAAGCACTCACATTTGATGTGCATGCTAAACTTACTGGAAATGGTTTGAAAAAAAGCCTATTTTATGGAATTGATGAGAGAATTTTCTTGAATAAATAAAGCTAGTACTGCATGATATGAAGTGTTGTCACACTGAGTCTGCGTTATTGGTTAAATCTTTCCATCCATGAATCCGTTGTTGCTAGCATGCAAGAACCTCATCATTTGATTGGTTATTGAACATCAGTTGAAAGTGTTTTAGTAAAACAGAAACAAAAAAGATGGTTTCAGGTGGGATTGAGAAGTTATTACTCCTCAACTTTTGAAATTGTGTTGGATATATGTGTACAACTTTTCTTATATTGAATGTCTTTCGTTTGTCATATATGATATCTACCTTTCTGACATGTAGAATGAGAAATACAATGCGAGCAATTCAGTTTGGAAGCCATTTGTTGTAGAGAAGTCTTATTTTTCAATTTTTGGTTTGATTTTCTATCTCTTTTCTATGTTTTACAATCTCTATCTAGAACTTGTTCACTTGCTAGAGAATAAGCACTATTTCTAGGAGTAGATAAATAGAGAACCACCTTTTCTTAATTTTTTAAAATAAATGAGTAGTATTTGATGAAATATAGTTTTTTAATGTAATATAATTTGGAGTAATATTCCCCAGAAAAGTTTTTGGCATTTCATTCCTCCGATAAGTTTATTTTATATTTCTGCCATCTAAGTATGTTCTCTTAACATTTCCCTTTTATTGGGCGATTGTTCTAGCGAAAAATCAGTTTCTGCAATTGAACAGGCAAGTAAAGTCTTGAGAAAGGTGACAACTAGGAATGTGTTCTTTGCAGCATAGTTGATATTATCATTTCTAACAAGTATTGGATTTTGTGCTTGAAATAGGACTCTTGAAAATGTTTCTTGTTTTGAATTTCTAGTCCTTAGACTAAGGATAAAAAGGGTTGACTTCCAAGGTCCTTCTCTCTCTCTCTCTCTCTCTCCCCCCCTCCCTCCCTGTTAACTTGTTCAAATAGTTGTTTAATTTGTAGTGCTGTTTGTAGTTATAATTTGTTGCCATTTTATAATATCAGGTTATATATGGAGATACAGATTCTGTGATGGTGCAGTTTGGGGTCTCTAGTGTTGAAGAGGCTATGAACTTGGGTAGGGAAGCTGCTGACTACATAAGTGGCACCTTCACGAAAGTAAGCCTTAAATATCGCTCTTGAGACCCTTTCCTCTGTTCTTGAGCACAAGAATGTTGTAGTTCTCTTCTTTGCGTGCTTTTAAAATAAGTACATATGTGGTGTGGACTCCATCTATAAAACAACCTCAATATGTGAGTGCAAAAGCCTCTTTATGCATCTTTCAGACATTATCTCACTGATTCTTTGTTTAGATAAACAAGTGGTGTTCCAATATTGTCCACCTTTTTCTATACCTGGCTCTTAGTCTAATTGAGCTTCAACATCAAGTTGAATGAACTAATTTCATAATTTGAAACTTCTCTTTCATTTATGCTAAGCTGCTATATTAATGTTCTATCCTTGTAGTGGGCCTGGTACCATTCACCTAGTGAATTTAACTGGGGTTTAGAGGTTATAAATTGTAAAAAATGGAGAAACATGATGCAACAGTATTCTTTACTCTAATGAGCACTTATGTTTCTTGATTATGTAATTTAGATTTATATATGAATAAAAAGTTTTTGACCTCAATCTTTTTACTGTAGCCCATCAAATTAGAGTTTGAGAAAGTATATTATCCATATTTACTAATTAGCAAGAAGAGGTATGCTGGTCTTCTGTGGACAAATCCAACCAAATTTGACAAAATGGATGCAAAAGGTGAGTGATAGCTTGATTATTTTACTTTTTCATGTTTTCTCTTTTTTGATTAATTTGTTGAAAATATGTTCTATTGAATTCTTGATGAACAGGAATTGAAACAGTTCGAAGGGATAATTGTTTATTGGTCAAAAACCTGGTAACTGAATGCCTTCAGAAAATATTGATTGACAGAGACATTCCTGGTGCTGTTCAGTATGTCAAGAACACTATTTCAGATCTTCTTATGAATCGCATAGATTTATCGCTGTTGGTTATAACTAAGGTAAGAATTCTGGGTAGAGGTGTACCATTTAGATGTTGCTTAGTTGTACATGTTATTAAAATTTCCACCACACCAGGGTTTGACGAAAACTGGAGATGATTATGGAGTAAAGGCAGCACATGTTGAGCTGGCAGAGAGGATGCGTAAGGTATGTAGTTTCTCACTGTTTTAGCTTCCATTGTAGCGTTGTCGTGGAGAGAACTTATATATAAACAAGTTTAGAACTTTTATAATTTACTTTGAAACATTACAAGCATTTGTTTCAATGTAAAGAAATTTGGCACTCCCTCTGAAACTATGTTCCCACTCCCCGATCCCCTGGGCCGGAAAGGGAAAATGGATGCAACAAAGGAGAGAATTCCTTGTTTAAATTAACCAACTGAAGTGCAAAAGAATTTCATCCTCTTAAAGCAATGAATCTGTCTTTCTCAACCAGTCTTGTTGACCTTTCCTGTAAGACCAATTATATGCGTAAATAGCGTTCGTGTTATCTTTAAACTTCAAGGTCACTCTTCAAATATTTAAAAGAAGCAAGATCAGTTGGAAGTTCAAAAACGTTATCTATTGGTGGCCAAACAATGTTAAGACTTGCCATATTCTTTTGTTTTCTTGATCAATAATTGTTCTCATTTTGAAGTTTTAAGGTTGTCATATAGAGAGAGCTATATCATAGACAAATGTATAAAGGGAAGTGCATGTAGAAACTATAGTGAAGTAGAATTGGAGGAAGGATAAGCTTCATAAATCAAAATAGAAACTGGAAGTTCAATGGAGGTAGACTTTTTCGAGATGCCAATTAGGTTCACAGCATGCTGTGGAGAATTATTGAGTTCATTTTTGAAATATTATGTAGAGCAATGGTATTCTCTATTTACGAATTATGAAAAGCAATTTGCTGCAAAGCTTAGTCAAAAGTCCAAATACTAAATTCAATGGTTACAAAGATTTCTTAATGTTATATATCAAGCACAAGAAACTAAAGCAAACCACAAAATTTTTGTATCTTGAACAAACAAACGTGTTATTGTAGTCAATCCCTAGTAGTTGTTGTACTCTGCATATGTTAGTAATATAAACTCAAAACCAAAGAGAAACACTAGGGGCCTGATTAACTTATAGAAAACTAGAGTTGTGTTTCTAAGAAAAATTTTCTAAAACAGGATATTACGTTTACAAATGATAATTTTCCAAAATGAGAACTGGATAATAGTTTCTCAAAATTTCCAAATTGAAGAAGAGTCGTACTTGTTCTCCATAGTTTCTGTTGTCAAATTTGGAGAGTTTTTCAATAATTCTCCATTTAGAAAATATGCTTAGAGTTTTGAAATTCCAAATTCTTTATTTTGGTAATATCCTTGTTGCCTTATTTGTTTCTTTCTATTTTTTTTTTCCTTTTGTTTTTGTTTTTCTTTTTTGTCCCCTTTAGTCCCATCCTAATTCTATTTTTGATCTATAATAAAAATATTTTCTAGTTCTGTAAATTAAGAAAAGACTAGAAAAAGAAAAAATAATTGATGAATAATTGGATTTTTTTTTAACTTGGTGGACAATTCTACTTTTTATATGTAATTAAAACATTTTCTAGTTTTGTAAATTGAAAAATGACTAAAAGAATTTACAGTTTTCTAAAAAAGAAATATTTTTCATTTTCGACAAATAAATGCATTTTCTTTATTTACCACAATAAATAAGAACTCCAATTTTCTTAAAAAATTTAGAGTTAAAAAACAGAAAATAGTTTTCTAGAAGTAAACAATACTTAGTACTTTAGCTCGCTCCAATAATAACTAAAATAAATGGAGATTTCAAGACGCTTTTTCCTTATTACTTTCCCCTTTTGCGCAACTTCTTGACGGTGGGTGATGGGAGGTTTGGTTCATGAATTCCTATAAGTTTCTTAGAAATGCGACGTTAGGATTGTTGGATTCTCATGTTTCGTTCACAAAATAGAAAATGTTACTAGGAATATCACATTTTTGGGAATCCAATATTCTCATGAATTCTTTCAATTTCATTTTCATTTGGAGGGGTAAAAATCTTGCATTCTCGAGTTGTGATAATATGTTACACACACTAAAAAGACAAAATTACCCACATTAGCAAAAATGAAAAATAATTATTTTCTATTATTTTTTTGATGCACAGATTTGGTCAACACACACTGTCAACAGAATGTGCAGAGTGTGCACATATTACACACACTACTTATACTATACACATTACACACATTATACATACTGCATGCACATTATGCACACACTACACACACTTCACTATACTACATTTAAATTTGCACAGCACTTCACACACTACCACACATTATGCACACTATTCACACATACCACTGCACACACATTACACTTGTATGCATTGCACATAGTACACACACTACATACATACTACACACATTTCACATCTACATCAGACAGAAAACACACTGCATGCACACATTATACACACACTTCAACATACTACATACTAGACACGCTGAACACACATTACACATATATTGCACATATATGCACACAGATTACGCATTACACATACATTACATACACTACTTATATTACACATATCACATACACTTGAAAAATAAAATTAATTTGATATCTTTATCTTTAACTTGGGGATATTTTTGAGAAATGGCGGAAGATTTTTTGGAACATTGAGCTTAAGTCAATGTAACAAGTAAATATTCTTGAGAATTATCCTTGATTTTCCCAAGAATACTTTTAGCATACCAAACAGCGTGTGTGTGTGTGTGTTTCTTTTTAAAAATTTTTGAACTATATTCTCGGGAAACACATCATTTGGAATGGAAAATCATTTTGTGAACCAAATGCCTCCTTGGTGTCTTAGCTGCCTCTTTATATCATTCACCAACTCTCGGAAATCGCAATGTTTTGGTATACGAACATACTGCAAATTGATATGTGCAGTTCAGTATGTGGATCCCCTGGGGTGTAGTACAGTAATTATGACTGGGACAGAATTTTATATGCTCTAACAATAAAGTGGAAGAAGCAGCAAAAGATGTTCAATGCTTATTCCTTGTTACTCATGGAATACCGCTAACTACATTTTTCTGCGTCTCCCGCCTAAATACCTTCTTGACCGGCCTCCTATGTGAAGAATGCTTTGTAAGAGGCTTTGTTTTTCCAAATCTTTTACAGGAGAATGGGTAAGCCATATAATCACCGGCTAGATTTTAGAAATTGACAATAAATTGCTCAATCTTAGCCACATGATATCTTGACCTTTGCAGGTAAATGTAGTTATTTCAGACAGTGTATGCTTTGTTTTCACATGTTGTATATTCTCTGTCCATAAAGGCAAATTCTGTATTGTATATTAGCCTATAAAACCAGCTTCTAGGACATCTAGTAATGCAATTTCTGGTTCATCCATTCTTCTTTCCTTTTTTAGCCCCTCCCTGAATTTTTTATCGACTTCCATAATTCCATTATGTTGTCATGAATGATAGAATAACCAATTTGACTTTCAAATAATTAATTGTGGAATATTGTTCTCTCCAGAATGAGTTTTTTGTATAGACAATTATTGTTCCTTTAATTATTAACAGAGAGATGCTGCTACAGCACCAAATGTTGGGGACCGAGTACCTTATGTCATAATTAAAGCTGCAAAAGGAGCCAAGGTGAACTTTTCAGTTATAATGTATTCTGATAATCATAAACCATCTGCTATGCTGTGCATGCATGAAAAGATTCTTTGTAAGTTTACAAGTTTTGTTTTTTCGTGCGCATGGTGCTAATACCTGTGGTAAGTTTACCATTGTTTTCTTTTTTCTTGCAAACAGGCTTATGAAAAGTCAGAAGATCCCATTTATGTATTAGAAAACAACATTCCAATAGATCCTCAGTACTACCTCGAAAATCAAATAAGCAAGGTTAGTGTGCATATCATGCTTTACCTTTGTATTTGTTCCTATATACTATCATTAATAGTGCTCCTTTGGCAGCCACTTCTAAGGATCTTTGAACCCATCTTGAAGAATGCTAGCAAAGAGCTGCTTCAAGGTTGTCATACAAGATCCATTTCCATATCTACCCCTTCAAACAGTGGCATAATGAAATTTGCTAGGAAGCAGCTAACATGCATTGGATGCAAGGCTCTAATCAGGTATATAAGTGTGCTCTTTTCATCTGTCTCTTGCATTATATAAACATAACAGGCCTCTTTCCTCGTTGAACTTCACATGAAGATGCCATTTTGCTCTTCTGCTTTATATTTGATAGATTCACAGCAAGCAGACTATCTGTTCTGCATCTGACTTAGAAAGAACACCACTGAAAGAGAGAGAGAAGGAAGAGGGGCCGTCCCCCGGGGGGGGGGAAGAGGATAAATTTGGACTGACCTCAGTACTCCTTTCCACAAAGAAAGGAAGAAACAGATATGGAGAAAGAAAAATGGCCGGAGCCAGCTGGGAAGCCTCTGAGGATATATACTGGGGCAAACGAGCATATTGCAGTGTTTGAGGAATGCACACATTACTGGGATGTAGTGTTTATCATGACACATATAACCACTTGAACAGTAATATTTTTTTTGGGGGGCACAAAGTGACATGTATCAATAATGCATGCTATGGGGGTGCAAGCCATGTTTGAAATAGAGTAGCTTTTTGGAATCAGTGAAAGAGCTCAAAAACTGGGTCAAGAAATCTATTCTTTTCTCTCTCTGTTTCATGCCACTAAAAGAATTTCTAATGCATGAAGGCCTAGTGAACCAAATCAGACCAAACAAAGGCTTGTTCCAATGGGTTAGTTTTGCTGTATGGATTTAAGGCCCACTCATTGCTGCTGAGTGTTTTTTTCTTAGTTCCATGACATCAGCTCCTCCTAGATCTCTCTAGTTCTCTTATAATGGGGACCCTTGATACCTTAAGACCTTCTAATAGTGCCTCCAGAAGTCACTTCCTAACATGTTCAGATCATTCTCAAATGGTTAATTGGAGCCACCTTTACTTTTTCTTGAATCATATAATTTGTGATTCTATAGTAAAGATTATTTATAGTCCCTTGGTGTCTGCCCCTGCCTTTCCATAGTGCCCACATAAGACTTGTTGGTAGAGTTAGCCAGAGAGGAACTGGAGTAGAGCCCAATATGAAGGTGAAATTTATTGAATTCTTGGTGCTCTTGGAAAGAGGAGAGAAGTTATTACCTCAATACTCTTATAGCTCAAGTATTTTGATGTTTCATATTAATTTGAGGAAATTTTTGGTTGATTTTACCGTTTATAACAAAATACACATACATGTGTAAACTTGGCCAACATTTTTGGTTTCTGCCCAGCTCTTGAACTAACTCCGGGAATGTTACTCCATAATGGTGGTAGGTTATGCTTGCATGATGTTCCATGAAGAACTGATGCAATTCCATAAATGAAATCTGTAATATAAAGACATTTTTCTTCTCTTTAGTAGCAGTACAAAGAGTAGATCTTCGGGCAGTTAAATAAGAAAAATCTCTGTGAGAATGTAAAACTTTGCAAATAAAAAGACTGAGGTGCGTATCTTTGACCATTCTATAATTTTGTAATAGTCTCAATTTAAGAAATTATCTTTGAAACTTTTGCATTTTGCCATTGTTTAAGTGGCATATATTAGAATTGCAATATTACTTGATTGGAAATATTTGGGACTTTCAACCAAGTACTTAGTGAGTCAGCTGGTAAAGTTGGGGCAGGTGGAGACCCTCTTGATATTAAGTGGCAGTCACCTTTTCTTTCTTCTAGGAACTTTGCGGGCATGTTGATTATTTTGATATCTATTGAATCTATTATAGAGTGAATTTCTTCATTTGTAGTATTTTTCCCACTTCAGGATTATTTTTTCTCTTCCTTCTTTTGGCGTAGGGGGTTGCCATGGAATAACCAAGAAGAGAGACTTGTTGATAATTGAATGTGCCATTTTTGCATGCTATTTTCTCTCCCCCTACCCCATCCCTGCCAACACCTTCCTCTTCTGCTCGTTTCCCCCTGTTTGGCATGGATAGAGTCTCGTTTCCTGCCTCAAGGAGGAAGTGCAATAGCTATTCTGCATTACCGTAATAACTACGTGTGTTGTTTGAACAGTGGTTCAGATCGTACGCTCTGTTCGCACTGCAAAGGAAGAGAAGCTGAACTTTATTGCAAATCAGTTGCTAATGGTAAATCAAGACCGAACTCTTATTCCATTTCTTCCGTTTAGCTATTACAGGCATCTGATATTTCTGTAACAGTCGTGTAGCATCTTTAAGAATATGTGGTTAGTAAGTATAGATTCATATTGCAGTCTCCGAGTTAGAGAATCTCTTTGGGAGGCTATGGACACAGTGCCAAGAGTGCCAGGGCTCCCTTCATCAAGATGTGCTGTGCACCAGGTCTGATGGTTTACAACTTGACAGTTTGGATCTAATTTGGGCCGTTGTGTTACTTTCTTTTCTTCTTCCTTATTCTTGTCTATTTAAATGAACATAACTAGCCTAAGTAATGGACATAAGGGGTAACATCTGGAACAAGGTAGTATATCTTTAGTTACAATATTTATTTGGCTCTGAATTCTCGTCAATCTTTGCTCTTCATCTTCTTGTCTATCTAAATGAACATAACTAGCCTAAGTAATGGACATAAGGGGTAACATCTGAAACAAGGCAGTATATCTTTAGTTACAAAATTTATTTGGCCCTGAATTCTCGTCAATCTTTGCTCAGTCGGGATTGCCCAATATTCTACCGGAGGAAAAAGGCACAGAAAGACATGGCTGAAGCGAAGGTCCAGTTGGATCGGTGGAGCTTCTAATAATGAACAAGAAGGTTCTTTTGACCACTTGCAGATCTGGCTAATAATGGTCTCATGATTTGAAATAATTTATTTGCCACTTACTGCGGAAGTTGGAGCACGCCGGTGATTGTAAACGTTTGTGGCATCAAGACTAGCTCATAGAGTCTATATGACATGCTGATGGGCCGGCAGTAACCTGAAACATCTCCTTTTATGATATCCGTTATGTAAATGCAGCTAAAGCCACGGAGGAAAAGCATTGCAAGATCATCCAAAACAATTAACATTTTGCCATATGACATTTTAACATAGTTTGCTGGAGTTGGATAGAAGGGAAAGTTCAATGATGATTGCAGCTGCTGTTTATGTATAAAACTGAAGATGACAAGCTCTGTTTGTCGCTTGGATGCAAGGAACGAACTTAAGACCTATTCTGATAGGATTCTAGTCTAGTAGAATTTCATGTAATACTACTGTCTTGTACAGAAAATTTTGAACTATTGGTTTGTATGCATACTCGTGGGTGGATGCACAAGGCTTGGAGTGGCTTGTATAAAATGTAAACGCGTCTTCTTTAGGAGAATGATGTTTTAAGTGGCTTGCAGTAAAAATGTTTTCTTGATTATTTTTGTTAGAGAATGAATCAACTCCTTTTGGTTTCCCAGGATCCTATTAGACCAAGAAACAGATAAAATTGGGGTTGAGTCTGCAGAGGGTAATTAATTTGGAAAATATGTAAGATAATTGTGTTGTAAATTGTTGAACTTCTTTTTGTTATTTCTATTAGTTTTGCTAACAGTAACATATTCCTGAATGCAGGACTATTTTTTCACATTATGTAACAATGTAGCTGAGATTTTTTGGGGACTGTGAGCTTATGTAGCTATAATTGGACGGATAAAAGAAAAGACAACTCTTCTTGTCTATGCAAAAGCTTTGAAGTTCAATTCATTGAAGATAATAAATCAAAAGGAAGATAATAAATCAAAAGTCTAATAACTTCTGTAGTGTAATTCATTTTTAAGCATTTGGTTCAATGTTAGTGCTTTGGTCATTTGAATGATTCTTCATTTCCAGTGCTTCATGCATGGGAGCTCTTTTAATTATGTTGAGTTTTAAAGTATTTTTGTCATTTCTATAGTTCTATTACAACCACATACCTGGTTTTATAACTAAGAAAGACTGATTGTGATACATACACACATATGTATTTGTTTGTGTAGTATATATCCTTATCATGATAAAGTTGACATTTACTTGTAATAGTGGATTAGTATGATTATTTTCACATGTTTCTCTCAATACCACTCCGACTTAAATTTGCTTTACCTCTTGCAATTTTAATATATCCACAAATGTTTTCCCACATGCATGCATATACAACATTTTTTTTTTTTGGCGATTTTGTAAAGTGAAAATTTTCTTATGTGTAGAAGCCTGTATTTTTTCAAAAAGTACAATAAGTTATGCATAGGATTTATTATCTTGTACCATTACTATAAATTCAGGCACGATTATAAAAACTATATAATAAAAAAGTATTACCTTAGATATATCAATCAATTATAACATATTTGCTTATATATTTAATTAAAAGTTCATAATCAATCTAGGAATTCTTGCACCACCCTCCCAAACTAGTTTCACTTGGACTTCTTCTCTAGTTATGTACTACACCACCTTACTCACAGTTGCCCCTTTCAAGTTATTAGCAACACAAAACTTTAACACTAAACCAAAG
This sequence comes from Cordia subcordata, assembly GCA_028554755.1. NCBI lineage: Eukaryota > Viridiplantae > Streptophyta > Magnoliopsida > Boraginales > Cordiaceae > Cordia > Cordia subcordata. The sequence continues at coordinate 1,262,910 of JAPTOF010000026.1, read as the reverse complement.
AATTGCTTCTTGTACTGATGGAATCACTGGAATCCCATCTCTATTTTGTAGGTTTTTGAGTGGGATAGCTTTGCACTAGATTAATCTATTTTATACTTCAAACAATAAAAAAGGAAAGACACAGGAGATGGTGAAACTATTTTCTTTTTCACGTCCACCCACTTTTTTCTTCTTTTCACGTAAAATGAAAATAATCCCAGGTATCAATTTTCTACTCGTTACTAAATTCTTGGAGAAACAAATATTAGAAGAACAACAAACAATTATTTGTACAAATATACTTTCTTTTTCTCAAGATGCTTCCTAATTGGTGACATTTCGTGTGTTTTGCTTATTTATAATTGGAAGAGGCAAAGGAAGCAAAATGTATGGACTTGGGGAGCTTTGGGCACAAATTGACCTATGAAGGAACTAATGTGACCATTAGACGTGACCACGTCAGGAGCTATGCGAGAATTGCTGTCAACAGATGTCAAGGAAGATATTTTAGAGATTTCTTGAAAAAAAATTAAGCTTATTGATGTTATTTAATCTTAGAAGGAAATGATTTATTTTGAAAGAAGTTTATTTTGGTTAGAACGTGTTTTTATGAGATTTACATTATCTTTTAGGATAGCATTAAAGAGTTACCATATTTATTAGGAACACTATATTATTCCCTAGTACCTCCACAGGGATTATTCTACTTTTCAGACTTATTTTCCAATAAATATTAATTTTCTTTTTGGTGTTTTAAAACTTGTATGGATTGCTAAATATCTTCATTTGGCCGGGGATTAATTGAAGTTTGAGGTTCTTCATAATTCGTGAGATCTAACTGATTTTCTCCTATCATTTATCTTTTTGTATTTATATGTTTTCTGCTTTAAGAATTAATACTACTGTGTGATTATTCAATTAGGGCCCGATTGTTCAATTGCTAGATAGTAGGTGACAAATTACTTAGATAATTAATGGAATTAAGATAGTGGTGAATTAGTTTCCCGCGAAAACATACAGTCTAACTGAATGATTGTAGCGAGAGAATTGACTTTTAGAATCAGGTCCTTTTAGAGTTATAGTGCTGCCTTTAGATAGATTTTGCAGGCATCTCTAGTGGTTAGACCATCTAATAGGTAAGGATAGTAATTGGGGGAAAGAGCTCCAGTGATTAGACCGTTTAATAGGTAAGGATAGTAATTGGAGAAGGAGCACAGAGTTCTTGAACTGTTACCAACGCTGAAAAGAAGGATTATGTTGTTAGGCTGTGTCGACGACCATAACTGGTTTTTCAAGTAGAACCGGAGTCATTCTTGTATTTAGAATTGGATTTGTAGGTCCAAACAAGAATTATACCTTAGGCTAGATTCTATAATACTTGAATCTCTTTAATTATTAACTCTCTAATTTTTATTTGCATTTTTAGTATTAATTTCGTTATTGTTTAGTTTATTATTTGATTGTATTCTATTGGTGCGACCTTGGGTGTAACATTGTCTCGGGAGGCTGTCGTTCTTTCTTTTTTAAATTTATATTTTTTAGTTTATTGCATTAACCCCCAACCTTTTGTAATTCACTTGTCCAACAGATTTGGCATAATTTTATAATTGTTACATGGTCTCCGTGAGTTAGACCCGACTCATAACTTGCATAAATTACAAGGTATGAGTTGGAGTTTTTTTTTTTTTTTGGTAGTTTCGGCGCCTACCAATACCCCGACGGTATCCGATCTTCTCACCGTCGCAAGACCATCGTTGGCCGTCACCACCAACGCCACAACTTTTAACAACTTCGCCGGCGTTTTGTCTCAGGCATCCTCAAGCTGCGCCGGAGCTTCTAGAAGCTTCCTTCAGTTGTCGAGATTCTATTCACATGCTCCACGTGAGCTTTGATAGCTTGTAGCATAGTCCACCATTAAAGCAACCATGCTCGGCTTCAAACTTCTCTGTGGCGGCCCTCCAGTCTCCTATCACGACATGACAACTACTATAGCATCTCCTTCGCGAGCTGTAACTTGTTGATGCCTTCAAATCAGTAATCCAACCACTGAAGCACCTTAGTCGTCTACCGTGAACCTCGCGGTCTCAAGCTTCTTCCCAACTGCTTGGCAATGGCTTACAGTATTACGAACATCGTTCGCTTCCTTGCATAACGAAGAGCACAACGGTATACTCCTTTCCTGGCAAGTCTCTTCTCCTACAACGGCAACAACTTCTTTTCCATTTTCCAGGCCAAACTCTGGTCCAAGTTTTTAGGCTTTGTTTCCTAAGTGTCAGCAGCAGAACCAATCATCACAAAAACGAACCTCTCTGTGTTTTCACCCTCGCGCATGCCCAGTTCTGCAAACCGGGCTCTGACCAGTTTTAGGAAAATGGAGTGTTCGGAACAAAGATAAATCAAATAGAGAATGATGTAAAACATGACACATAATAATTTTTAACATAGTTCGGCCTTCCGTCTACATTTATAGGCAGACAAGTGAATTTTACTATTATAAGAACGAATATTACACACGGGGAGAGGGCTCAGGCCCTCACGCTCTCCTCGCCGTCAAGTCACTCGCTCTTTATTTTACCTCTTTATCTCATTCTAATACAATAAGTAAAGTCCCAATTTATAGAGTATAAGAAACAATAAATATAATAGTACTACGAATATGGTAGTACTTTAAAATATAGTAAGAGAACAAAAAAAATAATACTTGTAATTTAGACAGAACTAGGATTCATATGACCCAAATCTCTATGCTCATTCAGAACATGGGCCACTCCTTACGGTTAGTATATTGCATTGAACGATTGTATCTCCCGTGCAACGCATAAGCTTAAGCCATACGAGTTTGCTTACCTCGCTATTGCTTTTTTTCTTCCGTTCATATCTTTTTCTTTTGTTAATTCAAATGAATTATAAAATATATATTTAAATTACGTATGCAATAAATCCATTAATTTATTTCAGATAAAAATTTAATAAAAAGGTCAATTACATATTTGCCATGTGCCGATTTTGATTACGTTTTTAGATACTGAAATCTGGCTTATTTTATATATATAATATAAAATGTTAAGAACTAAATATTTGTTTACCAATATTCAATTCCTCCAACTTAACTTCAAGTTTTAACTTGAAATTATTGCTATTATTTTGCTAGCAGATACAAAGTAAGTATTATATTGATATGCACATAGTAAAATATTTAATAAATTAATAATAATAATAAAATCTTTACAAGGTAGTGGATCAGTATGATTATTTTCATATATTTCCCTTAATACCAATTGAAGTTAGATTTGCTTTACTTTTCGAAATTTTAATATGTACACAAATGTTCTTTCACATGCATGCATATACAATTTTTGCTATTTTGTAAAGTAAAATTTTGTTATGTGTAGAAGCCTGTATTTTGTAAAAAGTACAATAAATTATGCGTGGGATTTATTATCTTGTACCATTACTATAAATCCAGCCATGATTGTAAAAAGAATATAATCAAAAAGTACAATATCTATTCTATTACCTTAGCCATGTTAATCAATTATAACATTATTTGTTTATATATTTAAATTAAAAGTTTATAATCAATCTAGGAATTCTTGCACCACCCTCCCAAAATAGTTTCACTAAATATAGGACTTGATTCTCTAGTTATATACTACACCACCTTACCCACGGTTGCCCCTTTCTAGTTATTAACAATTCAAAACTTACAGCCTGTTTGGTTAAGCTTATCTGGAGCTTATAACCTGTAAATAGTAAAAAAAACATGTGAAGAGATACTATTTTTTTGAGAGCATATAAGCTGTAAAATAAGTAGAGCCAAACACGTTCTAAGGTCTTATAAGTTACAAATAGTAAAAAATATATGACTAGTATTTTTTTTAAGAGCTTATAAAATACAAAATAAACAGAGTCAGACAAGCTCTTTAACGCCAAACCAAAGAAGTGCTGCTTGTACTGATAGAATCATTGGAATCCCATCTCTATTTTGTAGGTTTTTGAGTGGGATAGCTTTTCACTAAGATGCATCTATTCTATACTTCAAACAATAGAAAGTTCAAGGAAAGACATAGGAGATGGTGAAACTATTTTCTTTTTCACATCCATTCCACTTTTTTCTTGTTTTCACGTAAAATGAAAATAACCCCCCAAGTACCAATTCTCTACTCATTACTAAATTCTTGGAGAAACAAAATTAGAAGCACAACAAACAATTATTTGTACAAATATACCTTTCTTTTTCTCAAGATCTCTAAGTTTTTTAAAATTAATTGAAACACTGTAAACCGAGAAGATATGCAAAAGATAAGGGAGAGGAGAAATGTACAGAAAATAGAGAATTCAGGAATCATATAGTGTCATAAAGTAGAAGTCTTGGACTATCTATTACAACAACTTTGAAATATATTACACATATTTAAGAATAATAATTATAAAATTATTCTATATGTTAAAAATATGTTTATATTACATTAAAAAACCAAAAAAAGAAAAAAGAAAAATTCGTTTACCAATGTCCCACAGAGTCGAGGTGCTCATGTGGAGATATCTGTGTCTGAATAGAGTTCTGATGAAATTGAAAAGGAAATGCTTGGTCAGTTGACAAAAATGGTGGCTGAGGTAGCACATTTGCAGAAGAATATACACTATTATTATTATTATTATTATTATTATTATTGTTATTATAAGCCATGTTGTTTGTCTTTTGGTGATGATCATGGCGTTGTTGCTGCTTTGGCACATTAAGCTTCTCTCCTTCTAGCTCTCTATACTTGGTTAGATAGGTTTTGAGTGGAGCTACATAATCCTCAAAGCCAAGAGTAGTGATAGCCCATATGATATCATCACCATTGATTGTCTTTCTCTTCTCGCGTTGACACTTATCCGATGCTTCTCCGGTTATGAAGCTAATGAACTCCGATACGCATTCTTGAACGGTTTCCTTAGCATCCTTTGAGATTTTCCCGTTGTCCGGAATCACCTTTTTCATGATCCGGCCGACGTTTGCTATAGGAAGGAACCGGTCTTGTTCTTTACCGTTGTTATTGTTGTTGTTGTTGTTGCTGCTGCTCGTGGTATTGTTGTTGTTACTGTTATTATTATGGTTGTTGCTAACGATAGAGATATTGTTGCTCGTTTTAGAACATATACTTTCTGGGCTTCCTTTGCTGAATCCATTTGGCTCATTTCCATGCCTCTCATCTTCCATGCCTTTTTCTTTTCCTTCTATGCCCTCTCTCTCTCTCTCTTTGTGTGTATTTCTTTCTTCTTCTCAATTGTTTTTGAGAGAATAAGATAACCTTATGGTTCATTTGGGTATTATACTGGATAAAGTAAATTTTCACAAGAGCATAAACATAGGCAAATAGTCAGGAAAACTAAAGGTTTAGATGATAGTTCACTAATTTTGTCCGCCAGACTCGCTCCCCCAATGAATAAGGTGATTTTACATGACAATACTTTACCAAACTAACTTATTGTCCTTTATCATAAAACTCCCCGTCAATAATTCTCTTAGAAATAACAAATCTTATTACTTAAATTAGCTGTATAGCTACTCAAGGGCAGAATTTATGTATAAATTTTTTTATGTAAATTAAAAAATAATTATGAAATATGCTAGTTAATATAATAATGACATTGTAATACACACACAAGCATGAGGAAATAACTACAATCATTATAAATAGAACTAAATTTTATAATAGTCCTCTAATATTATTTTACATTTTTAAAGCGTTGTATGTTCAATGCACTCTTTATGTTATTATAGATCTTTTATTGCTACTATTTTATTTTATTTTTCTCTCATTTTTCTCTATTTTTACTCGTTTTACTATCTCGCATTTTCATGGAAAAAGTAATTAATTTTTTTTGTCATGCCAAATTTATTTTTCTATTTTTTGATTAAAAACTCAAAAAGGAAAAGAATAATACCTTTGTCAGGATCTTGAGCAGGCGCATCCTCTTACAAGGGGATGTACTCTATGTGATTTAGCCTCTCACTATAATAATAATAATTAAAAAAACAAGTAGTATTTTTCCTTTTAAAAAAAGCCTGGGGTTGCCTGTATACCCCTCAAGTAAAGGTGGCTTTACCACTGTAGCTACTACATGAATATTCTTTAGTAGATGTATTATTAATTAATATATAAATATTTATTATTTTGAAAAAAATTTATGTTATTAGTACTTGTAGATGTAAAGTATTACAATTTTGAGCAAAAATACATGTGTAACTTATAAATTAAAAGACAGTGAGCGCTTATCAAAAGTCAATATGTGCACACTAGAAGGTCTGGATTTAACAAGTTTTTATGTACATAGAACATGTTAAAAATTATAGCTATACGTACAATACAAATGGCTTCAAGATTTGATGTTAAGAAGTATTAGTTCTCCATAAATAGTGTTGTTCAGCTTATAGTTAGATGTCTCAAGTCAGACTTTGTACCTTCAATTAAGAGAAGGCGTAAATGAGTAATTATATATATATATATATATATATTTATGTATGTATATAGTTTTGTCTACACAAGAAAATTTTAACGCTATTATTTGAGATTTTTAGCGGATTTTTTTGGAGTTGGAAAGTAATGCAAGTAGATGGCAAAACTGCTATAATTATTCTTTTATTTTTCTTTTTCATGCGTGTATACATGTCCCCAAATAAAAGGTGAAATGTGTTTCAAAATGTTTCATATATGTTCATGGGACATAATCTTTATAAATAGTAATTAATATTTCCCTCATTTACGAAATCACTAAAATTGATAACCTTATGAGATCGAGTTATTTTTTTATCATTTTGCTTATGATTTTGGCTATTTGGTAGTATTTGTGTCATTTGCTTACTAGTTTTAGAGTATTAATTATTTATTTTCAATTCTATCTACTTAAGGTGTTTTGGTTCGATTTAAGGTTTAGATTGAGTTGGAACGTGCTTTGAGAGAAAGAGCTTCATTTTAAGGGTATAATTGAGCACTTATGGAGTAAAAGAGCGGTAGAGAAAAAGTGATAGCAGATGCGTTCCTGCCTGAGCGACATAACTTTTTGCTTCGGCGACAGAAACATAGTTGGCAGATTTTGTCTAAATACGCTGTCGCTTGGGCCATGCTACTTTCTCACTTGCGTGACGTTGTTTTCCTGCCTCGACAACGTTGTTACAAAGTGCATCTATTTAAACCTGATTTTAAGAAACAAAACTCGCAAGAACCTAGGGTTTCGCCCAAAAACACCATAGAGCCGCCTTTAGAGTAAGATTATCAAGTTTGGAGCATTGTATACGAGGATCAAGAGCGATGCTAAATTCAATCTTTTCCTTTGTTTTTCATATTTTGCTATGGCATTCCAAGTTTGTGAATCTTTTGGGCTATTTTCTAGTTCTGTCATGAGCTAAACTTCTATTCCTAGGATTGTAATGAAACTCTTTTGATTATTTGTTAGAAAATTACTCTTGATTTGTTCTCAATTTAATTTTGCTGGTTTTTTTTTTTATTTTTAAAGCTATCGAAGCCTAGACTTTATTTTGTTTTTTGTTATTTCTTTTATTCATGTGTCGTTTATCGTTGCGAGCAAATTTAAGAGAACCAATTTGATTCCTTTTGATCCTGAGATTGAGAAGACTTGTATCACGTCCCAAAGAAAAAATAGTAGTGTAAATCAGGGTCGCATCTATTTAAACTTGATTTTAAGCATAAAAACTCATTCAAATCTACGGTTTTCACCTAAAAGCACCCAAGAGTTGCCTTTGGAGAGAGATTATCAAGTATGGAGCATTCTGAAACAAAGATAACAAGATTTAAATTTGATCTTTTCCTTTGTTTTTCATTTTTTACTACGGGATTCCAAATTTGTAAATCCTTTGCGTTGTTTTCCAATTCTATCATGAACTAAACTTTTATTCCTACGACAAAAATGGAACTCTTCTAATTATTTGTTAAAAGAGCTACTCTTGATTTGTTCTCAATTTAATTTTTTTGGTGTTTATTCAATTTGTGCTTGATTTATCTTATTGTCTAGCCAACAATATGCATGATAAACCATAATTGAATTGGAAAAGAAAATTAGGGTGAGATCTAAATTGAATAACTTAAGAACAAATTGGCCTAAGTGGTTTGAGTGATATTGCTCTGAGCATAAGACAAGAATGACCTTTTCGCTCTAGGTAATCCTAAATGAATATGTGTTTAATTAACCTGATTTAATAATCTAGCATAGGAATGTAGCTAGAAATTTAATTAGAGTTAGTTATATTTGTATCTAGAAAGAACATATAGAAATATTAGAATTCTGAATTAGCACCAGAGGTTGAATCAGGCAATTCTAAGAGTAGCTAGTTAATAACATAATCAATTGAAAGAAATTGTCATCCTAGGACCTTTGGTTCTTTGGTTGAATGTCCATTAATTTATCGTCTTTTATTTGCCTAGTTATTTAATTTACATAATTTACTTGTCTCACCAAACTTAATACTATTTGGTTTGAATTAGATAGAGTAAACGGATTAATAGTTAGTAAATTCAAAAAGTAAGTCCTCGTGGGAACAATTTCTTATTCACTTTTATATTACTTGAAGGTGAACATGTACACTTGTGTGTAGACATAAAAATCGTCATCAACAATTGTTAGTTCATCCCTAAATTGAGGAAAATAAACATTTTCATGCAAAATGTCCTTTTACACTATGACCTTTCATATATTATTTTTGTGTATTTAATGAAACAATTAAGGGGTTTTTTGCTTGCGGACCCCCTATGTTTAGGCCAAATGACAAAGCTGATCCCACAATTCACAAAATAGCATACTAGGTCCCTGTAACTTTTAAAATTTTGCACAATCGCCCCAAAAACCAATTTCCTATTAATTCATTAACGATTTTTTGGAAATGTCTATTTTCCTTTTATTATAGTTTAATAAAATGTCTATTTTACCCTTATTTTATTTAAAAAATGAAAAAGGTTCTTTTGTTTTTTTTTTTAAAATTAAAAACAAATTAAAAAAATTAAAAAATTGCCCATCAGTTTTCACTCTGACCCCTCTTACCAAACCAGCCTTAATCCTACCGCCACCACCCCCTAACTCAACCCCTATCCCTGTCGCCCTCTACCAACCCACCCCATCTCTAACTGCCCCCCCACCCCATTCCATTCCTAGTCGTAGAGAAAAAGAAGTGTGTGTATGTGTGTGTGTCTGAGCAATAGAGAAAGAGAGAGAGACCGTAGAGAAAGAGAAGTGTGTATATGTGCACGAGAAATAGCGGTGGTGGGTTTTTTGGAGCTTATTGATCTCCTCTTGGCTATCTTATCTTGAAATCAAGAGCTTGCTTGAGATATGTATTGCCCAGGTGGCTAAGAAGATGGAGAGGTGGTAGGTAGTGGTAGTGAACAAGATTTAGGGGGTAGAGATGCTGGGCAGTGTAGAGGTGATAGGTGTGGGGTGATAGTATGATAGCAGGGGTTGGGGTAGTGGGGGTTACAGCGGGGTGGGGGGTCTGTTGAAGAAGAAGACCCGTTTTGTTTTTTTTTTTGTCCTTTTAATTTAATTTGTGTTGGGGAAAAACATGCAAACACGAAGAATACGAGAAGAAAATGGACACAGGAGAATTACGTGGTTCGACCTTAAAGCCTATGTCCACGGACAGCAGAAAATAATTTATTATTGATCACGAATACTACAAGACTTTCTCTGGTTTCTCTCACACACATAATACTATGTCTTAGCCCCTATTTATAATACACAAGTATCCTAATCAGTATTCTACAAGGAAAAGGAAACAGTATACTACAAAGAAAAGGACACATATTAATTATGTATTGTAATGGAAACAGGCAAATAAGGTAAATGCTAATAAGGAAATTTGCTACTCTTGTCGCCCAAGAATACGGGCCACATTCAACAAATCTCCACCTTGATATGTATTCGCTCCAATCAACACACCATCATCCCTGCTGCAAACTGCCCCTAAAGGCTTAATGCTCCACACCGCAAATAGCAACCAAGTCTAGGCAATGGTTGAACTTGCTAACTGGAACCACCTTGGTCATCATATCTGCTGAATTCTTATTGGTAGATATCTTTTGCACCGATATGATCTCTTGTGATATAACATCTCTGATAAAGTGATATCTAATGTCAATGTATTTAGTTCTCTCATGATACATTTGATTCTTCGTCAGATGGATTGCACTCTGGCTATCACAAAAGACTGTACTTGTATTTTACTGTAGTCCAAGATCACGAACCAGGCTTTGTAACCACATGGCCTCCTTCACAGCTTCTGCAATTGCCATGTATTCCATCTCAGTAGTTGACAATGCCACAGTAGACTGTAATGTCGCTTTTCAACTGATAGCACATCCAGAGAGAGTAAACATGTAACTTGTCAGAGATCTTCTTTTATGAAGGTCCCCCGCAAAGTCTGAATCACAATAACTTATTAACCTCGCGCAATCTCCAGTCATCTTGCTAAATAACAAACCTATACTCGCAGTGTTACACAAATATCTCATTATCCATTTTACCGCTTCCCAGTGTGCTTTCCCAGGCGATGCCATATATCTACTCACAACACTAGCTGCAAGTGAAATGTCAGGACGAGTGCACACCATAGCATACATCAAGCTATCAATAGCACTCGAGTATGGAACACGAGACATATGCTCCATCTCTTCTTCGATATTAGGTGACAAATCTGCAGACAACTTGAAATGAGAAGCAAGCGGCGCACTCACAGGCTTAGCTTTATGCATCCTGAAATGCTCCAGCACCTTCTCAATATAACTCTGTTGAGACAAGAACAACTTCTCAGCGGTTCTATCCCTGTGAATCTCTATGCCAAGAATCTTCTTCGCTGCTCCAAGATCCTTCATCTCAAACTCAAACTCATTACCTAGCCTAGGAATATGAATTTCTTTGCCCTCAGCTTCAACTTGCCATTCTTCACATGAGCATATGCAGGACAATCGAACGCCTTCAATTAAGAGTGGTCAGCAGGCTTACTGGAACATAACGTTAAAGGAGTTTTCAATTCAATAGCTTTGGATGGAGACTTATTCACCAAGTAGCATGCAGTATTAATGGCTTCAACCCAAAAGTCTTGACTCAAGCCAAAATGGGAGAGCATACAACAAGCTCTCTCTAGCAGAGTTCTATTCATATGTTCTGCAACTCCATTCTATTGTGGTGTTCCTTTACATGTATAGTGTCTCACAATGCCATTCTTCATGTAGAACTCATCAAACTCTTTATTGCAGTATTTCTACCCATTGTCAGTCTTAAGACACTTGATCTATTTACCAATCTGCTTCTCAATCAACGTCTTCCACTTTACAAATGTTGAAAATGCCTCATCTTTAGTTTCCAAGAAGTATACCCATACCATCCGAGAGTATGCATAAATGAAAGTGATATAATACCTTGCACGTTTCTTGGAAGGAACTTTATTTAGATCCCTCTCGCTCATATGGCCCAACCTATTGTGTCATAATTGCGTAGTGTCATTATTACTCTCCTTGAATGCAACAGCTGCAACACCTATCACCGTACTATCTTGAATAACATAGTTGCTTTCTTACTCTTGATTTTGACCTTGACTTGCTTTTCTTTCTACCCAAAGATTCCCCTTTATTCTTCGATCTTCCTTTACTCACTAAACCCTTCCCATGAACTTCTTCCCTATGTCCCGGAATATGTGTTTGAAGATCCTTCGATTTCAATGAAGCAATCACATCCTTAAAGCTAATTTTATCCCTCTCGTACAATATAGTGTCCACAAAGTTCATATATGAAGGCGGTAATGAACATAATAGGATCATAGCTTGGTCTTTGTCATCAATTTTAACACCCACATCCTTCAAAGCAATAAAACAAGAGGTAAACTCGTCAAGGTGTTGTTTTAGTGATGTACCTTCTTTCATTCTAAGATGATACAATCGCTTCTTCAAGTAGAGGCGATTTGTGAGAGATTTCAATGCATATAATTCCACCAAAGTATTCCAAGCCTCAACTGATGTTGTCTTCTCAGTAATCTTCAGCAATACTTCATTCGTCATGGACATGTGTATTGCACTTAAGGTAAGGATTTTGCTTTGAGTTCATATCTTGCTGTTAGTTCTGTCTTCTCTGGGATCACTTCTTTAATGACTTTCCAAAGTCCTTGCATTGTCATAAATGCCTTGAATCTGATCTTCCTAGACTGAAACTCATTCTCCTGTCAAAGTTCTTGATTTTAAACTTTTCACCTACAGAAGACATCTTTGTTTGCTCAAAACTCACACTTCAGGATAGAAATTGGCTCAACAGATCGCAAAAAAAGGATTCAGCATGTTGAAAAACCTTAGGAACACCCCCGATCAACTTTGCTCAAAACCGGTCAAAGACAAACCTATTGGTCAAAGTCAACACCGTCTCTAAACATGTATTTCAGAGCAGAATCTCGAAAAACAGAGCCCAAAATCGGACTTAGCCGGTTGAAAAACGTGGGGTAAGGCTTTGGTCAAACTCGGTCAACCCTCAGTTAATGGTCATCGGTCAAAGTCAACCGTCGGTCAAACCCTAGTCAACTTGTCAACGCGGTCAAACAGGTCAAATTGGCAAGAATGTTTTTTTTTTTTTTGGTTTTTGGACTCAAGCCCAAGCTCAAAGAAAACTCCACCCTTTTTTTTTCTCCTAGGCTTATTACAAAGTCCAAGCCCAAAAAGAATTAACAAAATTTTCTATTGAACTCCTTTAAGTCCAAACAAAAAAATATTTCAAAAAATCCTAAGACTCAAAACCCATGACCTAACTTAAGAACGTAACCCACGAACATGGTCCTACCCTAACCTGATTTGCAACCCACTCTTAATGCTCTACCAACCCGATCCAAACACAAAAAGGAAAAAGACCCAAGTACCCAAAACCAAACCCAAGAACACGCGAACTCTATCTTCTTTGCCCGTTCTTCAAACCCAAACACAAACCATGACCCGCAGATGTAAGCTTTTACTCCAACTACCAACGCTTAACGTAAAAGCACAGGAGCGCTCCTCGCCGAGCAGAGACCTTGTTTATTTAGGCACTGTTTGTTTTGAGCAATTTTGGTTTCATAGTCAGTTTTTTATTTTTCCTTTTCCCGTTTAATGGAATAAACCTATGCTCTAGATACTAGTTTCTTGGGAAAAAATATGCAAATATGAAGAATACGGAAAGAAAATGAACCCAAGTGAATTACGTGGTTTGGCCTTAAAGTCTATGTCCACGAGCAGCAGAGAATGATTCACCATTGATTACAAATATTATAAAGCTCTCACTTTGGTTTCTCTCACACATAATACAATGAGCATTGCCACATATTTATAGTGCACAGGTTCCTAAAACCTACTAAGCAGAAAAAGCAACTTATTAATTATGTGTTAGAAAATTAACAAGCAAATAAGGTAATATGCTAATAAGGTAATTTGCTATTCTTGTTGCCCAAGAATACACGCCACATTCAATAGATTTGTAGTACTTGTTGTGCATATAGATACCATTAAATTTTGTTGGAATAAAGAGGAAAAATCATTACTCTTTATTATCTCATATATGCACATGTTATAATTTTCTTAGATTTATATTTATGTGTGAAATATGCATGCGGCAATTAAATTTTAGTATGACTATTTTTTAATATAACTGTTTATTTATTTACATTGTTTTAGTAGTTAAATGATGACTATCAAATTTGACAATAAATGTAGTCACAATTTGACTTTTTGAGATTTATTACTATACGTTATATTATTAATTTTTTGGAAAAAGAAATTTTATCACCATTTAAATGTTGCACATATTAATATTTATTGAATTAGAAAAATGATAGTCATAACTCACAATATGAAATCTGTACATAGTAATAACATACCTTTGCACTTATCAAAGCATTTGAAAATATTTATTTCACTAATTATGTCTATGATTTTTATTATCAAGTTATAAGGATACTTGTATTTTATTTAACTTTCTTAAATTATGAGCATACTTATTATATCTTATTATTTAAATAAATTGAGGTTCTTGAAGGAACCTATATTCTGTTTTCTCAAGAAACTATTGACAAGCAATATTTATTTTCAAGTAGATCTTAATGAATCCACTAAATGTCACACACACACACACACACACACACACACACACACACATATATATATATATATATATATATATAATGGTCATTCTATTGAGACCTCATATGATTGAAACAAATAATATCTCTCATGCTTATCTTTGGCAACAGATACATATTAAAATTATCAGTATTATCTTCTCGACTTATGTTTTAGGAAAAAATTCATGTTACCCCCCTGTGATATGTGAAAGTATCACATTACCCTCTTGTATTCCAAAAACTTCAGATCGCCCCCTTGTGTTTTTTTCAAAACTTATTACGTTAATTCCCTCCGTCCATTTTCCTGTCAAATTTGAGTCACACGGCTGCAATCGCAATAGGTATAATATTTTTAACCAGTTTGCCTTCTATTTGGACAAAAATGTCCTTGACAACATCATCTTCATCTTTATCATCAACATCATCTTAGTCCTAATGTGTGTATGTATGTATATATACATTAGCTAATCCATTTTTTTAGTCACTATAATCTTCACTTTCACACCCATCAAAATTACAAGCAAATCTCTTTTCTTCATCTTCATCTTCACCTTCATCATCATCATCATCATCTTCATCTTCATCATCAACATCATCTTACTCTTAATATGGGTATGTATGTATATATACATCAGCTGATCTATTTTTTTAGTCACAATAATCTTCATTTCATACCCATCAAAATTACAAACAAATCTCTTTTGAAGCCTTACCAAGTTATGCAAAGCCAAACAAAGAATTACTTTCACCCATCATTATAATACTGTTTGGTGGTGCTTTCTAAGGGATTTGTTTCTTTGTCTCCTCACTCTGAGCAAATGATGCATTCCCTTCATCTTTTTTGAAACGGAATTAGATTTTTCTTCTTTTTCTTTTTCCGAAAACTATTGCAATACAAGCTAAAAGAAAACAGGAAAAAAGAAGAGCATCATAGTTTTTGCAATTTTGTATTAATAGGTTTTCATAGTCAGAAGAGATCAACAATTAGCTTTATTTTCATATATTTTTCTAGTAAGAGGAAAAATGTATAGATATTTGTATCATCATATGGGAGAGAGATGCAAACTAAATGATGGACTATTTTTATTTGCAAAAACTACATAATGTCTCTCATTACTTTATTTCAGGTGTAAAATGGTTATTTCAAACTTGTATTTAACGTTGTTAACTTAACTAACAGTAAGGGAGAGTGTGATCAATTTAGAAAAACATAAGGGGGCGATCTGAAGTTTTGGGAATATAAGGGGGTAGCTTGATTTTTTCGCATATCATAGGGGGGTAACATGAAATTTACCCTATGTTTTATTTTTGAATAACCAGAAGTTATTTGATCAAAAGAAAATTCTTTACTATTTGGCATGACCTTTTAGGTCATATGGGTGCAATGATAATAAGATGAATTCCTAAAACTCATATATGCACCAATACATTTGCTGCTTGTTCCTAAGAGAAAAATGACTTATGAGACAATTCCTAAATAAAGACGTTGAATCATTCATATTTCTATAATGAATTAAAGGGTATATATTAGTCTAGTAAAATTTTTCATTGAATGCCTAAGAGCGTATTTCTAGACCATCATTTATGAGAATAAAATTGCCTATTTTTGTTTGGGAACATATTATAGTATATTGTAGCACTTATTGAAGAAGACCAACTGCTTATCAATGATTACTCCCCAATAGTTTGGAATTCCCGTCTCATTACTTTTATTACATGAGATATATTTCTATTGCTCCTCCACGGCGCATCATGATAGGTCTATGAAAAGGTTTGGAATTTATGTTAAATTTGAATCCCAATCAATTATTAAATATTTTGTATCATCGATTGAGGATACTAAAATTACATATTTTGCTAATTGTTGAAATAATGTTCCTAACATCAGGGGGAGAAACAACAAAAGCTAGAAAGGTGAAGCATTTATTAGAATGCATCTAATCCTTACATATGCTAATATGAACTGAATGTTCAAAAAATTATTTATTTGCACAAAAAGTTGCAAAGACGCATTCCTTGATGGAAAGAAAGTGACTAAGTGACATATACTAGCTATAAATGCTCTAATTCGACTTGATGTCTCAATAGACAAATGAATTAAACTATGAATCTACTGGACAGTAGAAGCATGGTAGATTATCGACTCTAATGAAGAGGGAGGAAAAATAAGTCAGTTGGGATTTTGAGATGTTTGATATCCTGAAGATATTAATGACATACAACTGAGAAACATTCTTACACTGTAAGAGAGTATCAGGTACCTAAATATGATTGAAATGATTAACAAAGAGATCTCACCCAATTATATTATTCTTGAAAAGAGTAGGAACCACAAAGTAAAATTGATCATGATAAAATATTTGCATATGCAAAAGCTATTATTATAATAAAGGGCGAGGATCATAAATTGAAGTCCATCTAAAGATGTCGACGTAAATATATTTGGCCAAATATGGAAAGATGCAATCCAGACATATTTAAGTATTTTGGCCCTTATTAGTCAATATATATTACATATGGGATTGAGAGGGAGTGTTATATAAACCAACCCCATATTTCTTGATAAGTTCAAAGGAATATACCACGTAGTTGCCTAGCTCTTAAACAGCTAAGTACTAGTTAGGGAATGGACTAGTGTGTTATGTGATTATAATTTAACTCATTCTACTCTTGCCTTGTATAAACCAAGTATTAGAGACTTGAAATTACCTATAAGGAGATATGTTTTATGTGGTGGATTCAATTACATTTGCCTGGCAATCTTAAGGTACTGCATATGTGTCTTATGAATATGAAACAATATATACTGATGTATTTTATGAGTATGATATTCGTATACAAGTCTTAAAAGACTAGAGATGTTTGAGGTATAAACCTCCGGAGAAGTATATTCAAAGTTCTCATGTAGAATTACGAGATAATTATATTGGCTCGACCTGAAGTTCAATCATTATTTAGATGGAATATTATCCATCAATCATTTTGGCAAAGAAAATTTTGGAGCCAAAACAACTTTGAGTGTCTAAATATTTTGACTATTGATATTAGATGGATCATTCTTATTTGTGAAGATATGAAAAACTATTAGTCTTAAAGTATCATACCCCAATAGATCTTGCTATACTATATGTGCAAATACAATTATCTCTTATTTTTCAACAAGAGTTGGTTGTGTACCAATAAAAGGGCCTTGGAGGTATTGCACACAAATTTTGTCATCGTTATTATCAAGACACTCAAAGACAATGCTAATTGAATACAAAAGTTGTTGAGCATTTGTTGACTCATAGTGAGCAATATGTTTTCATATATGCTGAAATTATTATATTGATACTCGTGAAAGCTCATTATTATTATTATTATTATTATCATCATTTATCATCATTGTTATTATCTCCCTCAAAGCATGCCAAAATATATTTGTTGACGGTCAATAACATTGCATATATTACTTGAGCAATCTCTGAAAAGTCAATGATATTACATATATTATTTGAGTAAAGGAAGATTATTTTTGAAGATGATCAAGTTTAGCCCATTATGTTGAAATTCTTCTATGCATCAACTCCCAAAGAAAGGTGAAACATAAGTTCTTAAGCTTGCACAAGAAAGAAGCTAACAAATTCATTTGAAAAGATATCATCTTCAACAATACTTGAGAGATTACAAGAATGGTATATATCAGCTCAAAGATTTTCCTTGATCTGCCGATATGAGAAAGAGACAAATACGCGCTGTACTCTTTTTCCCTTAACCTAGGTTTTGCCCCTTGGGTTTTCCTGGCAATGTTTTTAATAAGGTAGCATGAAGCGTATAACAAGAATATTGTACTCTTTTTCTTTCATTAGGATTTTTGTCCTACTGGGTTTTTTTTCCTTGTAAGGTTTTAATGAGACATATTCTTGTAGTGAATATCCAAGGGGCAGTGTTATGAAATAAGACAAAAGGGTGGATATTTCAACACCCAAATTGTCAAATATGATGGGTGTCAGATGCATGGGGAATGATAGCAAAGCAATAGCAAATATTGACATTGCATTGCAAATTTGCACACACAGCTCTGTATTTTGTGTTTCTCCCCAAGTTTTGCCTATAAATTAACATATTCAAAAAGAGCAAATTGATGAACAAGCAAAGAGAATCAGAAGCAGAGAGAATGAGAGGATATCTTAATAAAATTCAAGCTTCTTTACTTCTTTATTTTGCTGTTATTTTACAACATAACTATATTGTAATGTCACATGTCCTCATTTCATATTTAATGATGCCACATGTCCCCATTTCATAATTTTTTTTCATTCAAGATTTTCCACCTTATTTCATACTATATTATAATTGAGCAACTACTTTTTAATCAAGTAATTGATACTAACATAATTATTTCCTACATTAAATTCATTATTTGGTGTCAACTAAAAATTATTTTCTAATCTAAAGTTTTAAATTATAAGCTATATTTATACATTGTATGAGCTAGTATCTATTATTTTATAAGTAAAGTAATCAATATTGATATCCATTTATGGATTTTAATTTGATTATTTCAATGTAATGTGAACATTTTATCCATAAATGATTCTTTAAGAAAATTTTTTTGTAAATTATTTGTTAATTTAAGAATGAGTTGAATTCAAATAAATATCTTATAATCTCACATGTTCTAATTCTATTCAATCAATTCTTTTCCCCCAAAAAATAAGTTAAACTCGAATAAAAATATTATTCCTTTTATGTTACTTTTTAATATCAAATAATTTTTCTAATTTTATCTTTTGAATTTCAATGTTCTACTCAATTATTTCAAACATGTCAAAATATGATTAGTATCAAAAACTTACAAAATCAAAATTTATAAAATAGATTTATAGTTTAACCTCGCATAAATTGTGTGTGTAGATGTGTTTTTGTGAGTGTACATGAGTTAAACTCCAATTATTCATCTTTGTGGGTTTTCATTTCAAATTATGTTCTAATTTTACTTTCTAATCTAAATAGCTTATTTAGTTTTGTAGATCTATAATAAAAAAAATTATTAGTATTAAAATTTTATTGGAAATTAAAATTTTCAAGATAAATTTTACAAAAAATTATATTCTCCTTTTTAGAAATTATTTTAAATTTCGAATTTTCTTGATTCCCATTTATATTCAGATAAGAATCTTAATAAACTGGGCTATTGTTATAGCCTGTCTCACTACCTACGAGTTTGGATGGGTTATGCTTGCTATCTCCCTGGTGGAATAGATAGTTGCTGCAAGTAGGGCTGAGCATAATTCGGGTAAAATCAACAACCGAATCGGAAGTATTTCGGTTCGGTTTCAATTAATTTTTTTTAAAAATTTGGTTTTCGAATTTCTGTTCGGTTCCTATTCTAAAATATCGGTTAAAAACTGAAATAACCGAAATATTGAATTCTATGTAGTTTAGACGTCTAGCGCTCATAGGTATTAGGTAATAGACTTTTATTTTATAATTGAATACTTTAAGTCTTTAAAGTTTAACCATTTAGGTTTAATCATCAAATCAAAGCCTTTATTTTATAATTGAACTAAAAGATTGATTTTTTTTAGGTGTATGAGATAATGCTGTTGTGAACCATTAATCCTTCATTTGATTTGAATTTGAATTTGCTTTTATTTTTTATTTGCAAATATGTATGAAAAATTCAGGTTATGATTTTTTGAAGCAATTCGGTTATTTCGGTTAATTACCCGAACCGAACCCAAAAAAATTGGTTCAAAAAAATCAGTTATTTCAGTAATTCGGTTCGGTTTCGGTTTCTAAAGTTTTTAAAATTCGGCTTTTGATTTTTTCGATTTCGGTTATTTCGATTCGGTTTTGACCGAATGCTCATCCCTAGCCGCAAGGCTCGTTTCACTCCTAGCATTGAATAGAGGTAGCCTCATGTCAATATGAACTCGCTGCCATCAATAATAAATAAAAATATAAACATGTGCATTTGTTCTTGCATTTCACATGATATTCTCTAGTTGATTAACAAGGCAAGGAAGAGTAAAACAATATATAAGAATGGGAAATACTTAAGTTATGGATGTTCATTTTGTTAAATCTAGATGCTATTTCCATGGTTAGTTGTTATTCTGGATTTTAAAAAATAAAAATCATATAAATAACAATGGGAGCCGAAACATAGCATAAACAAAGTTTATTATACTCATGGTAGTCGTAATCAAGTAAAACACAAGAGTAAAGTTAGGACTCGTTACTCTCGTAACGTGACCTAAATGCAAAAATGACTTCTTTTAAAAATGTTTTTGTTGATTAAAAAGTTTTTTCAAGCCTATTTTTGAAGAAAATGGATCTTGGACCTAAAAAAGCTTTTACTGCTACAAAAAAAGGGACTGGAGGATGAAGTTTTCTAGTCAAGTGGATGAGCTTCAACTCTACCCAACAATATGTTTTTAAGTTTTTGAACTAATGGCTAATGGGTGAAGTTTTCTAGGTGACCGGAATGATGGGACTTTGACCACTTCGAAGAGTGAATGTAAGCTCGTTGGTTGAACCACTGTAAATCGTTATTTTCTTGCTTTTGCTTTTCTTTTTCAATCTTTTGAATTAACATAATTCCACATGCTGTTCGCTTCTTCAAAGCGAAGAAATATCCTAAGGCTACAAAGAATTTTCTATAGATCTATTCACCTTCTCTAGAGCTAGCTTGCCACTCACACCATCTCATCCCATCCCAAATATTTTAGAGATTTTGAGATGTGACGGTTCGAGTTTTGAAATAAAATTCTATTTTCAAAATAAATAATAATAAAATAGCAAATTTTGTTTTCAAAATCATTATTCATGCAAGTTAGAAAATCTCCATTTTACCTTGGAATAATTAGAAATAGTAAATACCAATTACAAATATTAATGTCAATTGAGAGATGGAAATTAAAGATAAACAACTTAATAACCTATATTTTTGTGCTTTATTTGCATTTGTTTATATGTTATCCTTAGAATTTTGAGGTTTAAATTATAATTTCAGAATTTTATATTAAATTATTTAAAAAATTTAAAATTTAATTTAGAATTCAAAAATCATTTCTATTATTGTAATAGAAATAAATTTAAAATAAAATTCTTTTACGGATCTCAAGTTCAAGACATTATTGGAATAAACGAAAACTCACTACTAATTCCTTTTTACATAAAAGAGAGGGAAAAAAAGTATTTTAATTGTATATATGTTATATAGATAGATATAGATATAGACTTTTTCTCTTTATTTGATTTATGATCCAATTGATATTTTTATTTTTATTTTTGAAACTTAAATGTCAATGACATTTTTCACCTAGTACATCACCATTTGCGAGTGGTACAATTGATTTATAGTTTTGTACCCTTGGTTGCATTTATTTATGTGACATCATCAAAGTTTTAAGGTTTAACTTTATATAAATTATATAGATTAATTAAAATGAAGGATAAATGATGTATTTAACGTGTGAAAAATTAGGTAGGTAGGGTTCGAAATATAAAAGGGATTCTAAAATAATATATATAATTTTATATAATAATACTAATAATAATAATAATAATAATAATAATAATAATAATAATATATTTTAAATAATATATTATATACATATACATATATATTATATAATTATATATTATTCCAATTGAAGACGAAATTTACGAGATAAGACAGGACAGTTCGCGTTTTGGATTGGAATGGGATGAGATAGAGGGTATATCTATATCCTATCTTGAAATTTGAAGTTTGAAACATGACATTCAAATGATTATTTGAAACATGACATTCAAATGATTACTTAAAGGAATAAGGATAGATAAAAGAACAACCAATGAGTGATATCCAACAAATAGGGAAAGCGAGGAAACAACTGTAATATTTAGAGGAAATAGTAAAGCACGACTTGTAATCTTGATAATGAAGGAAAAAGGAATATTAGGATCTTGTTAGAGAGCATAAAGAAAGAAGGAAATGCAATACAAACGTGATAGGAAGCAAAAGACAAAAAGCAAGGTGAAAGGAGTACTTTGCATCCTCTTTTACATGTACTTGATCACAAAAGAAAGGCGAGTTCCCAAAAGCGAAAGATTCAAGCAGCATGTAAGATCAATAATGTAACCTTCACGTGGTACAATTTATGGCGTTAAAGAAGCAAAGGTAAGTCAGGCATTTTAGCAAACACATAGAGTGTAATATGACAGATTTTTACATTCATAAGCGGATGTGGAGCCAAGAATACTTAATATTTTTGGAAGAAATCATTAAAGAATATACTATTCATAAAATGAATTCCAAAAATTGTCATTTAATCTTTGGTAGAAGCAACGGTGATTAACTCAATGAGTAATGGAACTCAGTGAGTAATGGGTTTGCAATTGGAGTTGAATCTCAATATGAAAATAATGAAAGAATTAATAAAGCAAGAGTAGAGAACTATTTGATCAAACACTTGGGGTGCAATTAACACGAGTGGTATGTTTTTAGAGGAATTAATTCTCAACTCTTTACATCCATGAGAATTCAACAAATGATATACCATAAACCAAATAAGTCAGTATCAATAACAATAACACTATAGAATTAACAATAGATAGCTCTACTATATGAGGTTTTATAATTCGCATAAAATGGTTGAACATCTTGGAGAAAAGATTAGAAAAAAGACATTTCACAAGAAACATAATGGTAAATTGTAATAATTAGGCTAATTATCCAACTACAGGCACTTATATGATACACCAGCAGGTGCACAGTGTAATGTCCACCCACAGCACGCTATATAAACCTCTTTTTTTTTTTTTCCCTTCAAAATCAAATTTTCTTGCCTTTCTCCTCTGTTTCATGACTCAAACAAGACCTAAGCTACAAATCTACTGCAACAATCTCCTCTGCCCTAAGCTTCAATTATTTTTTAATTCTTCAAATCATAATAGCAATTCTTAAATCGCTACAGATTTGTTGCAACAATTGCTACAAACACATTAATTAAAACAAAAAAAAAATGGAGGAATCAACATCTGCATAAATTGAATTGAATTGAACAAATAGTCTTGTACAAATTGTGTTTGTTCACAGTATGTTGATCTTCACATATTGCAAGAATCGAACTGAATTTGTGTATGTGTTTGTCCTTTTCCACTAATTTAGGCATTATGAATGTACTGAACAAACAGTTTATTAGTACTAAACAAAAATCTATGGCTATTTGGGCACTTATACTTTCAGATATTGTCATGTTTTATGAATTTTAGTGAACAAACAGCTTATGCGCTATGAACAAACAAAATTTTCATACTAAAGAAACATTTGTTACTATTTGAAAATTTTACTTGTCAACAAACATTGGGATGATCTGTGAATTTTATTTGAATAAATAATTTATGAATACTGAATAAATAGTCTTTTTATCTTGAACAAACGGCTCTGACTATTTTCATGTATAGATGTTTGTCAATTTTACACTTGTCAACAGATATTGTGATGATCTATGGATTTTACTGGACAAATAGCTTATGAATACTGAACAAATAGTCTATTTGTTCTGACCAAACATCTGTGATTGTTTTCATGTGTAGATGTTTGTCAATTTTACACTTGTCAACAGATATTCTGATGATCTATCGATTTTACTGGACAAATAGCTTATAAATACTGAACAAATAGTCTATTTGTTCTGAACAAACATCTGTGATTGTTTTCGTGTAGATGTTTGTCAATTTTACACTTGTCAACAGATATTCTGAGGATCTATGGATTTTACTTGACAAATAGCTTATGAATACAGAATAAATAGCCTTTTTATTTTAAACAAACATCTATGACTGTTTCATGTATAGATGTTTGTTAATTTTATACTTGCCA
Source organism: Cordia subcordata (assembly GCA_028554755.1). NCBI lineage: Eukaryota > Viridiplantae > Streptophyta > Magnoliopsida > Boraginales > Cordiaceae > Cordia > Cordia subcordata. Next base: position 1,238,950 of record JAPTOF010000026.1, on the reverse strand, counting down.
ACAGATATTGTGATAATTTGTAGATTTTACCAAATAAACAGCTTATGAGAGGAGAAGAAAAAGAGAAAGACGGCACCGAAGAGAGCTTGAAGCTCGCGGTATAATGGCTTTGGTAGTGGTGTCATAATCGGAGAAGAAGAGAAAAGAGAAGAAAAGAGAAATGAGAAGAGAGAGAAGAGAGAGGAGAAGAGAGAGAGAGAGAGAGAGAGAGAGAGAGAGCGCCGAAGAGAGCTTGAAGCTCACGGCATAGTGGCTTTGTAGTGGCATGATGATCAGAGAAGATGAGAGAAGAGAAGAAGAAAGAAAGGAGAGGAGAGAGAAGAAAGAGGAGAAGAAAGAAAGGAGAGGAGAAAGATTCACAATCGGATCTGTTTTCTTTTTTTTTTTTTTAAGTGTGGTACATCATATTCTGTGCTCTTACAAGAGTATAATATAATTTGCGTCTAACTATAGTAATAGTTTTAAACATGTATTGATGATATAAAAAGATATATTCAACAAATAGTTAGGCCTTATAACCTAAATACCAACTCTAGTGAAGAAACCAAAAAAAAAAAAAGAAAGTAAACTACGACATAAAATACAACTACCCTTGATTCACAGTCAACAATTTAACCACAAACTATACAAATCTAGTAAATCTCCCTGACATCTAATAAGCGTCAAGAATCCAGACAATCCTACAAACTATGCTTTATCCATGGCGTAAGCAAGCATCTCAAACTCTTGGGGTCGCCACATAGTCTTTTGAGCACAAAGAAATCCTTCCTTATTCTCAGAAAACGTCATGCGTATCTCCCAGTGCATTGATCTCAACAAACTTTCTAGTTCAGTGATGGTATCTGCAGAGTCGCGGACAAGGAGTTTCCCTCCTGGTCTCAAAATCCGGTCAACTTCCGCAATGAAACCCATGTAGTTACATCTGCGAGAAGCAATGAACATTATTTACAAGATTTCTTCTATAGAGATCTTGAGATAAATATTCAGTGTTTGCTAAATAAAGATCTTAGACAAGTATAATTATTCATTGGAAGACGTACGTACTTCTTTTTAATCATGGAGAATAGATGATTTGCATGTAGAAGATCATAAGTTCTAGGATAAGTACTGAATGATTCACACCAGTCATGATAAACCCCAAATAGACCTCGCTCATAGATGATAGGCAGTGTATCAGGATCATCAATTGTAACTATGTTCATCACCCACACTTTCATGCCTCTCAAAGCAGCAGCAAATCTGCAAGAGCAGCAATTAAACAGATCAGGAGCTACCAAATACAAAAATCAAATATTACAAGGCACCATACACACACACACACACACTTTCGCATTGCAATGTTGTTGGTCACACTTTGATCAATTGTTGAGGAATACTTTTATGTCTAATCTTTGCCTCCTCAAAAGAATGTTACGCTCCTCGACAAAGTCACTCCCACTTGGAATGAAGTTAATAGAACTGTTTCATTTGCTCCTTGCAATGGATCTAGTAGGCGTTCTCCTCTGGTGCTACCAAATTAATTGCTCCAAGCTCCAATAGATTTGAAGTACTCAACAAGTCCATTGAGGAAAATGCCATGATGAATGTCAAGAGTGTGGCTTTTGAGGAAGCTACTTGTGGGTTGTCGGGTAACAGAGATGAAGTCAGAGTCTGACTCCTGCTATCACAAATTTCTTGAGGGACGGGCATTACCTCCAGATATACATGCTTCTCTTAAGACCACTTGAATTTTGATCTTTGTATTTTACCTACTTTTTAATTTGTTTTTTCCCATTTAATTTTGCTGTTGCATTGTGGATACCTTTTCGGACTTGTTTTAGGATGACCTTGTTTTTGTTTTCCAGTCCTTCGTAGTTAATGATTTATCTTCATTAGACTAGATTGTAGCTTTTGCTTTTTGTATTGGGCTTCTGTCCTACTACACTTTGTTCATATTAATGAATTATTTTGAGGGACTTCACAAAGAAGTATGTATGTATATACTCTGAAAGGCAGAAATGAAGAGATTTTGTATATTTAACACCTAGAAGCCGAAAAGATATTGCTTACCCTCCATAGACGGATCGCATGTCCATGACATTCCTCACAGTAGACCAGTTTATTCCCATTCCATTCAAGTAGGAGTTCTGAACTACATTCTTCCAGTGTTTGGTGTCTACAGCTAAATCCTGTGGTGCTGGTTTACCATAAACCCCAACTTGGGACCTGGGCAACCAGTAAGGTGCTTTTTCCAACCTGGCAGGCCACCGTTCTGGCCATTTGGACCCACGTTCGGTTGCAGCAACAGGAACTTTGTGCATGCATGCTTGTAGAGATACATTCCTAAAGTACCACAAAAGAACATTACTAATTATGCCGGCGGTGACATTATGAAGAAAGGAAACTGAATAAGAAAGAACAGAAAGTTCAGTTTTGCAAATGATACATAGATTTTCTGTATCTCTATGGTCTCATTCCAGAATTTTTCTCATAAACCCCATATTCTTGAACCATGTTTGTATGAAAATAAAAGTACGAATTACCAAGCCGCATTTGGATCGTCAACTTCTGGGCATAGTGGAGGTTGATTTTGTTTCCTTTGCTCATAGCTTTGATTGTTAACAGGCTTCCGATAGAAAGCTATACCTACGCCATTCATTTTATCCCGGGTAATCTTCACTTGTTCCCAGCACATTGATTTTGTTAATTTCTTCATGGCTGCAAGACAATTTAGAGAAAACAGGCAATTTGTTCTTAATGAATGAGCCAAAAAATCAACGCCAAGGAGGCCGATCAAATGTGCAATAAGTTAATCTTTACCCTCCCAAATTTCAACATCTTCACTATTTTTACGATAGACAGGAGTGGCAGACCACACGAAAAAGCCACCAGGACGCAGCAGACGATTTAGCTCCAAGAGAAGCTTTCCACCTGTATTGAAGAACGGATATCCAAAGCATATATAGATAAGTTAAAAAACCAAAAGAACAAGATCGAAAACATCATCATCTTCTGTTTGAAAAGCATCTCTACAGTTTTCTCTGCTAGCACTTCGCAATTATGGTTGTTATATATTTAATGTGAGAGAGAGAGAGAGAGAGAAAGCCCTCAGAGGGTACTGACATACCTTCGATATGCCAAGGCACTCTACAACGTGCACAGTGGACTATATCAAAAACATTCCCTGGAAATGGAAGCCTCTTAGTTCCCATCACAGCAGACATAGCAGGGATTCCCCTCTCAAGTGCAAACTGAACCTGAGCTTCATGTTCGTCTTTTGGAGCAATTGACATGGTCAGCACATCTTTTTCAAATAGATAGCCTCCAAAGCTAGCAACACCACATCCAACATCTAATATAACACGTGTGCGTTTTCCCCAAGAAATTTCAGGCACAGACTGCAACAATATAAGCAGTATTATGTTTTTTTCTTCTTTTAACCAAAAATATACTTTCTGTTGCTAATAACTATATTACCTTTTGTTGTTAATATGTATAGTTATATAAGTAGTGTAAACCAAGAATTATGGAAGATTCTCACTGTACATTGCAGACATTTTGCCAGTTCTTCGCATACACAAGAAAGATATCCTAATAATAGAAAGCATCTGAACCAGTGACAATCAGATGCTTAAGAACACATCGACAAAATCAGAACTAATTTGAATAACGGAACCATGCGAATCTCCATAGCTTGCAACTCTACATCCATATCTAAGCTTAAAATATAGGGAACTTAATTTCAGTAAGTTATCATATCGGCAACTATGACTATGACTCAACATCCATATCTAAGCTGAAGATATTACAGTTGTTGTGAAGTAATAGGCCTTTTCAACCTTCATAGCTCAACATATCAAAAGAAACTTTGGTTTACTAGAGCATTACAGGATTTGTAAAAGAATATCAGACAGATGTCTTTACTTACACTTATTGGAAGATAACAAATTTTTCTATCTCACAAAGCTAAACTTATTTGTTGTCCATCAGACCTCTGTGTAGGCATTCAACAAAGATAAGAATGAGCACCTATTGAAGTTAAGCCATTAATCATTCTGCTGAGCAGAAAACAGAAAGAACACATGCAATGCATGGAATCACTAAATTAAAAATTATGTACACTTATTGCATTTGAAAGCCACGGAGAGGCAAATAAAAACAAGAGACACATACACACATGCATAATTATTACAAACACTAACATACATATATATAAATACACACCCATCCGAGTGTATAGAGAGGTAGACAGAGAAGAAAGAGGAAAGTGATCACATTCATTAGGAATCTAATGAGAATGGTTACAATTGCTAACCTTTTGCATGACGTCTATGTAATGAAGAGCACCATGCTGAAACTGAGTTCCACCACCAGGGAAGACTAGATACTCACCACTGACTTTAACCCAATTCTGGTTTCCCTTGTATTCGACAAGTTTTGTATGAGGAACATTATGGTACCATATCTGCATGAATAAGAGAAACAAAATCCATAAAAACCAAAGAACAAATTAATGTCAAAATTTTCATTTGCAAGAAATCATATAGTACCTTGTCCCTGCTGGTGGGCCACTGAATTGGAGTTTTGTATCCTTCAGGAAGTGGAACAAGACAGGTAGGTGGATTCTTAGGACAGTGCCTTTCTCTGTGTTCGTAATGCTTAGTACTACGAAGGTGCCTGATTGCATCCAAATTGTCAAGGCAGGGGATGTAATCGGCCTGAGCCGTAGTTCTGCAAAGTTTCCAGCTATAAACTTTCTGTTTCTCTTGCCCAGAAGGCTTTGGTGAGTCCTTCCACGACTCTTGTGCCTTCTTTGCCTCCTTCTCTTTCTTTGACTCTTGTGCCTGAGTAGAAAAAGACCCATTTTGAGCATTAGTTTCTTTCAGAAGGCCTGTTTGCTCCCCAGAAGGATACACCTCAGTCGATGACTGGCCGTTATTAGTTTCCTCACTGTCCTTTTTCTGTGCAGAACCTTGATTCAACTGCTTATCATTCTCTTCCTCCACCTGTTGCTGCTGCTTGGTTTTTGCAGTCCCCATCTTTCCATCCTTCATTTGCCCTGAACTTTCTTCTGATTTCTTCTCACTGCTATTCGTCCCTGACTTATTCTCCTCATCCGCAGACTTGGCTTTGCTGTCCTCTTTCTTTTCTTCCACAGGCTTCTCCTCTTGGTTATTCTCCACTCTCTTTTCTTTCTCCAGGGAAGCAGAACTCTGTGCTTGTTGATTATTGACATCACCATTTGTTGCATCCTTGGGCAGATTGCCATTATTATCCTCAAATTGATTCTGTTCACCGCCAGAACCAGAACTCTGTTCTTGCTGATTACTGGCATCACCATTTGTTGCATCCTTGGGCAGATTCCCATTCTTATCCTCAAATTGATTTTGTTTACCGCCCGAACTCTGTTCTTGCAGATTATTTGCATCACCCTTCGCTTCATCCTTGGGAAGATTTCCATTACTATCCTGAAACTCCTGCTTTTCAGAATTCCCTTGTTGTTGACTATTAGCATCGCCATTTGCTTCATCCTTGGGTACATTTCCATTGTTATTCTCCAATTGATTCTGTTGAGCCTCACCATCACCAGGAGGATTACTCTCATCGACCCCTTTGTTGCTATCGCCATTATCATTAGTATTTTCATTGCTATCAACTAACTTAGACTTGTCTACCTTCGCCTCGGCGCTAACATCATCGTTGGCGGTGCCGGTGCCGGTGCCGGAAGACTCCCCGGAGTTTTGAACGGCGGGGGAAATAGACGAAGGCGAGTTCATCATCCAAACCCCGACTAAACAAAGAGATACAAACGCAAATACCATCGCCGTCGACAAGAAACTAGACGACGATGATGATTTCCTACCATCAAGCCGAGAATATCTTACAGAAGACATAGCCAGCGTTTTGATGATGCCTTTGTTTAGTTTCTCCACTACCAACTCACTTCAACAAACAATTTGAAGAATAACACCACAATCAGAAATAGAACAACGTCATCATTCAAAATTCATACATTATCTCCCAATGATTCATTACCTTCAAAATATTATCAATCAAGATCAAATTGTAAAAGTCGATGACGCGCACATATAAATACAATTACAATTTTGAATAAACGAGTTGCACTTGACCCACATTACAGTATCTCCAAATGATCCATTTTAAAGTATTTGAAGTCTTGCAATATTGTTCCATAGTTCAAAACATGAATCAAACTATTTTTACATTTGTTATATATGTATATATATGTAATATTATCTTGCATTTTTCACAAGAGACTATTGAGTCGCATGCAAGCCAGCACCGCTAACATTGCAACTACGTTAAAGTATTCTGAAGTTTTGTACCTTGAAATTGGTGCCTGAGCAGAAGCCCCGAAAGATAAGGATGTGGGTAGAGCGGATTGGCAGTTTTTTTTTGCATGCAATTAATCACAAGGAAATTGGAAAAAAAAAAAATTTAATCACAACGAAATGAGAAAAAGAAAAAAGAAATAAAGAGACAAGAGGTGGTTCTCCTCATTTCTATATAAAACGATGGCCAGCAGTGGAGAGAGCAAAATATGAAGAGAAAACAAGAGTTTTGTTTGGTTTTGTTTGAGTGTTCATTAAAATTCATGGCAGTGCTTGAGTTGCGTTGTTTACTTGCATAGGATAGATGATTCATCACTTACTTTGCTTGTACCAAATCAAGTGAAAAATAAATAAATAAATAAATAAATAAAAGAAAACTTATGCACAAGACAGGCAATGTTCTTGATCACAGCGCCATGCACACTGCTGTATTTACGGAAGGGATTCCGTTGAGTGTAAATTTTAAGTTATCTACTTTTTATCGTTCCATTAGTGTGAGAAAGAATATTTTTATTATTTTTATTTATATTATATATTAAAGTTATTATTTCTACTATGTGTACAACAACCCTTATTTTTATAATTCACCATCAGAAGTTGAATGTGACTAAGTGGCACATAAAAAAAATAAATAGAAGGAAAAATTTCATTGATAGTCCTTTATTTACAAAAAGTATCAGTTTAGTCATTATTATTTTAAAAGTGACCCACTTGATCTTTAATAGTGTGAGAAATGAATATTTTTATTATTTTTATTAATATTATATATTAAAGTTATTATTCCGACTATGTGTACAACAACCCTTATTTTTATAATTCACCACCAGACGTTAAATATGACTAAGTGGCACTTAGAAAAAAAATAAAAGGAAAAATTTCATAAATAGTCCCTTATTTACAAAAAATATCAGTTTAGTCCTTGTTATTTGAAAAGTAAGCCACTTGTTCCTTAATATTTGCAAAAAAATTAATTTAGTCTTTATTATTTTAAAAGTAACCCATTTAATCCTTAACTAGAGTATACCCATGTAATACATGGGCAATTGCATATTTTTTATATATTTATTTATTATTTATGACAATTTTTTGTTTTTTAAGTGAGGATGAAATACAAATATATCTTTTAAAATTTTATTATTTGTTAATTTTTATAACTAATCATGCATTGGAGGATATAATTCTATATAGGGAGTATAAAACAAAAAAGAGAGATAGAATTAATTTAAATGTATTACTTTTAAACATTATATGTAAAAGTAATATAATATATATTTTGAAATGTTCTATAAAAATACATATATAGAATGTCATGTATTCTATTTTTAAAAATAAGTTCTTTTAACCTCCAAGGAATAGACATACAATTGTATTAGAACTATAAAATTTATTACTGTAGTTATTCATTAAAGAAAATTGAAATATCAATATCTAATTTTGAATAGAGATCGTAGTTTTTCAATAACAAAAAAAAAGTTGAATAAAAAGTATATGATAAAAGATAAATTATTTTCAATTTAAATATCCATTAAAATGTCACATAAAATTCAAGAGTTCAAGTAATATATACTTTAGTAGCTAAGTTGGAAAAAAAATATGATATGTAACAAAAAGTATGATATATTACAAATGTGCTATATATAGAACAAATTAGTATTTTGTATGTCTTTATTTATTATTGATTGTTAATTTTACATTTGTTCTAAAATCAAATAATCTCAGAAAAATTAATGGAACTATACGGAATGGGGAGATACACACACACACATAGAGAGAGATTAAATTTGATCATGAAGTACTTTTTGCATGAGTAGGAGCTAGATTAAATATTTTTAGGAAAAAATGTATGACATGATAACATCTTGGCATAAAAAAGGCAAAAATATTATTTCATAGTATGCATACATATTAATTTAGTTAACCAAAAAAATAAAGTTAAATTACGTACAAATAATTAAATTATGAAATAATTTATAATTGAAAAGACAAAGTTCATTTTATTTTAGATTACCAAATAAAATCATGCAAATTATATGGATATGAATTTAATTAGTATAAATTACTTTATTTTAAAATATTGCTTAATTAATATATGACATAAATCAATGGAAATAGATTTTAGAGATGAAAAAAATGCATGAGAAGATGATTTATGACATTTTTTAAATATGGCATGTACCTTACTTTATATAATATATAGATATTGATGTTTGCAAAAAGTGTCAAATTGTATGGACTTAAACTTTTACCCGTTATCTAATTTGTATGGCCTTGCACTTTGAGCAACAAACCAATAATTAACTTGAATTGTATACATCAATTTGATAGTGAGCTAAGAGTTATGTCTAAAATATTGAAACTTGCTTAAATTCTTTTAGCAGTTTGTTTTTACTCCACCTATAAAAATAATTAAAATCACATTTAGGTAGAGTTTATCCTAAAAAATCTAATAAATAGAGATCTAAAATTATATATTAAAATTAAACTTTGTTGGAAATATTAATAATAAAGTGTTGACTAAATAGTTTATAATAACAGAAAAATCTAAAAGAAGATCAATATGAAATTTAATATATATTTAATAAAGAATATGAGATGGACAAAAATAAATTACAACATAACTTGCACAACCGAATAAACTGAATTTAATTCAGTGTCTTTAAAGCTTTATTGCTCTGTCATAGGTGTTAAATGACTTCTATAGCAAAAGCCTTTTTATGATACAATGACTTACTTCCTGTAATCGCAATATAACAAAAGCAGGAACTTGTGAACTTTTAGGCTCTGAACTCTCTCTACTACAAGAAACCACAAATGCTAAAACCATGTAAGAACTGTATGCTCTAAGGAGTGAAAAAGACTTGACCCTTGGTGTGTTGTGTGCCTTGCTAGAAGAGCACTATATATAGGTGCTAGAAGAGATCAAGGCTTCAATATCACATTCATGGAGGAATTTCATGAGTTAGAAAGCCTCAAACCATAATTACATATCTAATATCATGGAGCAATTCCAAAGGTCTCATAACCCCTTAGAATTGATATCAATGTTGATGATACCTAAGATCAAAGAAAAAAGATTATTTTTCTTCTTTATTATGCGAATGACGACTAGAGGATCAAATCACAAGATTGGAATTGTTATCAAGAATTGAAGAGAAACAAATAAACCTTGAACTGAAACTAAGAATTTAAAATCACTAAACTAAATATTACGAGAAAGACAATTATCAGATTAAACTAAACTAAAATGGAAAAACAATAAACAAATTAAAAAACAATTGCAGAAATCAACTACAAAAATTGAGAGAGATAAATTTATGAGAAATGCAATTCAGGGTGATAGTTAGTTAAAATATCCTATCATGTTCGCCAACTTCGGAATTTTCAGTTAAACACCTAGGATTAGGCTACAAGCTCTAATTCACCTAGATTAATTAGCTAGAGCTGTTGAGCAAAATTTATATCATTGGCATAAATTATCACTCAAGTTCTCTAATTGATCAATCTAACAAGTACTTGAAAATTAATTGAGACTATAAAGGTATAGATGATCTCAGTGGCATAATCTATCTCAATCCTGAATCATTTAGCTAATTCTCGTTTTGTTAATTAATCTATACTCACACCTGCCTCACAAGAATTTAAAAATTCCTATATGACAAAAATCTAAATTCTTGACTAACAAAAATTAGCTACAAGCATAATAATTATTAACTAAGAATATAATGTATAATAAAACACAAACACAAATAAATTAAATAAACCCCTAAGTCTTTGAAACACAAATAAAATAATTCTCAACTATCACCTTAGATCATGAGGATTTAGTTCATAACAAAATTTAGAAAAGAAATTGAAAAAGAATAGAGAAAGAAAAACACATCGTCTCCATTTGGTTAGGGTCTCCATCTAGTATGTTTTGTTTTCATCCAGCATGGGAACTTGTTTGCAATAAACACCTCAAAGTGGGTTGGACTCTTGTAATTTGGTTCAAGAATTGCACCCCCAAAGCATGCATTCCAGAGGTGGATTACTTGGCTAGATAGACTTCCAACCAAAAATGTGTTTGCTCAACTGGAAATTTTACATTGACCTTCTGTGCACATTTTGTAGGCAATGTATTGAATCATGTAGCCATTTGTTTTATGAGAGTTGCTTACTTACTGCATTTGGAAGACAATCATGAAGCGTGCTCCTGGCCCTTTTTGGATTACTAACTGGGAAGATGTCTCACTCTGGATCAACAGCAAGTGCATTTGTAACAAAATTTTGTTTTGAAGGCACCTTTTACCATAGCCAGCTTGAAAGGAATTGCAGAATATTTAGGAGCGAAGAATATAGCAAAGATTTTTTTTTTTATTGTCAAAACGAAAGTGCATAGACAAGGAAAATTTAGGGACAACACATTCAACAGGTGTATTTGTAGATCATGGAACATTGATGCCGATATTCTTAGGTCCTGACTTTTGTTTTTGTTGGCATTGTTGACCAATGTTGTTTCACGCTTGTTGTGAATGTTGTGAATATCAATATATGCTTTTGCTTACTTAGAAAAAAAAAAGAAGAAGAAAAACTCATTGTATTATTCATAGATGAATAAATTCTAAAAATTTCTGTCTAAAAAATCTCCCTTGAAGCTACTGAAAGTATCCTTGATATAATCTCTCTAAGATTTTCTATTTTAAAATCTGTCCTAAAAAAAGTAAAAAGAACGAAGAATGAGAGACAAAATTTTGCTCGAAACTAAAGCAATACAATGCACCTCCTTTCTTCCCGTGTTGCATTTTTTAAGAGATACATATATAGGCTTTGAGAGAACAGAACAAAGTACTTGAGCTTCACAGTAGGTCACACAAAATAACTTTAACATGGCCTATTAAACCTACAAAGGTAGAAGCTTTGACTGAGAATTCCAAGCCAATACAACCTTAACCATGAACATTTAGTGCCTGTGGGCCCCACTAATTTCTCTCTCTTCACTTAAAGATAAATTTTTATCCAGAATTTTCAAGCCCATTGTTCACCATATTAACATTTAAATTTGCCAAAACCTCAGAAATAGAAATTGTATCTCTCAAATCTAAACTTTTCGTAGACTCTTAAATCGCCTCAATTCGAGCTCTATAACTCAAGTTTTGGATTTTTATGTGAACCAGCGCCCAGAACCCACGATTTTGCAGCTTTTATTCTTTGTTTAGCACAAAATTTATTCATTCTTCTTCCAAACTTGCACTATACCCAAAATTAATCTAAATCAATCAATTTAGAACCATCAACAATACAATGCAATTAATTAATGTAGGTTTTACACAAAATTAAGAGACTTATCATTCCCCCACATGAATGGAAATTAGCTGATCTCAATGTATGCAGACTCTGGAGAGAATTTTATAGATAGATAATGTGTCAAGGTAAGTAGCTTTTGGTTTTGGACCTTCCTTAGTGACTACTACCGGATTTGATCGCTAACTAGAGGACATGATGCCTTGAACTGCTCAGCTTTTGTGTTAACAAAAACAATGGGACTTATACAACACTGATGTGTTGTGTTTTTGTGTGTGTTTGCATTGTCATTTACCTATATTTTAGAGGTGTTGAGTGCTTATAATGATGCATTAGTGTAGTGCTTTTGAAAAGAATAGGCTTAAGCGTAAACAAATGTACATATCGAGTTTAAGAGACAAATTGCTACACTAATTGCTTGTTTTCAATGATTTAGGTGAACTTTGGGTTAAGATCGAGATTGGATGATGAAAGGTGATGAAGATGGGAAATGCACGGGTCTAAGAGAGAAGACTGGAGGCCGAAAGACAAAGAATGGAGGAAGAAAGTCAGCCGGACGGCCAAGGAAAAAGAGCCGGTCGCCGGTCGACCTAGCATTCAGCCGGATGACCAAGGAAAAAGAGCCGGTTGACTGGCTAGGTTGACCAGCCACTCCAGAGAGGTGCCAAAAATAGCCGGACGACCACCTCTCCAGAGTCGGTTGACCGGCCACTCCAGAGAGATGCCAAAAATAGCCGGACGACCACCCCTCCAGAGCCGGTCGACCGGCCAGTCCAGAGAGCATCATTAAAAAGCCGGTCGAGCTAGGTCCAGAATCCGGTCGACTGTATGTTGAGAACACATAAATAGGGCCCAATTCTGCAGAAAAGGGAGGACTTTTTGGAAGATTAACACACACTTCACACCTAAAATTCTCACACACTTAACCTAGATCCTACCTACTTCACACACACTTTTCACACATTTCTCACTAAGAACCAAGCTTGATTTGGAGGGTTCAAACATTTGGAATCAAGTTTGCTCAAAAGCTTTGTACAAGATTAGCTAGGATGAAAGGGAAGCTTCATTATCTCTCTTTCATCTATTTCCTATTATGATTGAGTAGACTTGTGTAGGGTGATTTAACTTATGTAATGGGTTAACTATATACTCTTATGATATGGGATATGATGGCTGAATATATATACATGTTTCGAATTTTCTTGTTCAAATGGGTATTTTCTCATTCATGTCTAAGTGTTTGATAAAATGCCTAGATGAGTAACATATGTATAAATTGAAGTTTGTTTGTTACTAAACACATCTAATCCATGTTATAATCATGTCTGTGTTTATATGTGGATGCTATGAAGTGGGTAATGCTTTTATTCATGTCTATATGTATATTTGCATGCCTAGTAATGAGCATAACTTCAATAACGCATACGTGTTGGTTGTTAATTATTTCTAATGGTGTGAACTGAACATGAAGATGTTTGGTACTTGAATAGGTTCCATTATTCACGAGCACCTTGGCCTTGAACATGTATGAACAAACTAGCAAGTCAAATCTTGCTGTCGTGATCTTAGAATGACGAAGTGTAATTTAGGGCTAGTCTATACCAAGTCTCCTTTGGCTTTAAATCCAGCCAATAGATTTCAGGATAAGTTTAGTCGATCTTAGCAACACTAGGTCTTGGCTTTAAATCCAACCAAAGGTTTAGGTACTAAGGTAGGTTCATTCTAAGTCACCTAGGAAGTTAGTTAGTCACTCTTGAAGCCCTAAGTCATAAGGACCACGCCGTAGCTTTAGGAGGCGCCGCCTAGGGACGAACCCACATTGAGTCCTAGGGGGAAATTAGGACACTAACTAGCAACCTAGTTAAGAGCACTCATAATAGTTAGCCATCATCCCTTAATCCCATAGCATTTGAGTATAGAATTACCCATTCATAAGTCGAAGTCACCCTAACCCCTTCTCAATTGTTAGTTCCCTCTTGACCACCTTGTGTTCCCATTTTTCATATTCATAATTTAGTTTTATTTCCTTTATCTAGAGCTCTCGATAATCCAAAACCCCAAAAATATGTCTAGTTTAGATCTTTTTTTTGGCACTTTCTAGAACACCAAGCATAGAATTCACCCACATTATTCACGCCTCCCTGTGGTTCGACACCCGCACTTGTACACACTATATTGCACGATCCGTACGCTTGTGGGGCTTTTAGATCTTGCACTTGAAAGACGCACCAAACACCCTTGCCTTGAATAACTCCTAATTTCATAAGTACTCTCCGAGAATCCAGCCTTTGGTTCTCTTAAGAGCAACCTTTCCTTATATAGGTGATTTATTGTGAAGAGTATCTTGTTATACCCTACTTGGTCTTCCTAAGTTACATGAATCATTAAAGCCTACGTTTAACCCAAAACTCATAGGCAACATTGTCTACTTGCCATAGGAATGGGTAGGAGGATTAATCTCCCATAATGCTTTAGTAGAGTCATATATAATTCAGTTTCCCTTTTAAACCAAGATTTAAGGGTTTCATATCAATAAGGTAGGGTTGTCAATTATGATGACTCTTTAGTAATAGGATTAATACCATTCCTTTTGACAACTTAAATTTACTCTCTATTTACACATTTCATAAGCGAAATCGACAATATTCTCCTTTGACTTTACATAGTCCAAAAAGATAACTCCATTAGAGAGCAACTATCTAATGGTGTTATGTTTACAACGAATATGTCTGGACTTACCATTATACACATTGTTATGCTACTCTCACAGGAATGTTATTTTCTTCAAACTTAATCTCATTATTAAGTTTCTCTAGAGTCTTCTTGTTTGCTTGGAAAAACCTTCACCAGGCCACAAAACCTTGTCTAAAGTTTTGGCCAAGTATTCTTCTTGTGCACAGCTCGAACCTTCTTGTGTTGCTTATATGACCGCTTGGTTTCCTTACACAATTTTGTGAAAATGTGTTCTTTCCTTGCCCTGAACTCGGTCTAGGGACTTGATATGGTATGGATTACGAATTCTTCAATTGTAATAAAATCGAAGATAAAAAAAAAATCAAGCCAATGAATTTTATTGTAGAAGATCAGAAGAATACAATAGACCTACTAATTGATACGGGGAATTGAAATCGTAAAGAAACGTCACTAACAATGACGTCATGAACCTAATTATAACAAAATTGATCCTTGCCGTAAAGCTAATTACAGGGAGATTACTTAATCTTGAGCCACCAAGCTAATTGTAGCAAAGGTGATAAAAGCCGTAAAGTTAATTACAGCAAATTGACCATAAACTTAATTATAGTGAAATTGTATAAGTTGTAAAGTTATTTACAATGGAGGATTTCTAAAATTAAACTACCATTAAGATATGACTATACTAGGACAAAGCTAAGATTAAGCTATGCCTAAGGTAGAGCTAAGGTATAAGAAGCTAGATAAATAATAAGATTAAAGCATAGTGGTTTTGGGACCCTTTTCCACTAAGCGTCTACCTTTTTTTATACTTGATCAGCCCTTGGAATTTCTCAACAATCCAAATAGCACCAAAACCTTCCCAATCCATTAAGTTTGACTTGGTTCTTAACAAATTTCCCTCCTTATTCTCATATAGCAGTTCTTGTTGTTGATGTATGTTATTTGTGTGTGTTTGTATATAGTTTTTGCATGCACATTTGAAGGTGTTTTGAGCATAATTGAGTGCATTTAGTGTTACATTTGTGCACACTTAGCTATATATGCGCATAAGCTGTTGAAATGCACAAATGCTACACTAAATGCCATATTTCATGTTTTAGGTGTGTTTTTGGGATAAGGAATTGAGCTTAATTGAAGATGAGCAGGCCCAAGGACAAAGCTGAAGGGTGATTTGAAGATGAAAAGATGAAGAAAAATGGCTTTAGAGGCTTCCAGAAAAGGTGCGAAGGCTAATAGCGAAGACCGGATGAGGAATGAAGATTTTGGAAAGTTTGTAGATTCTACCGGTCACCCCTGCCGGTCAACCAACAGAGGCAATCGGTAGCACCACAGAAAAGAGAAAAAGATGCAGTACTTGCTGGTCAGGTTATGTTCTTGCTACTCGACTGGTTAGGGCAACTGACAGACCCTGCAAACATCTATAAAATGCCTTTTTCAGCCCAAAACCACCATCCCTCATCAAACAAAGCTAGGATTGAAACTTGTAACAAGAGATTGAAAGGTTTTGCTTTGGATATGAGCAAGGGTTTGAAGGGGATTTTCTTATTCCTTTTCTCATCTTGTAAATATGCTTTGTAATTAAGTTAAATCTAGGGTTGATCGATATTGTATATTAGATTAGGGCTTTGAATAAAGGATTTGTGCGTATCTTTGGCTCATAATACACACTTCTTTACAATGATTGATGACATGAATCAATAAGTCTATGTGTTGATAACCAAACATGTTTATGTGTGTGTTAAAATGCCTAAGTGAAGTTGCACGTGTTCTTTTATGCTTAAATGCTATCGGTAGTGGTCTCATCTTAGCCTTAATCTATGCTAACGGCATAAGCCCTATTTGCAACTAATTTGTGTTGATTAATATGCTTAATAGATGACTTAGTGTAGTGAGAGTATACCTCTAATCTGAAACAATACTAAAAGAATACCCACTAAGACTAGTTAATGCTTTAAGAGTCTAATCTCTAGTCTAAAATAATACTAATAGGTTAATCTCTTGAGTAGGATGTTAATTAACACCAAAGAGAACTTAGTTAACTAAACCCTAAAATCTTAGGTCATAAGGATCACGCTATATTCTAGGGAGATCTACCTAGAGATAGACCCGCACCGAGTCCTAGTGGATAATAAGATTAGTTAGCTAAGGTCTTCAAGAGAACAATCAATCTATAGATAGACTGAATCGTTATCATAGCCCGAGCCTAGTTGCAAGTAATCACCCTTGTTCCCCTTCTATCTTGTTAGACTCCTTTTCCTTAGCTTGGCACCTATAGTTCCTTCATTAGCTTAGGTTTTGATTTAGATTTTATTTTAGAGTCCCCTTCAACTAAAAAGACCAAAAATATACCAACACACATACGTAGGTAATCTTAGGCACTCTTGCACATAGAGATCAAGCTTAGGAGCCTCCTTTTGGAGACGATACCTACCTTCATATCCACTATACCACAAATGTTCCGTACACTTGCGGGTTAAAACACATAATTACACATGCTTTATTGTGACTTGATCTTTATTTTGAAAACGGCCTTACGCGTTGCAAATGTTATTTATTTATTTATTGGGTCGTGAGTCGGCCACTACACTTTCTCTAGGCCACGTATCCGGCCTTTAATCTTTGGGAGTCTTTTGGCCATAAGCCTCTATTTCAGCTACTAGGCCACTAGGTTACGAAATTTGTGTGTAAACACTTCTTATTCCATAGCTCATAGCTTGCACAAATAGCTATAGCATTTTTTCCCCTTCATGAACATGACTCATACAATAAACTTAGAAGACTCAAATGAAAGCAAAATAATATCCGCATTAATATTATTCTTTGGCCCAAAAGGTCATCATACATAGCTCACTCTAGGATTAAGGCCCTTAAGTCAAGCTTGGAACATCATTTTATGAAGATAACCCTTTTAAAAAATCTAATACTAGCCAAAGTACCCTTATAGAAAAACCAAACAAATGGCATTAACCATACATATTGAAACATTCACAACTCCAAATGTGGTGCTCGCATATTGCCATAACCTAAGTTACATCAAAAGGCGTCATTATGGCAATAATTACAAGCCATAAAATATTATTGCAATGGCCATGAAAATGCTAGTCATTGTAAAGTCAATGTTATAAATTAACTTGTAACATTAAAATGTATTCAGAACTCAAGTTTAACATTTATAATGTCAAGCATATTGAACTCAAAAGATGATGATAAATAAATAGTGACTAAAAAAATAATAAAGTCTTCAAATTATATTGAATGATATAATCCTTTATTATATTCATGTGAGATAAACCCACTACACAACTTTATCATCGTATTTCTTCGCACAAGAAAATCACAAGAGTTATTTATGGAAGAAACTTCCATACATGTAAGGTATCTACTTTTGTCCTTGCATTAGTGTGAGAATTGAATACTTTTGTTATTTTTATCTATACTATTTATTATATTATCCTAAACTTAATATTTTTTGGCCAAAATTTCATTGCACCTAAGCATGTCATATGTACATTTGAGCCTGCTATGTGTACAATAAGACCCTACTTTTATAGTTTAGCATAAGACCTACTCTTATAACTCACTATCTGTTGTTGAACGTAGCAAAGTGGCACTTAAAAGAAAAATAAAAAGTGAGAATTCCATAAATGATCTTTGTTATTTATAAAAAGAGTTTGTTTAGTCCCTATTCAAAAGTGACCCACTTTGTCCCCAATAGTTGCAAACATTTTTTTGTTATTATATTATTAAATTATATAATAATTTATTATTTATTATATATTTTATTTTTTGTTATTTCTAATTGATAGGGAATTAGGTTATACCTAGTTCCCCTGGCCGACCTCCGAATTTCCCATACAAAGCGCGTTACCATGTGACCTCTTTAATCCCATGTCGAGTGGGACAAGTATGCATTGAAGACCATTTGCATATGATATCTTGGACATTGAACAATGTGTAGTCATTTTATCAATGGCATTATGAGTTTCCTTCTTGCATATTATCTCTGGTATTTAATTTGTTAATGCATGTATAAAGGTCCCTTGATTTAAATAAATGACTTGGGTGCATAGTGAGGCTAGACTAACAATAGGTCCAAGTCTATGGGCTAGTTTGGATTGGCTTTTTCAAAAGTATTTTTTTTAATAACTTTTGAAAAATAGCTTTTTTTTAGAAGCTGAAAATTCTGGCTTCTAAAAAAAGCTGTATTTGAGCTTTTTTCAGAGTTTCAGCTTCTTTGGAAGCCAAATCAAATAGTTATTGCAAATTTAATGTAACTCAGGAAAAAAAGTGCTTTTTCCTGGAAAAAAGCCAATCCAAACAAGCCCTATATTTAGTCACGTAATAAAGTGAGTCCATAATAGAATGTTACTGTTGAGCATTATACCAAGATAACGTTACAGTGAGCAAGTCTCTTCGTTGAAGGTGATCTATCTACCTAGGTCATCAGAGGGCTTTCCGGACTTGTCTCACTAGTGCTTGTGTCACGCATTGGATAGGACCATTATGAGTATGTTTTCTAAAAACATACAATTAAAAAAACAAAACGAGATACTCACTGCTACTAAGTGACCAACGCTTTTAATCTTGAGTATATGTGGATGAACTAATGAACTTAGGGTTTGGTGCTTTGAAGGAGGTACTCAACTGATTCAAGGATATTTTCATGCTAATGCAATATGGACAATAAGTTTTACATCCACAATAAATGTATCATAGAGAAAAAGAATTATTAAAATTTGACATCGGCCATTAAATTTAAAAAATGTTTATACAAGTATTTAATTTGGTGTTAGTGGTTTTGATTTTACATGTTAGACTTTAGTGAAATTGTATGAATATGACCCGTATTCTGAATAGGACTTAAGGATATGGGTCATAGAGATCCTAGTTCTGGCAAAATTAGAAATCATATTCCT
This sequence comes from Cordia subcordata, assembly GCA_028554755.1. NCBI lineage: Eukaryota > Viridiplantae > Streptophyta > Magnoliopsida > Boraginales > Cordiaceae > Cordia > Cordia subcordata. The sequence goes on along the minus strand of JAPTOF010000026.1, from coordinate 1,219,725 downwards.
ATAGGGTTTTGTCTCTTTTTAGTTATTTCTTGATGTGTTGAATCTGGACTTGTGATGTGTTATGCCAAATTCCAAGTGGTTGCGTGTGTTTTGGAGGGAATGAAGATGGTCTCAACTTTGGAGAGTGCAAAACTATGAGAGATTGATGGATGGACGTTTGTGTGCTCTTCTTGGTGAGTATGATTGCGTGTGTGGTAATTGCATTGGGAAAAGTCAAGAAGACACTATGCGATTGTGCAACTATATATGACAAAAGGACTGATTGTGAGGAACTAATAGGTTTTGCATTGTAGAGAGAAGATAAGGAGACTCATGTGTGGTTGAGTGTGTGTCTTAGGCAAGCAAAAAAAGGCCTAGTTCAGTGGAATAGTCTTGTGGGTTCTTTTTAGAGGTAGTGATTACTTGTGTAGATCCAGACTTGCGTGTGATCAATGGGTACTCAATAAAGGTGGTAAGTTTTCTAACAAGGTGTAAAGTCGAAGACTAGAGGAGAACAAAGGTTGGAAGTTTTGCTCGAAGAGTTTAGGTGAACTCTTAGGAGAAAGTTAGTGTTTTCTTAGTGTTGCCTTGAGTTAGAGATTGGAGATTGAGATATGCTACTTGGTAATCAATCTCCATCCCTAGCTATTGGAGATACTCCTCGGTATGGTGTGGTTATCTTGCTAATGAGTTGCTCTTTTGCTTGCTTGGAGGATGGCAAGCCAGAGGTTAAGAGCAATATGCGTGAAAGGCAAGATTTTCTATTATGCTGTTCAAAAAATGAGTCTCTGGGTTTTTAGTAGAGATGTGAGCCTTCGTGAGAGACTAAGAGGAAGTAGCTAGTACATATCACTATAATAGGGGAATAGGTGGAGCTAAGTTGATGCTTCAAGAGTTTCAAATAGTAGCAGTAGGGCTATCTGGGTGACTTGACAAGTCGAGATACATAGTTAGATGTATCTTAGAGCTGCTTTGAACTATGGTGCCATAGAGTAGGTGGAGGATATAGAAGAAGCTCAAAGAGTGTTTTAGGAAATGGCTGGAGATAGTTAAATCCAGTAGACTCAACAGGTTGAGATGTCGGTGTGTCTTAGGGTTGTTAGTACAGTATGGAATGAAAAAACAATGAAAACTAAGCCTAGCCTCCGTGTGTCTCAGGTTGAGATATCAGTGTGTCCCAAAGAGTGTTTAAGGATGCAATATAGACTTAATTAAATGCTGGGAAATTAATATGAAATGAAAAAACAATGGAAACTAAGCTTAGCCTCAGGTTTAATCTCAGTTTTGGTCTACAATTCCAATCCTAAATGCAAAGATAACTTCCATCTATTTTGATAAATCAGTTATAGTTATTGGTTCGGTCTAACAACCTTATCTTTTCTTACAGTTTAATAACGGTTTGAACGCCCTACAATTTTTTTCCGCTATCGCCTTACCTATTAGACAATCTAACCCTCGAAGATGCCCACAGGTTTTATCGAATGGTAGCACTAGGTTCTAGAAAGACCTGATTCTAAAAGTCGTTTCTTTTGCGAAAATTGCTCAGTTAAAATTATGTGTTTACACAGGAGACCTAGTTACCATTATTCTTAGATTAATTCAATTAATCTATTTGGCTTCCTATCATCATGCAATTGAATAATCGGGCCCTAATTAAACAATCACAAGACAATATTAATTCTTAAAACAGTAAACACATAAATACCAAAATAATCGTGAAAGGAGAAAAATAATTAGATCTCATGGAATTGAAGAACCAAAATCTAAATTAACCCTTGGCGAAAAAGAAGTTTAGAACTCCATGAACATGGAGATGGCACCAAAAAGAATTAAAAATCTGCTAGAAAATTTTGAATAAAGTTTGGATACTCTAAGCAACACACGTAGGAAATATATGTAGAAAAAATTCCTAACTAGACCTCTTTTCGAATAAGGAAACTCTTTAGAGCTAAGGAAACTAAAAAGGTCAAAATCCTTGATAAAAGTCATCTAGAATTAATCTCCTTCTTTTTCAAAATATGGCAAGTCTTCAATACAATTATTTTCCAAAAGTGCTACAAAAATATCTCCAATCTTGGGTAAGGCTTGGTCAATCCCTTGTAGAAATTGCATGGTATTTTCAAAGGTGGCAGAATCAATTTTATTAGCTATAAACATGTCCAAAAGTCCTTTGAATCCATATATAATGTATCCAACTCCTTTTCCCAAGAATAAACATGCAAAAAGCATCAAAAACACCAATTAAGGAGCATCTAATTCAAGAATTAAGCATAATTAACTATGAATTAAAGGCTTATTTAGGACTTATCATAGTCCTTGCAAAATCTCATTGCTATTACTCGAACAAGCATGAAATGTACGCTTGCATATTTGTCCATAAATTGACCGCTAGTTTCATTCCTGTGATCTTTAGTGGTAGTACCCACTTCTATGGCCATGTTCAATTTACTAGAGCGTTATAAATCTTAAGGATCTTGCCTAGCGGAAAGGCAAATACTTTGTCGACTCTTTGAGAAATACTCGTTTGGCTGAGGGCTTCCAAATACATTGTCAGCTAAACCAATGCTGACAAAAAACCAACCTGCAATAGAGTCTTTCAATGGCAAGTTTTGTTCTACTTCCCCATTACTTAGAAAAAGTGAGCCTCCAGTTCAGGTACAAGATACTATCTTTCCCACCTGGACAATTATGGCAATCATTTGTCATTACATACTACTATCTCCACTATAGAAAGAAAAAGAATTTGCTAGTAAATACTAGAAAAAATAAGCTTTCTACATATGCATCATCTAAAACAATTAAGTGTTAAAAAATCGATTTTATATTGTTTCTATATTGTTTTTGATTTTTATGTCTTTATCTTAGTGCAAAGATCAAATGTCAAATCCATTTATTTTTCTGGTATTCAAGTAGATCGGAGTATGTAATCCGAGTAGCAGGCATTATGGCACAGAAGTAACCTATGCCACACTCCTAGGAAAAGCTCGAAAGACTATTGAGATTCAGTGGGATAGTACTACAGGTGAAGATGGTGTTATTTACATTCACGAATTTGAGAAAGAGCTGGAGTGATAATAGCATTGGCTATTGAGAACGCTAAGGACATACTTAGAGAAGAGTTCCTTAGATCATTGGGGTTTTTTTCATCTGTTGGTCCAATCTTGAGGTGATCTCGAGATAACCAAAGAGATACCGTCGAGACAAGTTCTAGTAGGGTGGCCAGGGACTTGGAAAGTATAGGCAATGCATGGCAGTGGACCTTTCGTGGGGTGATGTAACTAGAGGAAGAGGAATTCGAAGTTGCTAATGAGGAGCGAATGCGGTCCAAGGTGGAGATTTGTAGAAATATGGCTCCTATTTTGAATGGGCCTTAGGGATATAGGTCATAGAGATCCTAATTATGGCCAAATTAGGAATCTTATTCTACATGGTTCTGTCTCTTTTGTATTCTATAAATAGGAATGTTGCCTATTGTATTATGTGGGAAACAGAGATAGAGCATAGAGAGCGAGAGCTAGAAACCTTGAGGAAGAAGAGCTCAAGGGGCAAGGACTCTCAAGCCCTCTCTTTATGATGTATTCGCTTCGTGTTACAATAGAATTCTTTTGTTTGCCCGTGGACGTAGGTGCTAGGCCGAACCACATTAGATTTTGTGCCCATTGTTTATCTTTCTCTATTGTTTTATCTTCATTCTAAGACCCCCAATTCCCAACAAAAACTAATACCAAAAGTTAGAACACTACAATTATCAAAATAAAATAAACTAGTATTTGAAATGTACCTTGATTTGAAAGAATTAAAATTGAGTTTTGATAATCTTGTAATGAAAACTTGAGCGGCATGTTATGGTAGTCACGCCTAGACTAGATGATCCATCTTGCTCTCTAGCTTCTGTATGGTGGCTATCAATAGGACAAACCAACACTAATTGTCTATTTATACGTTATCAGTATTCTGGATGGAAGAGGGGACCTAGCCTTAAAACTTTATCGGCCCCCCATAAAGATGGATTGCTACTTTAAATAGGCTCTACACGTTGCATATGATACAAGAAAAATAATAATATGTATGAAGCAGACTTAAGCCCAACTAAATAGATATATCACAATAATATTTTAGACTTTATTGATCAACTTTAACCAAAATTTTAAAAGTATTAAACATATTTCAATCAGTTTCAGTACACAATTTAACAAAAAGATTCTAGCAATAAGCACTCCGAACACCCTCTTATATTAATTAAAACAAAGAGATTGGAAGCTTTCCTCAGAAAAGGACTGCCTGTAGTATTTTGTTACATATGTATCAGTAGAAATACAGAGATAATCCTAAAGCTAAGATGTCGAATATTTAAGGAGTAAGCATGGTTGAGTGCGAAATACATAGTATATAGGGAAAAACACATATTTGGTAGTAAAAACAAACAGAATTAACATCTTAATTAATTAATTAATGACATTAAACTCTCCACTTGCGTGAACTTGTTTGACGTGCTTCTCATACTCATCTTCATCGTCTTCTTCTTTGTGACCAACTGCTGCTGCTGCTGATGCATCTTCCTCCTTGGCTTGGTCTTCCTCTTGTGTTCCCCATCCGAAATGTCCAGTGGGTCCCGATGACGACCGAGGTGGATTTCTGGCCTCCGTTACAATTTTCATGATCTCATCAATACTTTGAAGGTGGGAAAAGCTTGGGTTATCTTTCTGGTAGTAGATTGCTTGAGCTGATTCTGTTAATTCCTTTGGCAAGTTCTTTAAGAACCATGGATGGTTCTTTATTTCTTTAATTGTAATTCTCTGCAACAAATGGAAACAAATTAACCTATAACACAAGTACACGGGATGAGGGAGTATTTTATGCCTGTTTGGATTGGCTTTTTTTTTAGAAATAAGTACTTTTTAGAAAAAAAAAATTACATCAAATTTGTAATTATTATTTGATTTGGCTTTAAAAAAAAATTAAAACTCTGAAAATAGTCTAAATATAGCTTTTTTTTAGAAGCCTGAATTTTTAGTTTCTTAAAAAAGTTATTTTTCAAAAGTTATTAAAAAAAATGCTTTTGAAAAAGTCAATCCAAACGGGCCTTTTAAATGTTTAAGACTATTTCTTTCAAAAGAGGCTCTTGAATTCAAATTCTCTAAGATAGGGATTTGAAAATAAAAAAACCCTATAACACAAATACACAAAGGCAAAAAAGATCGGCAGACCAAATATAATTAGTTAGGAGAAAGTGGACTTTGCTTCGTGTGGATAAAATCTTAAGCATTTTGGATTTAAGATTTTAAGTAAGCATATAACAGACACAATATCAATACCACGCATACAATTTTCATGATCCCTTTTCTGATAGTTTTGTTAATAGAGTCAAGGAAACAACAGAAAAATATTAAGTGTACTATATTTTGAAAAGCACAAAGAGTTACTAATTACATTTCACAAAAATATAATATGTAAGTAACCAATTAGACAAATCGCAAATGAATAATATGTATTCTCATTTTTGTTATGAGCTAGGATGTCCCCAAATTATATTAAATTTAAGACTAATCCCTCTCGAATTGAGACCAATTAAGAAAAAGTCTTCCAACAAGTGTGCATACTAATGCAACGAGCTTTCGTAGAAGAAGATACATACCCTGGCTGGATTGGCAACAAAAATGCGGGAAAGCATGTGTCTACAATCTTGAGATATGTGAACGTAATCTGGGATATTGTACTGAACGTTCATTATTTTCTGTGTTAAAAAAAAAAGATAAATAGAAATAATACATTAATTAATGCTATTAAATGAACAATGAACCCATGCCTGACATGCTGGAAATTAGAAATAAAAATAAAATGATGACTCACTGCAATTGTTTTCCGGAAATTCTTGGGGTCGTCTGGGTCTTCAAAAGGATAAGCTCCAACCAACATTACATACAGAGTCACTCCACATGACCACACATCTGCCAACTATATATGAAAAATAATTTACTCATGTTATCAGCAAATTAGAATAGATTGAACTCTTGTTTGATTAGCCTAAAGTGCGATTCCTTGTTGTGCTATCGAAATCGTGCGTTTGGTTTGTCTTTTTTCTATTTTTATTTTTATAAAAAATAAATATTAATATAAAAAACTCATTTGATTAATTTATTTTCTTTTTTTATTTTTAGAAAATTAAAAATAATTTTCTCAAAAATTAGAAAATATAAAAAAATGTTTTGAGTGTTTTTTTAGAAAACACTAAAAGGAAGGCGACAATTTTGTAAATAATTTTAAAAAAATTTAGAAAACAAGTTGGCAATTTTTGTAAATAATTCTAAAAAAAATTAAAAATAAGATGGTAATTTTATAAATAACTCTAAAAAAATTTAGAAAGTAAGGTGATAATTTTATAAATATCTCTAAAAAATTTAGAAAATACGGTGAAAATTTTGTAAATATCTCTAAAAGATTTAAGAAACAAGGTAACTGTTTTCCTAGTTTTTAGTTTTTAGAGAACAATGTTTAGTTTTGACAACCATATACATTCTCCAAATTTTAGAAAACATAACATTTATTTCCTTATTCAAGAGACATTATATTTTGCTTCAAAAACCATTCGAAAATTTTAAACTACAATATGTAATTTGCTGATCATTACACACGATAACACGAGGCCAACATCACAACAGTAAAAAAAAATTCTAATACAACGGAAACTTTTTTCCTGATTCTCATACATATGACCACTTAAGTTTATGTTATCTAATGGTAATGTGTTGAACGTGGCTCGTATTCTTGGGCAACAAGAATAGCAGATTTCCTTATTAGCATATTACCTTATTCGCTTGTTACATTTTGTAGCACATAATTAATTAGTTGCCTTTTCTGCTTAATAGGTTTAGAAAACATTTGCACTATAAATATGTGGCAATACTCATTATGTTATGTGTGAGAGAGAAACCGAAGTGAGAGCCTTGTAGCATTCGTGATCAATAATAGAATTATTCTCTGCTGCCTATAGACGTAGGCTTCAAAGCCGAACCACGTAATTCTTGTGTTCGTTATTTCTTCTCGTATTCTTCGTGTTTGCATGTTTTTCCCCAACAAATTGGTATCAGAGCTTAGGTATTAATCCGCCGCTTGAGGGAAAAAGGAAAAATCAAAACTCATTGTGAAACCAAAATTTCTCAAACCAAACGGTGCCTAACCAAACAAAAGTCTTTGTTCGGCGAGGAGTGCTCCAGTGGATCACAGTGGCATAATCAATGGATTCTTGATACTGGTGCAACGTTCTATATGTGTCCTAAGTGCGACTGGTTCTCTTCTTATTCCAAAAGAGAAGGAAAAGTCTTTCTAGGCAATGATCTTTCGTTGAAGGTGGAGGGAATGGGCATAGTAAATATCAAGATGTTTGATGGTATTACAAGATCTCTCGAGTGTTGACATGTACCGGAGCTGAAGAAAAACTTGATTTCTCTTGGGTGTTTGGATTCTCATTGATACAAATTCCGAAGTGAGAATGGTGTTTTAAAGGTGACCAAAGGTGCAATTGTGCTCTTGAAAGGGAACTTGACTAGCGGCCTATATGTCCTTCAAGGTAGTACAGTTATAGGTGTTGCAGCTGTTACATCTGAGGAGAGTGATAATGACAATACGCAGTTGTGGCACAAAAGGTTGGGCCATATGAGCGAAAGGGGACTGACCGAGTTGAGTAAGAGGGATTTGCTTTGTGGACAAAGAACTAGAAAGCTTGAATTCTGCAAGCATTGTGTCTTTGGAAAGCAAACCAGGGTGAAGTTCACCAAGGGGCAGGAGAACACCAAAGGTACACTTGATTATATTCATTCTGATCTTTGGGGTCCTAATAAAGTTCCTTCCAAGAAAGGTGCTAGGTATTACATCACTTACATTGATGCATACTCTCGGATGGTGTGGGTATACTTCTTGAAAACTAAAGATGAGGCGTTTCCAACATTTGTCAAGTGGAAGACGTTGATTGAGAAGCAAACTGGTAAACAAATTAAGCGTCTTAGGACTGACAATGGGTTGGAATATTGCAATAAAGAGTTTGATAAGTTCTGCAAGAAACATGGCATTGTGAGACACCGCACATGTGTAAGGACACCACAACAGAATGGAGTTGTAGAACGCATGAATAGAACTCTGGTGGAGAGACCTCGTTGTATGCTCTCCCAATCTAGTTTGAGTCAAGACTTTTAAGCTGAAGCCGTCAATACGGCATGCTACTTGGTGAATAGGTCTCCATCCAAAGCTATTGAATTGAAAACTCCTTTTGAGTTATGGTCTGGTAAGCCTGCTGACTACTCTCGATTGAGGGTGTTCGGTTGCCCTGCATACGCTCACGTGAAGGATGGCAAGTTGGAGCCGAGGGCAAAGAAATGCATATTTCCAGGCTATGCGTCCGAGAGGAAAGGTTACAGGTTGTGGTGCACAAATCCAAAGTCTCCAGGTTTCCTCATCAGCAGAGATGTCATATTCAATAAGTCTGCTTTATTAGACCAAGAAAAGGAGAAAGTGGTAGCTGGTTTAGACCACGGTGTCAAAGAGCAGGCGGAGGTATTTACTAATGTTCCAAATGTTCCATCTAGCAATAGTAGCAGTCAAATTCAGCCGACTCAACCAACTGAGGTGCATGATCAAAATGTGCCTGAACAATAGAAGTACAGCATTGCCACTGGGCGAGAAAGGAGACAGATTAGAGAGCCTCAAAGGTATGGATACGCTGATCTTGTTGCTTATGCTTTGACTGTTGCCGAAACAATTGAAGGACATGAGCCGAATTCATACAAAGAGGCCATATCTGGGAAAGATTCTGCTCAGTGGGTGGGTGCCATGAGTGAGGAGATTGAGTCTCTTCATAAGAATCAAACATGGGAGCTTGTTGAATTGCCTAAGGGACAGCGAGTTATTGGTTGCAAATGGGTTTACAAGAAAAAGGAAGGTACTCCAGGGGTTGAGGGTCCTCGATACAAGACACGGTTGGTGGCTAAAGGCTATACACAAAGAGAGGGTGTTGACTTCAACGAAGTGTTCTCTCCGGTTGTGAAGCATACTTCCATTAGGGTTTTACTTGCCTTGGTTGCTCTTCATGACTTAGAGCTTGAGCAGCTAGATGTGAAAACGACGTTTTTGCACGGTGATCTTGAAGAGCAAATTTACATGAGTCAACCGGAGGGGTATGTAGTTCCTGGTAAGGAGAACCATGTTTGCAAACTGAAAAAGTCCTTGTATGGGTTGAAGCAGTCACCTCGGCAATGGTACAAGAGATTTGACACATTCATGGTAGGTGCTGGATACACAAGGAGTGCCTACGACAACTGTGTATATCTCAAGAAGCTTCCAGATGGTTCGTTTGTGTACTTGTTGTTGTATGTCAATGATATGCTTATTGTTGCTAGAAGCATGTCTGCCATCGACGAATTAAAGAAGCAGCTAGGTAATGAGTTTGAGATGAAGGATCTTGGAGCAGCGAAGAAGATTCTTGGCATGGAGATTCACAGAGATAGAAACACTAGGAAGCTGTTCTTGTCTCAACAGAGTTATATTGAGAAGGTGCTGAAGCGTTTCGGGGTGCTTAAAGCTAAGCCTGTGAGTGTGCCGCTTGCTGCTCATTTCAAGTTGTCTGTAGATTTGTCACCTAAAACTGAGGAGGAGGTGGAGCATATGTCTCATGTTCCATACTCGAGTCTTGGTAGCTTGATGTATGCTATGGTGTGCACTCGTCCTGATATTTCACATGCAGTTAGTGTTATGAGCAGGTATATGGCATCACTTGGGAAAACACACTGGGAAGCGGTGAAATGGATAATGAGATATTTGCGTGGCACTGTGAATATATGATTGCTATTTAGCAAGATGACTGGAGATTGCGTGAGGTTAGTGGGTTATTGTGATTCAGACTTTGCGGGTGACCTTGATAAGAGAAGATCTCTGACGGGTTACGTGTTTACTCTCTCTGAATGTGCTATCAGTTGGAAAGCGACATTACAGTCTACTGTGGCATTGTCGACTACTGAAGCGGAGTACATGGCAATTGCAGAAGCTGTGAAGGAGGCCATGTGGTTACAAGGCCTGGTTTGTGATCTTGGACTGCAGCAAGATACAAGTATAGTCTTTTGTGATAGCTAGAGTGCAATCTATCTGACAAAGAATCAGATGTATCATGAGAGGACTAAACACATTGATATCAGATATCATTTTATCAGAGATGTTGTATCACAAGGAATCATATCGGTGCTGAAGATATCTACCCATGAGAATCCAGCAGATATGATGACTAAGGTGGTTTCCAGTCAGCAAGTTCAAGCATTGCTTAGACTTGGTTGCTATTTGCGGTGCGGAGCATTAAGCCTTTAGGGGCAGTTGGCTACAGAGATAATGGTGTATTGATTGGAGCGAATACGTGCCAATGTGGAGATTTGTTGAATGTGGCTCGTATTCTTGGGCAACAAGAATAGCAGATTTCCTTATTAGCATATTATCTTATTCGCTTGTTACCTTTTGTAGCACATAATTAATTAGTTGTCTTTTCTGCTTAATAGGTTTAGGAAACCTTTGCACTATAAATATGTGGCAATACTCATTATGTTATGTGTGACAGAGAAACCGAAGTGAGAGCCTTGTAGCATTCGTGATCAATAATAGAATTATTCTCTGCTGTCCGTGGACGTAGGCTTCAAAGCCGAACCACATAATTTTTATGTCCGTTATTTTTTCTTGTATTCTTCGTGTTTGCATGTTTTTCCCCAACATAATGGCACAATTTCTAGAGTATATGAACAGAAAATTATCAAGGTCTTAAAAGGATACTGTTAAAGTACTAGTCTCATAACCATGTGCAAGTTGTATATATAATGAATGCTTCGGGTTCACCCATCCATATTCGCTTTCACATATTGATATATAAATGAAGTTTTAAATTAACATGCAAAGTTGACTCGTGAGCGCCCATTGGACAAAACTGGAGTGTAGTTTGAGTGATTTCTCATTTACGACGTTTAGATTTGGACTATAAAATAAATTAAAGTTTACTTCATCAGTTATTTTATTATTATTTTTTATTTTTTTAACAAACCCCCACCCCCACCTCCCGTTTCCAAAAGGGTGTGATCTAATATCGTGATTTTTAAGGGAGTTACTCTCAATCATTTGAGGTATTTAAAATTTCGTTTGTTATTTTATTCAACATGTCGCGGCAAGTGAGACAAACTAGTTGCATCTTACATGCATCTTTCATTTGATTTGAATACATAATTATCTATTTGGTACTTTAGTTTTCGACACTGTATTTGTCTGACTTAATTTCCTTAGTCCATCCCTTTCGAAGGATTAAGTGTTATTTATTGCTACACTCACTCCAGGTCCAACCACGGCTCTTTATGTTCAATTCCTTCCTATTTTCTTTTAGAAAAGTTTTACATTATTTTGAAGAAATTATTTTTATTATTTATATTGTCTTAAAAATAATGCCACTCATTAGTAATATATAATTTTTCTTATTTTAAACAAATAAACAGATTCACTATTCTTATCTTGTTATTATTGCACCGGCTCAATTCAGTCAAAAGTATAATAATTAAGTGTAATAGTTTGGAAGAAATGCATCAATTTTAATAATTAAGGTGTTGTGTAGCAAAAAATACCTTGCCATCATACTCTCTGCGGGAAAGAACCTCTGGTGCTATATATGCTGGGGTTCCAACGGTTGACTTGGGCCTTGAGTGTAGTATAGATGACTGCACCAAACATGAAATATTATTAACATTAAATACCTCACATGTGTAGTTTTAAACTAAACCTATGATATAAGGACTTTGCAAAAGAATTTTTTATTTTGTGCTTTAAACTAGGGTATTCTCAAACAACATTAGACTTGAGATTAATCCTTATGAAGTTGGGAGTGGTAAAAGAAAATCCTTTTAGAATTTTCCGACATTTAAACTTGTGCTCTCTTCTTTATAACAGTGAGACCATTAATACATTACCAATAAGCCAAAATATTTGCAGCGCTTATTGCAGAACAAGACTGGGATTTGGCAATTAATATAAATTGTTCACCTTCGAATAACCAAAATCGCAAATCTTGAGGCGTGGCGCTGGGCTTCCATCTAACAGCGTGTTTTCCAACTTGAGATCTCGATGACATATTTGCTGATTCATGCATTAATAGTGACATGAGATGATTAATAGGATAAATCATAGCTACCTAATGTAAATCCCAAGTCACATTTTTTACCTCTGGCCCTTTTAGTTATAGATCGAGTAACGTGAACCACATATTATAAACCTTTGTAATAAAATATATATAGAGAGTCTGAAAATGATCATATGCGTGTACCATGGTATGGCAGTAGGATACTCCAGAGATTAATTGCTGGAAGAAATAACGTGCCTGCAGAATGATATTATGAAACAAAAACATTAAATTTTTGCTGGGCCCGAAACAAAACCTTAATTTGTTAAGGAAAAATTGCATGCATTCACCACAAAAATTATATATATATATATATATATATATAATTGAATGGATCAGTTTAGTGTTAATTATAATAAATAAATATAACTAAATCTTTTCTACAAGGTTAAGCTGAGATGATAACTTAAAAATGGTATCAAAACATGTAGATCCTTACCGTCACCTATTTCAAAATAAATATTAAAAATTGTTCAGGTATAAGTTCTAAACAAATTACATGCGAGGTGTATTAAGTATAATAAATAAAATAATCAAATTCTCTCTACAAGTTTAAACTTTTAGATGAGACAGTAACGCTAAGATTTAGTAATATAAATTAATTAATTAAGACGTAGAATACATGAGTACCTCAGCTTCGCTGAATCTACCGGCAGAGCAAATTCGATCAAAAAGCTCTCCACCGGCCGCATACTCCATTACGATGGCAAAGTGGGTGGGTGTTAAAACCACCTAATAAAATCCACAGAAAAATATTACAATATAATTTATTACTCCTTTAAATCTATTAATTAGATGAAGAAACGATATATATTTAAGAAGAATGTTTATAATTATATGGAAGAAATATATCTTGATCACCTCTTTGAAACGAATAATATTAGGGTGGCGAAGTGATCTGTGGTTTATGATTTCTCTGGCCACATTTTCATCAATCTGCAGGTAAATAAAAATCATCAAACACCCCAAATGGAAACCCAATGATCAGAACCATTTTCATTAATAATTTAAACTGATCGATTGAAAGACGATATACATACATACATACATACATACATACATACATATATATATATATATATATATATATAAAGAAAAAAAAGAAAAAGAAGAAAATGGAATAGAACTACCTTGATACCACGCTCGATGTATTTCATGGCAACAAGCTCCTTGGTCTCCTTGTGCCTCAAGAGCCTCGCCACCCCAAAATTTCCAGCTCCCAGGTCTTTCACCATCTCGTACTTTTCCATTTTTTCTTCTCTTTCTCTTTGTTGTCTTCTCAATTTCCTAATTATTATCAGTGATATATATGGACGATCACTGTATATATATATATATATATATATATATATATGTATGGCAAACTAGAGAATTATATATACACGCTAGCTTGCGTCTCTCTTAAATAAAATATTTCTGAGAATCAAATGGACGAGAAAGTGAGAAAGTGGCAAGTGAAGATGAACAACTCGGAAATGCTGGTGATGAGTTTATTATGAAGATCGATCTCTTCACTCAATTCGATGGAGTAGTGTGAAAGCAAAGCACATGCATGGGCCATTAGGGAAATGGAACGTCGGTATGGGATTCCATATGCACAGATTAAATTCTTCTCATCAAGTTGCAATTTTTCTAGTGATATTTCTTCGCCATGTCATTAAGTTTCACGGTGTGATGTCTCTTTTTTTTTTTCATATTTGTGCTGGATCTCCAACAACGCCGTCCTCTAAGGAGAAAATTTTGACTTTCGAAATCGTTTATTTAATTAGTGCATTATAATTATTTAATTTGTACAAACCCAACCTGATTGCACGCTTGGTAATAATATCATACACCCCAAGCTATATGCATCAACATAGTATATATAGTGCACCCGCTTATAATCTTTATATTATATATTCACAACTTTTATATTATGAGTTCACAACCTTTAATTATCTACAAATCGCATGTTATGTGTTTAGAATTTTAATTTTTACGTTCAAAATATTTAATTGTTCATAATTTACTTGTCCACTATTATTATATTATATGTTCAAAATTTTTGTATCATATGTTTACAATAATAATTTACGTATTTATGACTCTTTAAGATATGTTCATAATCTATAAACAATATATTCACAATCTGTGAACGATATTGGAGCTTGCAGTTAGAGTTGTTACTGGTGTCCAATTATCAATCGGAATCTTGTGTTGTGTTTGTCATCGTGCGGAGAGTGAACTCGTTAAATTTTACGTTGATGTGACGGCCGAATTATAAGGTCTATTAGGCAATGCAACATGCATGTTTGGGTGTACAATAATGTGGGTCTATGATATAATTTGTACTTGATTAGGGTGTTAAAAAAGAATAGAAGACATTTTATTATTATAGAGAGAATTTTCTTAGATACGGAAATTATATGGAAGAATATAGATAAGATAAGAGAACTTTATCTATGTTTATATTTATATCTCTAAAATTCAGTAAAGTCATACTCCCGAAAACTTTAGAGGTTCAATCTTTCATGTTTTAGAAAGTTTCTTAAAGATACAAAGTTTAATGTTTCAATTTTGAATGTAGTAAAATATTTTAAATCCTCCCGGCCGGAATCCTTTGGATAGCTCCGTTCCGATTTTGACCTGGCGTTCTGGAAAGGACAAACTTGCTTCTTCCAACTTCTCGGTTGGCGTTCCTTTTTGAGCAGTCGGGTCTTCTTTAGGTAAGCTGGAATCTATTTGGGATGTTTCTCCATACTTTTTTTTCGTCAAAGACTCATCATACGACACCCCAGCCAGCTTCTGATCTCCTCGAATTATCACCACACCTTGATTAGTCGGGATCTTCAATGCTGGATGATAAGTTGAGGCCACAAACACGAGTTTGTTGAGGGTCCTCCTGCCGACGATGCCATTATAAATAGACTCTTTTTCAACTACCACAAAGGATTTGTTTGAATTAACTTTTTTTTAAAAATATTTTTTTTAACGATTTTGAAAAAATATTTTTTTTTTTAGAAGTTGAAAATTCTGGTTCTAAAAAAATTTGTATTTGAAATTTTTTTTTTTAATTTTAATTTTTTTGAAAGTCAAATCAAATAGTTATTATAAATGTAATTTTTTCTGAAAAAAGACAATCTAAATAGGCCCAAAGTCCACCGTGCTTTCCCCATGCTGTTTCTCGGACTCAGAACTGAGTCTTCAAACTAATTACTCCTTCGGGATGGACTTCATAGCCAGTGAATCCAAGTAGATCATTCCTTCGAGGTACCACCCTGCTTCTATCTACTCCCATGCTTTTGAAACAATCACTAGACATGACATTGGCTGAGCTTCCTTCAAACCCATCTATTATAGCCTTTACCATCAACGGGTCGTCATGCAAAAAAAAAGCACCCTCTTCAAATCATCATCATTGAAAATAACCAACTCTCCTGTTTTCAATCTCTTTAACTCAGGAAAGTTTTGGATCTCGGTCACATATCGTTTTTTCATAGAACTACTTTCACCCCCAAGTAGCATATCTGCCCGATATGGTGTCGATTTCTAATTTGCGTTGCAGGAGCCTTTGAGCCTATTCTCATGGCTGACCGTCGACCGCAATCGGCATTGTCTCGGCCAGCGAGACTCCTCTCTCTCTCTTGCGCCTTTGATATCACTCTACCCTTTTGGGAACCCTTTCCTGTGGGGGAACTAGATTAATCGAAGGGACAACCGGAGGGTCTGGCAACTGCAGCACCTATAGATTATAGAGATGTCAATGGTAGTTCTCTCCCAGCCCGCAGGGGTATCGGCGGGATAGGAGCGGGGTTTTTGCCAAAAAAACTCCTACCCTGCCTCCTATATATATATATATATATATATATATATATACACACACACACGCGTACGTGTATGTATGTATGTATCTATGTTATGTTTAATATTACATACGTTTGAACAAAATATTTCTATTGCATTCAATGTGGATATATAAAAATCGATTCATTCATAAATTGAATGTCCTGATTTGATTAATTGAACTTATTGTTTCTAAGTAATTTTTCCTTTTACTCGTTATGTGAAGATGCATGGTCTACTAATTAATTGCATGTATTGATTTGATCACTACAACTTATAGCTTCTAAGTAAATTTTTTTTTATTGATTCTTTGGAATTTATCATATAAAGAAAGACACTTTTCCATCGTAAATCATCTTGATGTCCTATTTTAATCTATAGAAAATTATTCTTAAAAATAATTTTAATTTTTTAAAATTACTTTTGATAGTTTATTTCTTCAAAATTACTTTTAATTTATTTAGTTAACAGGTAGGGGTTTCATTTAACAAGTAAGGCTTAACAAGTAGGGGTTTTACTCCAATTCTACCGCCCCTTTGACTTTTATTGACAAGTGCCCCATAAGTAGGGGCATGGTGTAACAAACACTAGTAGGGACGGGGATGGTAGTAGAGATAAAACCCCGGTACAGGTATAGGGTTGAGGTATAGGCAGGTGAAAAAATAACAGGTGCGGAGTAGGGAATTGTGAACCCCGCCCCAACCCCACTCTATAGACATCCCTACTATGTAATTAGGTAATGTGTGAAATGTCCCTTCCACACCATACCTTCTATTAGATTCATCAACCCTAAGCAATCGTTAGTATCGCGTCGATGGTCACTGTAGTATTGACACCACCAAGTTTGGTCTTGTTTAGTAAGGCCACTTTTTAACAGCAATTGCAGAACCAACTTTTCCGACCCTCTCAATTCCTGCAGAATATGTGTCCTCGGAACTGAGAGTCATGTGAACTCGGTGTATGTTTTGTGTGGCAGTGTCGCGTTGAACGTTCCCATCATGGCTTCTTGTGCTACTTGTACATCCTCTCAACCCCGTCGACTTGGCTTGGTTTTCCATCCAGAGACTTCTACAGGGAGCTCCTGAGGTTGTGTGGAGCAAACATCCTTTAACTGAATGAACCCAACCGCTCGCACCAAAAGATCATTGAAATCTGTAGGTTTCTCCATAGTCAAGGAACTAATCAGCAAACATCCCCTGAATATAAGCCTTATGCGCGACAGAATCGCCATAGTTCGGGGTCTGCAATGTCGCCTCGTTGAAATGCTTAGTGAAATCCCAAAGTGATTCATTCTATACTTTTTCAAGTTGAAACAACACGTTGGAAGTCTTCGGTACCTTTCGGCTGCTTGAGAATCTGTACATAAATTGTATCGTTAGCTGCTTCAAGCTGGCTATGGAATTTGGAGGAAGATTATCAAACCAGACCTGTGCCATTCCTACCAGCGAAGTCGAGAGAGCCTTGCATTTAGTCGCATCCCCTCCATCATGCCACATCATCTTTTGGTCCACCAGATGGATATGATCTTTCCGGTTGACTGAACCATCATTGATGAGGGAACAAATAGTGTAGGTGGAGCTGGCAAAGCCGGTCAAAACCCGTAGGTTAACTCGTTTTACTTGCAAAAATGAAGGGTTGGGATTTAATATTTTGCAACTTGCTAGGCAAACAGGGGGACCCAACCCGATGCGCATAAAGGGCGGATCGTGCGGGTGAACTCGCGGGGTTTTTTTTTTAAAAAAATATATATAAGCTTAAAGTTAGAAACCCTAAGTTTTTCCTTCTTATTGCACTTTACACAACCTTAGCGACCATATTTGAGGCTTTGATTGTAGCTATGGACTATGGTAATTATTGTCTTATTATATTAATGTTAGTTTGTGATTAGGTGTTTAATGGATATTTTAATTTATTGATTGTGTTTGTGCAATTTAGTTCATTAACTTTAACTATTTTTAGGTGACTAATTTTTTTTTTTTGGGTCAAACAGGTCACAAGTGTTTATTAGTTACTGATTATTTTTTTGGTTTTATTTATTTTTAAATAATATTAAAATACCAAAAAATTAAGCGAATAAACCCGCGAACCCGTGAGGCCGTGGGTATGGATGAGGGAGGTAGGCACTTGCATGAATCCAACCTGATCCGACACAACCTATGGAACTGCATAACCCGCGCTAAACGGGTCGGGTTGGCCCGTGGGTGCCCATTTGCCACCTCTAAATGTAGGCTGATGATCAAGAACATTTTGATGAGGTACGAGCCATTATCAAGAGATAAGGCCCCAGGAGGGTCGCGACCAATCATCCTATCGAGGGACCTGATGGAAACCTTCCAATGTCCAACCATTTCCAAACAGCTTAGGTGAATAGAACATGTGTCCTAAGCCATAATCTATAAGTAAGACCTCCATGCAACCATATTGGGTAATTTCCACCCTTCCCTTAGAAGAATATACATACTCTTTACCAAATAAAGAAAACTAACTTAGGCATCAGAGGCTCTTTGGGAAGTGCTGCACCAGTGCTTAGTTTTTCTTTCTTTGTAGGATGAGCTCACCAGAGGATACCACCTTTGAAGTATCTAGTTCTTTATAGGATCAATCATAAGAAGAATCACAGCATTGCTCACATTCTTAGGGACTGGCTTTCTCTCGATCTTGGGTATGAAAGGATGAGCCCTGAGTTTCAACTTGCGATACTTTCTATTAATCCTATAATTCTCTTCATCCACCATTGAATCTAAGCCCAAATCATAGTGATAATCCATTTTCTTGTTGTTCTTTCTGCTTTTCCCTTTGTAGAAGCAGGTTAATTGCTTTCCAAATACGGTCTACCGACTGTGTGAGCAGATTGATTCAGACTTCAACGCTATCTTGGTGGACAGACCATGCCAAATGGTGGTGAACAACCCCTTGCCAAAAGTGGAGGTTGGCAAGTAAGTTGATGCCGAAGCATTTTCATCATCTACCGACATGATCAAGGGTAACAAAGTTTGCACTCAACTCACAGTGGCTATTTAAGGATCTTTTGGTAGATAAGATGTTTTTTGCGTAGGATTTTTTCTTTTTTTGTTAAAAAAAAAATTGGATCTTTATGTGCTTTTTTTTATAAATTTGTGAATAGCATCAACTCATGTCAGGTTTTGATGTATTTTGGGCAGGAATGAAGTTGTTAGATGCCATGGGAGCAGAAGATCCATTTCCAAGCTATTTTAACTGTCAAAAGCATGGAAAAGTTGAAAAAAAAAGTGCGCAGACACTAAGGCTTTTGCCAAGGTAGTGGTAATTCTTGCCCAGGCAAAGCTAAAGAACTCACAGAAAAATTGGATCCAAAGTAGTACTCATCTAGGTGAGGCCAACTTTTGCCTAAGTGAATAAGGTGGAGCTAAAAAAAATGATGTCAGAAGTTTTCTCACCCATGCGAACTTTTCTGTTGCCTAGGCAAAACTTGCACTCCAAGGCCTAAAAATAGAGTAGCCTAATAACTACTAAAAAAAAAAACATACCTAGTTTGTGCCTCATTTTTAATAAGGAGCATCCCTTAGAAGTGAGAGAACACCTTGGAGGCCAAGAACTCTATAAGTTTTCTTTCTTTTAACATTTTTTTAATTACTTTTATAACAAATTTGAGATCTATTGAATGTTTTGTGCTCTTTTCTTATTTTAGCATGAATTAAACTCTTTATTCTAGGATTGCAAAGAAACTTTTCTGATTATTTGTTGAATAACTTCTCTTTATT